>CM021250.1:34171189-34771189 GCA_010577795.1 Isatis tinctoria
TGGTTAACTAATGACTGGTAAACAGTAAACCATCGAAATCGAGTTCTGTGGGGGTTTAGATTTCGAACTTTGGGTTTGGGGAGAAAAAGATAGAGAACTTTTTCAGAGGGAATTCTGGAACGAGACGATAGTTCGGGAGACATTTGGTGCTATATCATAGTTCTCGTGGGGAAATAGATAGTTTTTTCCGAAAATAAATTAACGATGATAGAATTGTACCCTGCCACATTAAATCAACAATTTAAGTTTCTTTTCTTTGCAATTGTGTTGGAATTTGATTATTTGATAAAGCCTGCAAAAGAAAAGAAGAAACAAGTGAGAAGAAGATGAATGAATAGAGAATAAGAAAGACGAAGAAGAAGCTGTCCACAAGAAAAGTCAATCAGAATGAAGCAAAATCAACAAGAGAAGAAGTTGGGCTTAAAGTGGCTTTGGGAATAAAGACTATTGTACCAACATATTAATTAGGCTCAATGAGTAACTGTATTGCGTTGGTTTAATTTTAGCTAAGTATCAAAGTACAGTGTCTAGCTAGAGTTGATCAAATTTTGACACGTAATTTTATTTCTATAATTAAATAAAAAAGAAAATTATAATCAGTTTTATCGATGAAGAAAGGAAAAAAGTTTAGATTTCAAATATTTCATTTTATGCGAGTTTTAGTCTAAAAAATTTTAGATTTTAAATTGTTGATAATCAAAATTTAATCTCAAATTCTAAATATATAAATCATGTTATGCGGGCTTTCCGCCTTGAAGAATCTCATTCTCCTCGTCATCTCTAGATTTCTACTTAGGTATTACAAATATTTACTTAAGTACTGCTAATAGTCCTATATAACTTATATGCTCGTATATGTTTTAAACCATTTTAATGATTTGATGTTATAATTTTATTTACAGGAACGGGTTGGTAATGGCTGTCATGGTAATGTTTCTGTTTGTGGTGGTCATTTGCATATCGTTAGCGTTCTACTTTGCTACGGCGTTAGTTCATTGTAAAGTTGATATGATCGATTATATACGAACTCTATATTGGATATATTGGCTTCTATGTACTGTTTTAGTGCTTCTAGTCCTAGTAGGTTATATCTTATGGTGGCTTATAAGGATATATGTTGTTATCATTTACTCCATCTCCAGGCTCCAGCCCCTTAAGGAAGAGGATGAACCAACCCTCTTGGTTTGAACCCACATTTATTATCCATTGATATAAACAAAATATTCATTAGTAAAATAAAAATGTTTTACGCTGATTATTACATAATATGTTTAAAAGTTTATAATTGTTTGTATTTTCATGGAAAATGTAAAATAGTTTTTGCTTTCAACATCCTATATTTTACTTTTTTAACCTTTCACATCATCTTCTGTTTCTTCCAACTAAGACTATCCACAATGCTAAACATATTCAACAATTTAATTTTTCACTTTTTAACATTTCACAGCATCTTCTCTTTTTTCCAACTAATAATTCAACACTCATTCAACTTTTATTTTCTACAATGGTTTTGTTTAATAAAATTCAACATTTTAAAATTATAAATTTTTTTGAATCCAAATTAAATAAAAAATTCTCGATTTATAGATAAAAATGATGAATTTTAGTATAAAAGTTATAAGTTTAAAAAATAATTTACTGTGAAATAATTGATCTAAAATAACTGGGATGTAAAAAAAGTATCACAAATCTTGACAGACACTAGAAATACAAAACATACTGCTGGTGGATCCGGATTTTCTTCTTTCAACATGTTTGGTTTAATCCACTTCATCTTTAAACATTTTTCAACACTCTCATCGTGTTGATTAAACTGTTGAAATATTTTTTTTTCCAACACCTCCATTGTGGATGGTTTAGTAATTCAACACACATTCAAATTTTATATTTTACCATGGTTTTCTTTATTAAAATTTAAGATTTTAAAATTATGATTTTTTGTATATCAAAATGAAATAAAACAAGTTTTCATTTATAGAGTATAATATAATGATATTTGATATAAAATTTATCATTAAAAAGTATTATAAAAATAAATGATCTCAATAATTGGGATGTAAAAAAAAATCAGAATCATAGCAGCCAAAATAAATACAACACTTAACGTTGTTGAAAGAATTCAACTCATTTTAGTCCACATCAAATTTTTTCTTTTCAACACCCTTATTTTATAGACTCAACTGTTGAATAATTTATTTAATACACTCAGTGCACATGATCTAAAACTTATCTACGAAATAAATTAGTTATTTTATAAGTAAATGAGAATTTTTTATAAGAAAACATGTATACCGGTGTTTTCTTATAAGATATGCAAGGTTTGGACCAACAACATATACAATCAAACAAGATTTATTAACTCAAAAACAAAGCAATAAAAGAATGTTGGCGAACAAACAACCAACCAAAAAATATCATTAAAATAATGATTTTATCAATTTTTCGTGTTTTATTTTTTTACTTCAAAGTTAAAAAAAATTCTACAATTCCTTTTTTTCTTCAGAATTTTTTTTTGAAAGATAATTATAATTACCACATGACATATGTCAAAATCCTAAAATAAGAAAATAGCAAATGACACAATCTTGTTAATTAGTAACTTTGAAACCAATATATATATATAAGAGTCTAAACTTACATAAAAAATACCCATTACATTGGTTTTGTGGACTTGTGTTAGATCATAAAGTCGGGTTTGTGTTGGGCCTTTGTTTACTTCAATAAATTGAACTTTAAGTTTGTTGGTGCTCCAAATCTGCCTTCTTACCATTCCACCACAAAGCCCTGGATCCGTATTTAGAAAGTTAAAATATATAATTCAAATAAATGTTGAATTTAAATATGTTTTAGCACATGCTATAGATATAGGACTGGATCCTAACTACAAAGTAGTGTTGAAGTAGGAATTGGCTATTTTTCCAATTTCTTTTACATCTAACTGATATGGTATTGATGGACTCATATAAGAGATGATAGAGGCATTTTAAAGTTGATAAGCTGAGAATTCCTCTGGCTTTTGTGAGGAGGAAACTGAGACCTTGAAGTCAAAATGCAAGAAAGAATGAGAGCAAGCAAAGTGACTACATTTTCTTAAGAACCTAGAATTAGGAAATACTCTTTCCGAGATAATGCTTAGTATTATGTTTAGATGATGTTGATTTACTTAGTTATAAACCAAGTTATATTAAACTTTTTGTTTTGGTCATCAAAGGATCAAGATCATACAAAAACTAAGCTGACGCAATAGACTAGGATCGTGTCAACCAAGTTATATTAAACACATCCAGTGTTTAATCAATTATCAACATTTCCTAAATCTCATCTCCTTTTCTCTTTTTGTTTTTTTTTGAGCGATCCTTTTCTCTCCTTTCTTTATTTTCATTTTTTGTCTCTGTTTTTATGGTTACTAGACTCGTACCCGCACGTCGGCGCGCGGGATATGAATAATTTTTTTTCAATTAAATATATAAATTTATGAATTTATAAATTTTTGTGATATAATTATAATTTATAAAACTATTAAAATTAAACAATTACATAAAGTTGTGGTGTGAATTATTTTGTGAGTTTTTTATGGCTTGATTAGAAATTTAGAGAAAGAAAGTAGGTTCGACATCCAACAACGGTGGTTCAAGTCCGTTCTCAAGTCCAACCACTTGGACGTATCAACGTTGATTATCATTTCTACTATTTGTTGCTCTTTAGAGCATCTGCTTTCGGGTTACGGGTGAAGTTTCTCTATGAGTTTCTTTACGCTGCTAAGCAAGTATCGCCCCTTAATGCGTCTATCTTTTATGTTATTGTATTGTTGTTCTTTACTCGTCTAGCCGTTGAGCATGACTCCGGTTGTATCTTCCCAAGTCCATTGGACGTTTAGTTTCTAGTATAATCTGTTGTCCAAAAAAAAAATAGGTTTACAATGTGAAATATATAAAAAGCAAAAAATGAATAATTATATGTACTGTTTGCTTGTTGAAATAGAAATTGCTTTTGTTTTTCGGAAATATATAAATTATAATTATATAGTTTTATAATTTAGAAAACTATCTTTAGTATCACAAACATATAATTTAATTTAATAGTAAGTTAATCAATTATTATGTCTTTATGTTTACACAAATTTGGATATTCTTTAATGCGATTTTTTTTCTAATTTAGAAAGAATATAATTTTATAGATTAAAACGTAATTAGTTAAATTGTTTCTAATATTTTTTTTTTGAATTGTGGTTGGTGAAATTATTTTCATAATATTGATATCTAATCAATAAATTTGATTTAACTACAGAATCTCTGATATTAAATATATTGTAATCAGATATTTTAGTAAAGTTCTGTTATGGAAATCAGAATATAATTAATATAATTATTTTTTAAAATTCATTTCAAATATTTTTTCTTGAAATTTAAATATTTAATATAGTTTTAATATATGCTAAGAGCGTATAATATTTATTTTCGATTTTTGTTTTCATATTTTTATTTTGCATAAAGATATATTTGTCTAAGTCATAATTTGAGAAGTGTTGCTAATTTTATTTTGAATTGACTATTATAATATATAATTTATATTAATTTCATATTTATAGTATGATTATATAATATATCATCGATTTATATATATATAGTTTTAATTATTTTAATATATGAATATTATAGTTTGAAAAAATTGACAGACCCATTATATATATATTTGAATGTAATTTCACATTTATAAAAAAATATATGCTAATCGATTAATTTATTAGTTATTTTTAATGTCATAGAAGATCAATTAAATATCTTAACCCATATTATTGTTATTTAAATATTTTAATAATAGAAACTATAAAAACCCTGTAATTATATATTTAAAAAAATTAACTTTCTCACTATATAAGTGAATAATATAATATATATATATAGACTTAGTTTTAATATTTTCATTTTATCAAGTTAAAATATATCAATCTAATTTAAGAATTTTAATTTTCCAATTTAAAAGTTTATATTTTATAAACTATATTTTATTAATATTATATTTGAAATATTTATGTATGTTTTTATTTATTAATAATTGAAGTATGTTCAAAAACATATTTATTTATTTTGAATTTGTAATTTATAAAAACAATTGATGTGTTATATTATTTAGTATTTATTTATATTTATTATTTGATTTAATAATTTAATATTTATGATTTTATTTTATTTTCGTTTTTAGTTAATAAGGAAAGTGGGACCCATTATTTTATATTGTTTGGATACATATTTAATAGAGATACTCTGAATTTTATCATTACCAAAAAAAAATTTTTAATGGTAAATGTTTATCTAACTTCTAATCTAAACCGTTTATCTCAACTTCTAATCTTAACCGTACATTATAAATGATATCATAATGACAATTATACCCTTAATGAAAATCTTTAAAAATCAAAGAAACACAATGGCACATATTGTAATATAACACATGACTAAAGGTTAGTTCCAAAAAAGGTTCCTGTTTTAATATAGTAGAAGCGCGATGTTAGTGAAAAGTTTGATTTTATCATTCTATAAAAAATTAGGATGTCCCCCACAAAAAAGAAAAACAAAAAATTAATCTTGGGGTCTGCTTCTCAGGAGAAAACAGTATTGTTAAAATCACATGTGGGAAAGTTTGAAAAAATGTATATAAATCTGCAACTATCCACTGTAAATATTCAAAAATCAGCAACTGCAACGGAGCAAAAGGTATCTAAAATAAAATTAAAAAAATGTTCAGTTTATTGTGCCAATGTAAAAAGAGTAAGTATCAATGTAAAATAAAGAAATAATAAATATTATATATATATATACCATATACGCACTGTTAAAACAAGCCAAATATATCAGATTTTTCATTTGCCTTGCAGACCAGATGCTCTTTACGAGACAGATGCCTTCACCAGGCCGGACGCCTCTTCTGGGCCATTGTTGGACGAGTCCCACCATTTCAGTGAGTCGAACGTGTATCGATCAGTTTGAATTAGAAAACCACTAAATCTTACTCCTATAGGAAGAAGTCTTGTATTCTTCTGTTCCGAATCCATTTTTATCAAAAGAAAAGACTCATAAATTTTATTCAGAAATCTAAATATTCAGATTAGTTAGTAATCTAATAAGATTTTGAAACTACGTTCTAAATACACCATATCAACTATATGACCATAACGTTCCTCGTAGTTAATACTAGATGCCAAATTAAATTTTACAGATAGTCAGTTTTCCTTATCTTAGATTCAGTATCCTACAAAATTTACTAGCTAGGTAATAACGATCTTGTCAAATTCTCAAGAATTTATTTATAGTCAAAAGTTCAAAAAGAATAAGTTGTTCAAACTTCAACGTATCATCAAATAATCAACTATATAAAGACCTAGTAGATCTCAACAAAAATTATTCAACGCCAAAACATAAGAAAATATTCATAACAAGTTATACATACAAACAATTACTTCCAAAACAGAAGAGAAAATGGACAAGATTAGATTTTTGGTGGTTGTTAGTACCATCGCAATAATTTTGGGGTTGGTTATTGCAGGTTCATCAAGCATTTTCATTATTAATATTCTCAATTTGCTAACTACTTTCTTAGCAATGTTGAAATTTATTTTTCTAAGCTTTCAAAAATAACTAAAAATTATATACTTTTTCCTTTTTTCTTCTTTTGCATTACACTTCTAACAAATTTTTTTTTTTTTTTGTTGCTGTAGAGCAAGTAAATGCAATCTCTGTTGATGCTGATTGTTATGGACCGTGTACAAACAATTGCGACGCCAATTGCAAGGCTCTTAATTATAAAAGCTCATTTTGCGGATCTTTTAGAACCCAATCAAGTTGTTGCTGCGCACCAGCAAAGAAAGATTCCTGATTATACTGATTACCACCACCTTGAAAATTTTTAGATGCTATAAGATTTATGAGGAATGAATCAATTGCATCTAATGAAAGAAATCTTCCTTGCTTCTATTAAACTTTTGTCATATTAACAAATTTAAGTTAATAAAAAAAGCTAATCGAATACTTTACATGTTTTTCCCTTTAATTTAACTAATATTTTTTACAAATTTATATCTTATGCAAATTATAAAATAGTAATTGCATTAGAAGACATATGACTTAGCACAAATTAGCAAAATGACATCCGCTATTATCAGGTTTAAGCATTGGTATGGTAACATTCCACCACCTTTCCTATCTATTATAACCCCAAGCTCACTTTCTTTACCCTTTTCTCTTTCTACATTAATTTGATTCATCATCATTCATCGTCATCGTCATCTCTTATCCTAACTTCCAACTTGTGGTTTACAATATTGTTGGAGCAAAACAAGCGTTTCCGTGCTGCGGTAATGAATGTGACAGCCGAAATAACACAACAAATGACGACATATTTACATATTATATATCGATCTATACCAGGCCATGATGGATTCATAATGGTTTAAGACGTTTAGTCAAACAGGTCAGGTGGTTTATGTTCTTGTTTGCAGAGACATGGTAAAGATGGAAAGATCCGGTGACATTCCTCAAAATGAATAAAGGTTCGGTGACAACATGGCAAAGATTTCTTTCAAAAAAAAAAAAAAAAAAACATGGCAAAGATAGAACTTTACGTTTTTTAAATAGATCACCATTTGTTTGTTTTAAAAAAATAGATGTGTAAGTTTTTCTATAGAGCTTTATATTTATTTATTTTAAAATTTTTTTTTTGTTAATATACATGTATATAGACTAAATAACAAGTTGTGTAATGTTATAACTTGTTAAAATATTTAACGTATCTTATTTTTCTGTAAGAATTTAACGTATCTTATCATCGGACAGCTGAGTAGAATCATTGTCTCAGCAATTCAGCATTGCTCCGAAGTAAGAGATCACATCTTGAGGAAGAAGACCAAGAAAACTCCTCCAGAAAATAAGGTGAATGATGTAGAAGATAATTTCATTCACGAGATTATTGCTGAAAGAAACAAGAGGGACAGATGAAGCAGATTGAGGAAAAAAGACGACCAATAGGAAAATTGTGTAAATGCAAGAACTATCTAAACTTATGTAGACATACTCAATAAAACTTTCCGTACCAGAAACTTTTGTTGAATCACTCTTTGAAACTTTACAAGACCTTTCAAATTGATTCCTACACTTAGCAATGTTGAAAATACACTTCAACTTGCTCTTCCTAAACTAAGTGTTCCGAGATCTCCGATCCAAAAACCCCAAATACCTAGAAGCTAACCCCAAGTGTTTTTCTCTCTTTTTCGGATGCCTATACACATCATCAACTCATCGTATTTATACACATACGTCTGAACTAACTCTTAACTGAAAAGAATCTCCAAATCTAATCCTACTTGAAAGATATTCATCCGAGTATATCTCCTCCTTAGCTTCCACTATCTTCTGTTAGAATATTCCTTCGATATCAGCTCTTCGAGATCTTCAGGACATATTCTTCTAGAAGTATTCCGGTGCAGATCTTCCCTCCAAGATTCTTCTAGACGGTTTGTCTCCTCGCTGCACTCCTTGATTCCATCCAAGTGTACTTCAGGTTCAGCTTGCACTTTCAATCTCCCCCTTTTAAGCTTCGAGTATCTCACAAGTACCTGAAACATCAGAACAAACACACAAGCAAACACACAGATACACGAATACCTAAAAAACAGGCAAGTGAACCTGAAATTTCATAACCATCAAGAGCCATTAAAAAGGTTCAGCAAAAACACACGGGAAGAACCCAAACTCCCCCATAGTCCAAAAACACCAAAAACCAAAAGCAGAAACCAAATCGAAACAAAACAAAAGCTCTTGATCCTAAACTCCCCCATAACTCAGCCACTTTGTTCTGGAACTTCTTCTTCTTCTCCCCCTGCTTGTGAGAGCCGAAGTTAAAAAAACACAGAAATATTCTTGAACAAGTGAAATAAGAGAAGATATCATACCAATTTTCGCGAGCTGCTCCCGGAGCTGTCCAATGACACCTGAGATCATGTAGACCGAGAAGGAGAGATCACTGAGACACTTCAGTATTTCCTCCCGTGTTGGATCATCTGATGGCATTTGAATAGGCTCTGGCCGATAAATCTCTCCTGGAGCTGCCGCATTTTGTCCTTTGGTGCGAGTTGATGAGGGCTCAAATTTTTTACGAGATTTCTCCTGCTTGAGATAGGCTTCTCCACTCCCAACATCCTTCTGATAGAAGTTTGGCTTGATCAGAGTGTCGTTGCTGCGAAGTATCAGAGAGTGCTGCATTTGAAGAACAGCGTGAATGACTCGTGGGAACATTAGCCACCTTGTGTCATTACGGTTGAGAACAGCCAGATTTGCGACTTGCCGATACACCATCTTCCCGAAATCAACCCGAATGCCGAAATGCATCTTGTAGATCAACCGAGCCCTTCAACAGAAATGTGACTCTTGTGTGACGAGGGAATCCAGTTGTGAGCTGCAATCATTAATAATGCTGCAAAATGAGGTGATAGAACTGTTGTACTAATCTCTGCCCACTCAGATTTTGATCCTTCAGTGAGCAGCTCAGTCAACGTCTGTTTCCCTACTCCATCATGATCAACGTCTTCTTTTTCTTCTGTATCCGAGAGTGGTTGTAAGCCAAAACACTCGTTGATTAGAGATGGAGAGAACTCATACCTCTATCCTCGCACTTTTACTTGTACTCCATTTTCGGAGAAGTCTTCTAGCTTTGATGGCAGCATCGAGTAAAACTCAGTTACCACTGCAGGAGAGTAACTGGACAAGGCTGTTACAGTTGGGGTGAGTCCTCCATGCTCAATGAGTAGTGGATATCCCCACTGACTCTCTGACTTGATGTCTACAAGTCGCTCCTCAATGAACTGGCGATTTTCAAAGCTTTCACGGCGTCTCTGAATCTCAATGGATTCCCGTTCCTAGTCCGATTCAGTTTCAGATTCTGCTTTAACTTTCCCCTTTCCATTGGTTCCTTTTCTTGCTGATCGGGTTTTGATTGAGCCTGGAGAGTTCACATTCTTCGCTTGAGCTGGTCTTTGAATCATCTTCTTGACTCGCTTTCCTCTCTTTTCCAGAGGCAGAAATGTCGATGGAGCTTTTCGTTTCTTCTCCTTCTGTACTTCTCTCGGTGGAGATGTCGATGGTGAGCTAGCCGGGGCAGAGATTTTCGCCTCTTTGGTTCCCTCTTTTGGTGAAGCTGAAGATTTTTCTCCACTGATGAGCTTGTCGAGTGTGTCAATTAGATCTTCTTCTTTATTTCCTTCTATCGGAACACATCTCGAACCTGTCTCTTCATCTTCTTCTTCGGCTTGTTGAGAGAGAACCTCGGTTTCCGCGTCAGCCTGCTTCACCTCGTTTTTGAGACCCACACTGGATTTGGTCTCGGAAAAATCAACAAGCCCTACACCGCTTGGAGATAGATGTGATTGCATGTTGCCGGTTGAGACAAGATCTGGATCTTCTTCTCCGGAGGAACTGCTAAGACTGACCGGAGATGCCAGAATTTCTGGAGCTGCCTTAGCTTTCGAATGGCCGACTCTTCCTCTTCTGGTTTCATACACAATCTTGATGACTCGCCTTTTTGGAGATGAGATACCAGAGAGATGACTCGAGAGAGTTAAATACTCCTTGAAAATTCGAGAATATCCTGCACAGATTGCACCGGGAATCTAGGATGTTGGATCTTCTGAAGAATCATGAAGTGATTCGTGCCTATCCTCCTTCCCTCTCTTTTGTTTGGTCGACCTTCTAGAAGCTGAAAGGTCCTTTGCATTTGGGCGACTCACATTGGTTTTGGGCTGAAACTCTATGGGTTTTGGGCCATTCCTCTTAGTTATTTGACAGACCATCGATTTATTTCATCCTCATTCTGAACACTTAGACTCAGCAACCACAACCATTAGTGAATCTATGGGTTAGTGAAAACCATTAATCAAGTGTTACCAATTTGCCTAGCCCCCCCCTTTTTTTTTTTTTTAATAAACAGAACTTCACAAGAAAAACTTACCTTGCCTTGTGTCTTGTCAGTGTTGTAAGACTTTCTTACTACTCAACTCCATCAAGATCTTTGGTCCAAAAGATTTGTAGTGCTTGGACATCATCTCAAATGTCCCAACTCTGCAGCTTTCACTCTATCATGCATTCATCATGCTGAGATTGATGAGGCTGTCTCCTTTGTTTTTTTATATATATCCCCTTCCTTTTTTCTTATGAAGTTCATCAATTCCCCCTTTTTCCCTTTTTTTATTTTGGGGAAAATTGCATCACATATAGTGGATCTTCGAGGATCCCATGTGTACACTTTGTGGATCTTCTAGGATCTCGTGTGATCTCTATTAACACAACGGCATGATAGGCAGCTGATTCACGTTGTAAACACAGTGACTCCAAGTTAAATCAGGACTTAAGATACATTGATGAATCCTTTTCTGTACAGTCCTGACACCACTAGACAAAAACACATTAGCATTCACAAATGCCAAGGGCATTGCGTAAGGTTATGAAGCGATTAAAATCCAGTGGTTTAGTGAATAAATAAGCTAACTGCAACTCGGTAACAACATGATCAATGACCACTTGTTTATCCTCCACTAGTTCACGAATGAAATGGTGTCTAATGTCAATGTGCTTGGTTCTAGAATGTTGCACAGGATTCTTTGAAATGTTAATGGCACTTTTATTGTCACAATAAACTAAGAGTGGTCCAGATTCCATACCATAGTCAGCTGTCATTTGTTTCATCCAAAGGAGTTGAGTGCAGCAGCTTCCCATTGCAATATACTCTGCTTCAGCTGTGGACAATGAGATTGAGTTCTGCTTCTTGCTTAGCCAAGAGATCAGATTGTTTCCGAGGAAGAAACAGCCACCACTTGTGCTTTTCCTATCATCCATACTCCCAGCCCAATCTGCATCACAATATCCTGCAAGATTTTTGTTAGAGCTTTTTGAATAAAAATACCCAATTCCAATGTACCCTTGACATATCTGATGATATTTTTAACGGCAAGAAGATGAGATTGCTTCGGATTAGCTTGATAACGGGCACAGACTCCAACACTGAATGCAAGGTCTGGTCTACTTGCGGTCAGGAATAGAAGACTCCCAATCATTCCTCGATACAGTGTAGGATCCACCGACTCACCTTTGTCATCTTTGCACAACTTGGTGTTGGTACTCATTGGTGTACGTGACTCTTTGCTCTGATCAAGACCAAACCTTTTCACCAAGTTCTTTGTGTATGTTGATTGAGATATAAAAATCCCTTCATTAGACTGGGTGATCTGTAATCCAAGGAAGTACTTGAGTTCCCCCACCATGCTCATTTCGAACTCCTTAGTCATGCTTGCAACAAACACATCTACCTGACCCTGCGAAGTACCTCCAAAGATAATGTCATCAACATAAATTTAGACCATCATTGTACCTTGATCACCAGTGAGAATAAACAGTGTTTTGTCCACACTTCCACTGGTGTACCCTTCCTGAATTAAGAACCCCGTCAATCGCTCATATCATGCTCGTGGAGCTTGCTTCAAACCATACAACGCCTTTTTGAGCTTATAAACATGTGAGGGATTAGCTGAATCTTCAAAACCTTTCGGTTGCGCAACATACACCTCCTCTTGAAGAACACCATTCAGGAATGCACTTTTGACATCCATCTGGAAAACCTTGAAATTCAGAATACATGCCATACCCAAGAACAAGCGGATGGATTCTAACCTTGCAACTGGAGCAAAGGTTTCTTCAAAATCGACTCATTCGATTTGAGAGTACCCTTGAGCTACTAGTCGGACTTTGTTTCTAACAACAACTCCTGCTTCATAAATCTGGTTCTTGAATATCCACTTTGTGCCTACAATTTTGACATCTGCAGGTGCTTCAACTAGTTCCCACACATCATTTCGCACAAATTATTCCAACTCTTCCTCTATGGCGATAATCCAAAATTCGTCTGTGAGAGCTTCTACATGACTTCGTGGTTCAATACTTGATACAAAGCATGCAAAGTAAACCATCTCCTGAAAGTTGATCTTCACACCTCTTGTCTTTCGCCCTTCCTCAAGATCGCCAATAACATCCGACAGAGAGTGATTTTTGTGAACTTGTTGTGGGACTTTCAGATCAGGGATTTCCTCGGCTGGTATATCCTCATTTGTCACCTTTTCTTCCTGTGTGGCCTTCTTGTCAGACGGAGTGTCACACCACGCGATCACAGCTTTGTCATCAAATACGACATTGACCGACTCCATGATTGTTTCAGCTCGTACATTGTACACTCTGAATGTTGTACTATGTCCTGAGTACACCAGGAAGATCCCTTCATCACATCTGAAATCATGATCTTTGTCATTGAGGATGAAACACTTACAACCAAAAACATGAAAGTAACTCGGATTTGGAGTTTTTCCCTTCCATGTTTCATATGGTGTCTTAGCCAGTCCAGCTCGAAGATACACACGATTGATGATGTAACATGATGTACTGATTGCTTCAGCCCAGAACTTCTTTGGGACATTACTCCCATGAAGCATTGCCCTGGCCATCTCTTGAAGTGTCTGATTCTTCCTTTCAACAACTCCATTCTGTTGAGGTGTTCTAGGTGCTGAGAATTGATGTGCTATTCCTTGCTTTCCACAGAAAAGATTCATTGCTTCATTCTGAAGTTCTCCTCCATGATCACTTCTGTTGGGGTCAAAATCCCCTCCTCGGAGATTGATGAGACAAAAGCCCGAATCAACGGTTGTACATTTCATATTCTGGCAGCAAGCCCACGAAATGAGACCGAACGCCTGCCCGGGACAAAGCTCTTGGCCTAACCGGTCACAGATGAACTAGACGGGTAGTGACCATTTGTACTCTTTCCTTATCCTTGGTTTTGTCCCAAAGGGTTTTCCGGGAAAGGTTTTAACAAGGCAAATTGGTTCACTAATCTTAAACCCGTTCAGGAGTTGATCAAGTCACTCCGACCGAATGCCCGCCGGACCAAGCTCTTGGCATCCGGTCCGACGGATGAACTGAACTCTCTAACAGCCTCTCAATACGAATCTCTACATATTTTCCCAGCCCGGAGCATTCACCAAGCCAAGACATTGGCAACGGCCGGACCTTACCCCCTCGGACCGGCCGCATAAGCTATTTCCCGACTATTGGGCTTCGGCCCAATAGTTCCCGAAGAAACAACACGCCATTTGAAGACGAACTTCACGTTGTTAAATACATGGAAAAACATCGAGGAGTTTACTTAAAATAAACCGGAGTCAAGGCTTTAACCAAAGAAGATCGGACCAGAAGATTAAAAAGATAAGTTGCACCAAAACAAGACGGACGGGCCACGACAGAAGAGAGGCAACAGGTCGGCGGCCCATCATGCTATTGGCGGCTGGGAAAGGGATTTTTACAATGTCCCACATTGCTTAGATTAGTCTTTGAGACCCCAGATTCTCTCATATAAATAGACCCCCTTGTATTCACTTTGAGATTATCCCAACTCAAGTGCAAGAGCTTTCGAGATATAAGACAATAAGCTTTCTCGAATATTTTTGTACTTAGAGAAATTATTAATAAAAGTCTATTTCTCATCATTTTAATTTTTTGCCCTTTGGTTCTTGTTTAATAGAATTTTCAGAGGCCCCACGAAATATAAATTTCGACAGTGTGAGTTTCGGCTCTCACAACTTCTGACCTTTTTGATGCTCCCTTTCTCGTTGTTGAGTTGCAACGCCCATATCTTAAAGCTTTCTACAGTCTCTGACTTTTCCCTCAAAAATCTCACCCACGTATATCTTGAGAAGTCGTCTACCAAGACAAACACGTACCTCTTTCCTCCAATGTTTTCAGTTTGCATTGGTCCCATGAGATCCATGTGAATAAGATCCAGTGTCTTGTTCGTCTGCACATTGGGAACCTTCTTGTGTAGCACCTTGACTTGTTTCCCCTTAGTGCATGGACCACACACTATCGCATCCTTTTCCTTGAGTGATGGAACCCCTTTGACGTGCTCTTTGTTTGTTAGGTTGGTCATGTTCCGAATGTTCATGTGTCCAAGTCGTTTGTGCCAGAGTTCAACATTTGTGGTAGCTGAGAAACAAACTGATGAAGTTCCTTCCCACATGTAGCAGTTGTTGCCTGATCTGACCCCTCTTAACACCACTTGATTGCTTTCATCCAAAGCCTTGCAGTCCGTCTTGGTGAACAACACAGAGAGTCCTTAATCACACAATTGACTCACACTGATAAGATTGGCTTTTAATCTTTGGACAAAGTAGACGTTCATAAGTTGTGGTAGTCCATCATGACTTGTTCTTCCTTTACCCTTGATTGCTCTGTGGCTTCCATCACCAAAAGTCACTTTTCCCCCTTTGATGGCTTTTACCTTTACCAAATTCTCCTGACTTCCAGTCATGTGTCTGGAACAGCCACTGTCAAAATACCAAGGACCAGTCTTCTCTGGTTCTTTTGAGACAAATGCCATGTTGCACCGAATAACAGAGCCTGACTCGGTTGCTGCTGCAGTTGGGTATAGTTCTGATTTCTTTACCCACACTTATTTCTGATGAGTGTTTTGAGGTTGCCTCTCACGTCGGATTGCCTGCTCAACTTTTTCCTAAAACTTATAGCAGAATGCTTTGAGATGTCCAGTTTTTCTGCAATAAAAAACACTGCTTCCCATATCGCTGAGATTGATACGAATCATACCTTGGTCTTGGGTAGCTGTTTTGAATTCGCCCTGACTATATCATCGAACTTCTCCTTTGAGGAAACTGTCTCGTGCCTTGTTTCCACTCACTAGCTCTGTGGTATGGTTCTTGATATATGGGTTGACTCTTTGTTTGAACTTTGGTTGCTGGCACAAATTTGAGCTCTTTTTCTCCATCTCCTCCTCTTCCAGTGTATCCAAGACCCATGTGTCTTTTCAGTCCTTCCGTAGCTCAGAATTTTGTCAAGCTGCTTTGATCCAGCAAGCATTCTGAGTTTTTTCTGATGTTCATCCAGCTGGGCTTGCAGTCCTCGATTTTTTGCTTTTTCTTCCTGAAGCATCTTCTGGACTTCATCTGATTTTTTGGATAGTTCCAGTTTCTCCTTGATCAACGTGACAGACTGTCCACTCAGAACTTTCTCAGCTTGAAGTTCTTTTTGAAGTAATTCAATAACAGATTTGAGTCGCTGTTTTTCAGAGATGAGAAGAACGTTCTCTTTACCAACCTTAACGAGAATGTCACAAATCTTCTTGTAGCTTTGTTTGAAATCCTCTTCGTCTTCTGTGTCTGTAAGTTCACCTTCTTCTCAAAATTCAGCGATTCCAACAAAAGAAACAAAATTGTTGAGTTCTTCCTCGTCAGAGTCTTCATCAGATGTTTCTTCTTCAATTCCAAGCATGGACTTCTCGCTTCTTTTATTCTGATCATTGACACATTCGAGTTGAGTGTGACCAAAACCCTTACAGCCAAAACACTTGATCTCTCTTCTTTTCAGAGTGGGACATTCCGATTTGAAATGTCCATACCCCTTGCACTCATGACACTTGCATTCCGATTTCTTGTCACTCTTGCTTCCTTCTCCTGATTGATGCTCCTTTTTATCACCAAAACTCTTCTTAGGAAACTTTCCTTGTCCTGCCTTTCTCACTAATCGATCAAAACGTCATACCAGCAAGCTGATTGGATCACCCTCTGGAAGTTGTTTCTCTTCATGTGATTGAGACATCAGTGTTATACATTTATCCTTTCCAGTTCATGAGCCTGAAGCATCCCTACCACTTCATCATAACTGATTGTATCAGTGTTGAGCGACACATGCATTGTTGCCTTGTATGCCATGAATTTCGAAGGTAAACACCTGAGAAACTTCTTTACAAGTTTCTTATCCTTGTATCGTTTGCCAAGTGAGAGTGCTTCTTGAGTAAGGGAACTGATCTTTGAACTAAAATCAGAGATTGATTCATGTTCCTCCATCTTTAGGTTTTCAAACCTTGTGGCTAGCAGATCCTTTCTTGAATTCTGCACTTTGGTTGTTCCTTCAAAGTGAACATGAAGGATATCCCATGCTTCCTTTGCTGAATCACATCCTTGGATTAGCTCAAATTGTTTGCGAGCTACAGTACCATGAATGGCAATGAGTGCGCGTGAATTGAACTTTGAAGCCTTCTGTTCTTCTTCTGTCCATCTCTCCTCTGGTTTCACAACTTCTTCACATGATTCAGTTTTTATGGTGGGCTCCTTCCATCCATCGGTTACAACCTTCCAAGCCAATACATTAATCCCCTTAATCACCGATTTAATCCTAGCTTTCCAAAAACCGTAGTTGGTATCATCCAGCACAACACGTGTGTTTGCAATGAGATGATGATAGCTCTCCATTTTGTTCCGCAAGATCTCACCTGTTTAGAATACAAGTGCTCGCTCTGATACCAAATGTAAATGCAAGAACTATCTAAACTTATGTAGAAATACTCAATAAAACTTTCCGTACCAGAAACTTTTATTGAATCACTCTTTGAAATTCTTACAAGACCTTTCAAATTGATTCCTACACTTAGCAATGTTGAAAACACACTTCAACTTGCTCTTCCTAAACTAAGTGTTCCGAGATCTCCGATCCAAGAACCCCAAATACCTAGAAGCTAACCCCAAGTGTTTTTCTCTCTTTTTCGGATGCCTATACACAGCATCAACTCATCCTATTTATACACATACGTCTGAACTAACTCTTAACTGAAAAGATTCTCCAAATCTAATCCTACTTGAAAGATATTCATCCGAGTATATCTCCTCCTTAGCTTCCACTATCTTCTGTTAGAATATTCCTTCGATATCAACTCTTCGAGATCTTCAGAACATATTCTTCTAGAAGTATTCCGGCGCAGATCTTCCCTCCAAGATTTTTCTAGACGGTTTGTCTCCTCGCTGCACTCCTTGATTCCATCCAAGTGTACTTCAGGTTCAGCTTGCACTTTCAAATTGCTCAGTATAAAAAATGAAATCCAAAAAAAAACATTTGGTTAGATCCACCCGAGGGAAGAGAGCCTTAACCGGATGTATTCAAAGACCCGAAGGTCAATCCCGTCTCTGTCAGAGGAGATGCCAACCATCTCTCCTTTCTACGAATACGTCATCTTCTCTATTGTAACTATATATATACACAAAATATAATAACCAAAAACCCGATGTGGGACCAAATATAAATACGCTAAGGCTTTCAATTGAGAAAAAGTAAAATGGGGTGAGAGAGGCTCGAACTCTCGACTTCGGGATTACTCTGATAGCTATGAGTAGTGCTGGGCATTTTAACTGAAAATCGAAAACCGAACCGAACCAAAATAATTGAAACTGAAACCGAACCGAATTTTATGAAACACCTATTGGATATTGAATTAAGATAACCGAAATAACCGAACCGAACTGAAACCGAATGGATAACTGAACGGATAACCGAATATCCGAAATACGATCCATATACTTAAAATATTATTTATATTTATATTTAAAATAACCGAATAATTAAAATTAACCAAATATTAGTAAAAAAATCGAATTATCCAAAATTATCCAAATGTTTTTATCCAAAATATCCGAAATTATCCGAATTATCCGATATTATCCGAAGTTATTCGGTCTTTTATCCAAATTATCCAAAAAATATAAGAATAACCGGAACCGAAACTGAAATAACCGAACCGAAACTGAACCGAGTTTTATGATTAACCGAACGGTTACTTAATCTCTATAACCGAAAAAACCAAAAAACCGAAAAACCGAAACCGAAACCGAACCGAATTTTATGATTAACAGAACGGTTACTAAATCTCTATAACCGAAAAAAACAAAAACCGAAAAAAACAAAAACCGAAAAAACTAAACCGAAAACCGAACGCCCGGCGGTAGCTATGAGACCCGCGCGTCTAGCTAACTGCGCCACCACCTCGTTTTTGGTTGACTCAGAAATAACTTATTTATAAGATGTTGCTTCTCGTTTCCGTTTTGTCTCTGTCGTTGGGTTAACGACGAGAGAAAGTGTTTCAGATACGCACAAATGGTGATTAGATAGTAATAAGTTTTTCTAAAAAGAAAAAAAAAACTAAAATATATAGTACTAAATTTTAAAGAAAATAGATAAATAGAAAAGCCAAAAAGTAAATGAAGGAAAGATGTAAACATAAAAAAAATGATATTGAAACGAGAGAATCTATCAACTTTTATTCCAATGGATTTAACTGTTACGAGTCAAAACACATTCATTTCTTTTGATTTTAGTCATCGGTTTACTTTGATATTGACAACTAGATTGATTAAATCGGAACCACTTTATTTACTCTGTTGAGTCCAAAACCGCGACTTGACCTTGCTTCGTACTTTTCACAAAAAAGGGAAAAAACCTCATAAATACGTAACGTGAATTACATTTATCATATAAATACCCAAACTTTTAACGTTACCCAGTAAATACTTTATATTATTTTGGTTGGCCAATTAATAGTCAAACATTCAAATTCGATTAGTTTGACACCGATAATTAGACGGCGTTTAATTCGCTGACGGAAACAGTAAACCGGCGTTAGTGTCGTTAATAACACGTGATTATAATTAGACGAAATGACATTTTTGCCCTTCTTCTCCAAATCAACTAAACCTCTTTCTTCCCCAAATCGAAACTGAAAAACTGAAGAAGGTCGTGAGTGATGAAAGTGATGCAGAAGCAGATGGAGCTGGTCATACTGGAAGACAAGAAGTGGAGGAAGAAGTTGTCGAGGAAGTTTAAAAGTTTCCTCGAAAAAAAAAAAACTATGAGGGTGAGATTTAATTTGACCAAATATATAGGGTGTTGAAGTTGATGGAATTAAAATTTAAAGGACAAAAACCCAGATCATCTTCGACCTCTATAAATACTAGGCCTGGGCATATTACCCGAATCCGAATTATCGAACCGAATCCGATCCGAAAAATCCGATCCGAATCCGAACCCGAATTGATAAAATATCCGAATGGATCCTAAACTTCTATATCCGAAAATCCGACTCCGAACCCGATCCGAACCGAAATCCGAATGGGTATGCGAAATATAAACATATATCTGAAATATTAATTATATTTAGAGTTAATATAACCTATTTATCAAAAATTACAATTATAAATCCGAATATATGAATTAATTTTAGACTAAAATAACTAAAATATCAAAAATATATAAAATGTTCAAAAAATTTTAGCTATATTTGTCAAAATTTTACTAATTTTTTATTTAAATTTAATCATTTTCATTTTTTATGTATAAATTCGGGTATCCGAATCCGATCTGAATCCGGATGGATCCGAACCGAACCCGATCCGAAATTCTAAAATACCCGAATGGATTTTATATCTCTAGATCCGAAAATCCGAAAAATCCGATCCGAATCCGAACGGATATCCGAACGCTCAGGCCTAATAAATACGCTTTCTCCATTTCCGGATCGTTGAACTATATAATATATCCAAACAAAAAAATAAGAGATTTTAGGAGAAAACACATTCAGAAATTTAAAGCTTCGGAGAAACGAACATACTACTTCAATGGCAACCAAAGTGTATATCGTGTATGTAAAATTCCTATTTTTGTTTTGCTTCGAGAGCTATTCTTAGTCTGTTCATGTTTCTCTTTCTGATTAATTGATTTCCTTTGTATTTTTTTGTCTCAATTCTGATCGAAGAATATTTCAGTGGTTTATTGACTTGTTTTATGATAGCTTTGATTTATGATTTGGCTTTTGGGATGAAGGAATTCGCATATTTGCTGTTTAAAATTGGCCTTTCGATTCAATTTTTGATCTTATGATACTGAAGTTTCTTGTTGGGGTTTGATCTCAAGTTGACATTTTTAATTCTCTTTCAACAATTTTTTGCAGGTACTACTCTATGTACGGTCATGTGGAGAAATTGGCTGAAGAAAGAAGGAAAGGAGCTGCTTCTGTTGAAGGTGTTGAAGCCAAACTATGGCAGGTGAAACTTGCTTTACTACTTTGTCCTGATTACATACTTTCGTGCGTCAAAAAAAAGGGGTTCTTCAGTCTGGATTTTGGAAAAAAAATTTTGGGGAAGAAGGGTTTTAGTTGATTTGGAGAAGAAGGGCAAAAATGTCATTTCGTCTAATTATAATCACGTGTTATTAACGACACTAAAGCCGGTTTACTGTTTCCGTCAGCGAATTAAACGCCGTCTAATTATCGGTGTCAAACTAATCGAATTTGAATGTTTGTGTATTAATTGGCCAACCAAAATAATATGAGATATTTATTGGACAACATTAAAAGTTTGGGTATTTATATGACAAATGTAATTCACGTCAGGTATTTATGAGGTTTTTTCCCCAAAAAAACTAGATTAATTCTAAAATTAATACTAATTACTAGAATGACACAAATTAAATTTTAATTACTAACTAAAATTAAATGACTATTGTACCCTTAAAACCTTTGGTAGGAAAAAAATTAATAACGAAATTGCCATCGAAAATTCTGTAACCGATGAAACATCCTTTTGATAGCAGATTTGAAAGAAAACCTGCTGATTCAGCGACAGATTTTTAAGAAAATCTTTTGTACGTGAAGTTTAATTTACCTTGAAGTTGTTGGAATGGAAGTTATCCTAATCTCTGAAGAGCGATGGTTCCGAGACGGTAATGTAGAGGCTTCTTGACTCTTCTGGTGGTTGGTTCAGATAACCAAGCCACGTGTGCAAAGAAAACTAGTTAGAGACACGATTGTAAACTCAAAATCAAACTCAAATTAGGAAAAAACTAGATTCATTTTGGCCGTACACACAAACAATTTATAAATCTGGGATATTCTGTAAAGCAACAGATTTGCCCAACTCACCCGATTTCACTTATGTGTCGCCGGATTTCACCTTCGATTCGACGGATTTCAACTTCGAGTCGCCGAAATTCAGTGGAAGAGACAAATACGGTGGAAGAGGGGATATTTGGTCGGAAAAGATTAGGTCGTCGGAATTTATGAGTCAACGGAACGGAAGGTGTCTCTATCGCGAAGAACAAAAGAATGAAGGGTTAAAAAATATTAGCTTTACCCGATACGATATATCCACAGAAAAATACTGTTAATTTTTTTTTTATCCCTAAATTGTTTTGAAACTGGCACGTCTGTAATTATTATATGTGGACATGGATATTTGGTCTTTTGGATTAAAATTAGAGTTAGTTTAGTTCATCGTTGTTTCACGGTGTTAGTTTAGTATTAAACATATAAATTAGTGTCATTCTGAGTAATTAACTCGGTTTATTTTCCAAAAATGACCACCAATAGTCATATTTCTGTTTATGATAGCTTTAATGTGGAAGTATATGGATAGCCTTCGGGTCAAAAGATATATTTGGAGTAATCAGGCATTCTCAGCAAGGACATGTCCGAGACAATAGCATTGCATAATCAAGCGATGATGCGTATTAGAAGAAATGACGGTTCGATTTAGGTGTAAAATTGGATAAGTTCTTTGGCTAGATCAAGTATACTCAATTGTTACGATAACTGATAACATTTCCAGAAAGTGCATTCCGGCTGCAACATAACTTATTTTGACCATATATTCGAATGCACGAGATGTGCATTCTGAATATCATAATTTAAAAATCATACAAAAAAAAAAATAATCTAACAACAGGCAACAAAAAACGCAAGAACATGATGGATATACACATCTATTATGAACAATTAACCAAAGAAACCAAAACTTTATTGTTTGGTCTCAACAAGGTAATTTGAAACCCATGTAACTACCAGAGACAAAATCATTCCAAACATCAAGAGCTCCATAGCTTGTCATCAACACAATGCTCAACGCCATGACGATAGCAACCGAGAACACGATGATTGAAGCCCTTCCATACTGGGTTATAACCTTTTGAACCACCATTAGTCCAACGAGTGATGCCACAAAACATACAATCGCGAATAGACTAGCGGTTCCGGTATGTTCCATGCCTAGTAACAAGTATTGAATGGCAGACATTGTGGATGAAAACAGAACCATGAAAGAACAAGTCGCTGCAGTCACCTACAACAAAACATAAACAGTCTTTTAAACTTGAGATGTAGCAAAAGAAAGTCTCCTTTTGACCGAGCCAAGACTTATAAATTACCTCGGGAGCGATACCGACTTGGAGGAGGAGAGGGCTAATGAGCATTCCGCCTCCAATACCGAAAACACCACCCAAAACTCCAGCTAGTAGAGCCATTATAGGAAACATACACTTGTTTGATCTTGCTCCATCATTTGATCTCAAGTCTTCTACGTCCTGCACGCTCAAAAGTGTTTTCAGATATTCATCAGTTCTCTGTTTTTTTTTTTTTGTAAATCTAATCAAGTGTTTGTTGGAGTTGTAAGAAATCGAACCTTTAATGAGACTTGGCGATCTGAACACTGGCTGCCTTGAACTTTGTCACTGAAGCAGATCCAAAGAGTGAAGAAGAGAGTGAGTGGTATTTGAGTTGATGAGAGGAGCCAGTAAGTGATTCCACATGGCTCGATCGATATGATTCCCTGCAAATTCAAAGTATTGAAGCTCTCAAGTTAATACAATGTAAATTACTAAGTACACATTGTCATAATTTTTCCTGTGAAAAACTAATAGGAATGTAAAGTGCACCCTCACGTTCATTATTTGGTACACATTGTATCTTTTATTTTGTCTTTAAAAGTATTTAGACTGTAAATTCGTTATATCATCAAGATTGTTCAACACAACTGAATTTGGAAACAAGAAAATAAATACTATATGATTAGAAAATTGAAATCATTCCTAAACTAAACTGACAGGATCAATGTTCAAGATGGACTTTGTTTCAGTATCTAGATTTTTAAAAGAGAATCCACCCTACCCAAAATAATAATAATAAACAAATGATAATACATATAAAAGTCTATATATTTTATACCAAGAATTACCTTTCCTACATATATAATTTTTTTTGGGTCACATTTTTATTGTCACTATAGGGAATATATATTATGCAAGATATTGTACCTTTTTCTTTAGAAAAAAAAAAACACAAGACAAGAAAACAAAACAGTAGCCCAAGTATCCCTGAAAGGTTAAGAGAATCTCAAAAAGTGCAAAAATCTTATAGAAGATCGTAGGAAGAAAAAAGACACGAAGTTTCCTTAGGATAGGACCAAAACCTAGACGTGTTCAAAAAGAAAAAAAAGGACCAAAATTTAGAAACCACATTATTGATGATGACCTGTCTTCACGTGAATAAGTTCGCCGTCACTATTAACCAAAAAAGTTCCCTATCGTTTTTCAAACGCATCTTCACACGTGATTCCCCCACTTAAAGACATGTTATGAGGGTAGATGAGACCAATATTCAAACGTGTTCAATTTACTTCGCATTTAACCTCATCTTAAATTTCACCTAATTTTTCATAATCTAAATACCAACTATATGATTACTTTTTTCAAAAAAACTATATGATTACTACGTTCCTTATAAGTAAATGTAGACACACCAACCATATTTAAGACGTGAATGATCGTGTTTTTGAACTTTACTTTCGCTGTAAGAATCTTTAAATTTTACAACTATACAAACCTAGTCAAAAGCAAAATTCTGATTTGATATCTTACAAAGATATCCCATCTCTTTATTACTCTTATTGTTAAACTATTCATGACATGCCATTCTCGGTCGTTTTTTAACTTTTTATAGTAAGAATATTATTTTACAGAAACAGTTTTAGAAACTTTACTGAGCTTAAAATCTACAAGTCGTCCAATTAAAATAAAATAGAATTCTGTTGAAAAAAAAGAAAAAAAAAACACAATAATATGACTCGTGACGAAGGAAGTTTCTCTCAGAATATTGTAAATCATGATTACTGCATAACATGATTCTCGATATTTCTGGAAAAGTTGCAAAACCTTTTCTTTTTCTTTCTTGCTTATCATTACCTTAATTTTCTGTCTCTAGTCAATATTGTCAATTCCAATCTGATAACTCAATTTAGAAACCTTTTAACCTAATCTAATTCATTAAAAACGATTCATTAAATGCAACACTAATATTAAATTAAATTGTTTATCAATTACCTCGCCGTATTTGTTCCCGCGGAGAAGATAAACTGCAAAGTAAGAGAGCCAAATAATCACCAAAACTCCAAACTTTGTCCATGGGAACCTCTTTGGTCTCTCGTAATCTCCCAAAAGAGGCAACTTCAGACTCTCGATCTTGTCCTCATCATCTTCTTCTTCTCCGGTTCGACTCGACTCTCTGTTTTTCACCATCTCCGACTCAAGCCTCCAGTAGTACATCCCGTTTCCGAAAGTCTTCACCGTCGACCACGCGAGAAACACGGCGAAGAGAATCGTTATAAGCCAGTTCGGGAACACGAGGTTACAAATCACTCCGATGCTAACTCCGAGAAGCATACACGGCTCAAGAAGCAGAGCTAAGTCGAAATCTATTAACGTTTTGCCTCCGGCTTTAGGGTTTCTAACGAATAGATTGCATCCCACGTTAGCTATGGACCCGCCTGTTACCATGAAAGCAGAGAAGCTCGACGCCGTTTTGAGGTCGAGGCCGGCGACGATTGTCATTATCGGAACGTATAAACCTCCGCCGCCGATTCCTCCAGCGCTTGAGATTGATGAGGCGAGGAAAGAGAGCACGGCGGCGATGATTGTCGAGGTGGTTAATTCGATCTTTGGCTGGTTGAATTTCGCCGGAAAGTCGAGCCATGAGCTGGTTTTGTTGAGGATTTGGTTGGCGGGGAATACAAAGGAAGGTTCTTGTTCTGAGATTGATGGAGTTAAGAGGATGATGAAGGTGATGAGGGAGAGAGTTACAGGGACGAAATTGTTTCTCATTTTTATATGTGGGGGTGTTTTATAACTTTTTAAAAGTTTTGGGGTTTTTCTGGAGATGTTGGGATTTTTCTGTGTGTGGGTGTGTGTGTGTGACATTTCTAGTCAATATATAGGAGAAGAAGAATTGGAGAGAGAGAGAGGGGGATGAATGCAGGAAAAGAAAAAATAAATACAAATTGAATTAGAAAAAGGTAAGAGAGACTAATCAACTTTTGGCAAGTGGTGAGAAACTGAGACATGCCACATATATCTTGTTGGCATTATGTTCTCTTATGTTATTTGCTCCCACCATTTACATTTTGTTTCTAATGAAATGTAAAACAATATATTTCATTAAACTATAAAGTTTTATGAGGGGGACTGTGATTTATATATATAGTCTCCACTGATTTTAAAAGTGAGAAAATACAACAACAACAAAAAACAAAAGATTCATAAGTTATCCATGAGTTATTGAATTCAAGTATTTTTCAAGTCGATAAAACAAATAATGTACATCTTGTTTTTAATTGGAATCGAATCATGAATAGTTCTAAGTTACAGTTAAATTGATATTGATACAATGATTGATATCACTTTATTTATTTTTCAAATTCTGCAATAAATTTAATACGTTTTTGTAGTGAATTATTTAAATAGAAGTTTATATAAAGAAAAAAAGACTTAAGTACAATTTTTCAAATAAAGTGGTTGTATCTAGTGATTGACTGTCCAAATCAGGGATTATTCTCTTATCTGTAGAAATATTTTTTCCATTTTCATTTGATTAGTTGAAATAAAAACCTATTTAAACCATTATGAATAGATAATTCGACGACTATATTCACCTTAAAAAAATCTATTGGGCGTTAAAAGTGTGAATCAATTCTAAATTATAAAAAATTACATAACACAACCAGAGATATTGTTATAGCTAGTAACTACAATATACTTTAATTAATTTTGGTTTATTGAAACCCACAACTATATAGCCACATATAAAGGCTGGTTCCGGACTTTGAGTGTGGACTAGGGTCTAAGGGCAACTCCACCAGCGAACCGTCCGAAATCTCTTAAAAAAAAAAATATTTTTCTATTTTTTTTTCTCGTTTTTCCAAAAAAAAAAAGAAAACAAATTCCGACGAATCAGGTATCGCCACCTGTCACAACAGTGCACAAAACGTCTCTTGTTTAAGAGGTTTTTGGGTGCGGTTCAATAATAAATTCGTGAGATCCGCAATTAAAAAAATATTACTTTTTTAAGAGACGATCGTTTGTACTCTCAATGGAGTTGGTCTAAGTCCCAAACCACCACCAAGCAATTCAAAAAAAAAAAAAAAAACTGTAAACTTTTCTATCATTTGGAAATCGCCTTCTTCCGACCACATGCAAATATATATATTTTTCTTTTCTTACGTCAACCCACATGCAAGTAATTTATTTTGTTGTTTTGGAATATAAAGAAAATGTTTGTTTATATATATAACTAAACGCTGATGAAGCTAATGAGACATTCTCATGATTTTTCCAATATTTTTCTAATTCAAATATGCAGGTAATTTATAGATAATAAAGTGTAAAATTTTAAATTAAAAGTTATTAAATTAGACAAAAAAATAAAGAGAAAAAAGTAGAAAAAATGTAAAAACGTTGGAGGTCACCTGATAATATCTCAAAATTTCTTTTGAAATGAAATCTTATTTTATCAGGTAAGATATTTTATTTTTCTTTGTATAATGTAATACTTATCTTTAAAGTCATGAGTTGGCAAAAAATATATATAATAATATGTAATGTTTCGTGTTACGTAAATCAACTTGCTGTTTGCTGTTTGCATATATACGACCAATTGATGATAATATAGACTATTTAATTTATATATGTGACACATATGCCGACACTATAAACCAGATATTAATGACACTTATAAACGAATTAACTTGATCTAGTAACTGCTCAAATATATAGTTGCGCACTAAATTACTTTATTAACGATGAAATTTTTGGTTTGTTTTGTGGTCTATAAATTCTTTTTGTCGTCTGAAATTATATTAAACAGCAGATAAGATGCAAAGTTTGATACAAAAACGGATCCTTAAATTCGATAACGAACACGGGAAAGCACCATAGTCACAAATCCAAACAAGAGAAGCAAAAGCTTAAGAAAAGGAAGCGAGAACCCAAAAGAGAGAGGCGATAGCCCACAAGAAAAGCACCAATTACAAAAGAGTTATAATCTGATGAATTAAAGAACCGCTCGAACTGCTGGTCTTTACGTTTTTTGCTCTGAACCCATCTACTTAATTATTTGCAATCGTTAAAGACTCAGTTAAAAAAATCTGTAGTGTCAAAATGTAAACCCTGCAATAATCAAAAGTTTTATTTGATTATAATATATTCACATCAAAACATTGATTCAAACGGGCTTAATTGATTCAAACAAAACATGGAACAACAAAAAAAGATATAAAAGTCGGTTCGAAGTGAATTTGTTTTTGCTATCTGACATTATATTGTTCTTAAAAGGTTGCCTAACAAAAAGACAACCTTATTAAATCGTCCTTTAAATTCTTCACCTATCCAAAAAGACAACTGTCTCTTCTGTACGTAAACATATTTGAAAAAAGCCTCATGAGTGCAATAAAGTTTTTTTAACTTCAATATGTGTATATAAATATATATAACTTTTACAAAAATGTTTACAGAAGAGACAATTGTTTACCATTCTATTGAACCCATTTCAAAGAGTTACTGTGTACTTGTTTAGAGTATGCATGCTGATGAATATCAATAGTAACTAGAGAATATATCTTAGCGCACAAAAAAAAAACTAGAGAATAAATCAAAGCGATACAGGCATTTCGATATATGAATTAACTTTCAAGGGTCTGATAACCTGAATGTAGGAAGACTAATCTTACAATTATTGTTTGGGCAGCTATGCAAGTTGTGTGTGTACAAATTTTATATATCAAGCCATGTGGAGGATTAAAATCTTCACTAAAACTTTATTAAAAACCGAAAAAGTTGCTTGAATACGTCTATTTTATTATTTCAAATTAGAACAAACAACCCAGATCAGGTTCTTTACATTATCTAGAACAAATATTGTATGATATTTTTCATGCACTTTGTATAAGTTATTTGAAAGTGTTGTGCACTTTTCGGTTTGTGTCTTTATCGTATATTCGTCATAACATTATTGTATTCTCCAAATGTTCAGATATACTGTTTGGCTCTTGGAAAGTCTCCTGGGTCGTGTTTATACTATGATCCAACTATAAATATATAACTGATCAAGAACTTCTTTTTATTTATAAAATCGCTAAGCATATACATAGACAACGATCATAAATGATCAACTGGACCCGGACCTGCGCGTCGGCGCGCGGGATATAATTAATAGTTTTGCAATTAAAAAATTAAATTTATTTTATTTATAAATTCTTTTGATATAATTGTAATTTATGAAAAATTTAAAAGTAAACAATAACATTGGAAATAATTTTAAAAACTATACTTTAAAGTTGTGGTGTGAATTCATAAATTATTTTGTCATGAGCGTGCTGCATATGATTTTTAATTTTGCATTTAAATACATCAATTCATGAATTTATAATTTTGAAGATAATTATAATTTATAAACTTATTAGAAGAAAATAATAACATTGCAGATAAGTTTTTTTTTTGGGCAAATAACATTGCAAATAAGTTTGAACACAATACTTTAAGGTTGTGGTGGGAATTATTTTCTGAGTCTTTTTTCTAACTTGATTAGAAATTTAGAGAAAGAAAGTAATTGTAAACAAAAAGAAGTAGATAAAGAGCAAAAAAAATAAAGAATTACATCAATATAATTAAAATATAAGTGGAAATGTAATTACATCAATTTAATGAAAAGATAAGTGGAAGTATGCACAATGATTACATCAATGTAATTAAAAGATAAGTCAAAGTATTACATCAATGTAATTAATATTTACATACTAAAATTTATGAAACGGTTTAGCTTGATATTTATATTTGTTAATATATTGGAATTTTAAAAACATTATAATGATTTCAAAATAATATCTTCATATTTTATGGAATATATCAAGCCTAATGTTTTTGTAAATTCTTTTTTTTTTTTTAAATCTAGCACTTAATAGAAAAGTAATAGACATTTTTAAAAATTATTCAACATATAAAAACATTATATTTGGCTCACAAAATATTAAACCTACTATTTTTTCGGTATGCGCTGAAGTAAACCCAGAATTATTTCATTCTCATTCCAGAAAAATCGCAGGGCCACTAATTTTGGTTAAAATCATAATCGCATAGAATTTCTATGGAAAAATCTGATTACTTACTCTAACATCAAACAAAATATATCTATAGATATCAATATTGGTGCATGAATCTTTATATGTCGATTTGGTGCTAAACATATTCTGAAAATCTTTGTTTCATATTGTTAGAAACAGAAAAACAAATATATGGTTTAAAGTACAATAGCTTTTTTTTATTAGAATAGTTAATGTACGTTCTCATTACAATTGCATTATAGGTTACACAATTTGATTAGGTTTGTGAGTCTAATATATGAGAAAACTGGTTTGAAAACCTTAAGATTTACAAAAGAATTTGGCCCTGGTTTAATTACAACTTCAGAAATTGATCCCGGGTTTGAAAACAATATCACCTTAAGATTTACAAAAGAATTTGGCCCTGGTTTAGTTACAAATTCAGAAGTTGATCCCGGGTTTGAAAACAATATCTCCTCGCAATACCTTTTGATATGAGAAAACTGGTCTGCATACTCTTGCTTAATCCAGCTCAAAACTTTCAGTCTAGCTTCTTGGCACTGACTCTGTGTAGCAGAAATTAACATGTCTCAAATTTATGCCCCAAATTTAATTTATGTCTTCAAACTTTTCCCTAATCAACTCTTGAATCTTCAAAGGTATATAATAATCAGGCTCTGCTCTTATCTTCTCTTGTCAACAAACAACCTTGCAATGATTGGATCAGTCAACATCGCACAGCTCCATCCGCATACTCGAGCTCCTCTAACCGATGTGTCACCCATAACGCCGTCACATCTCCTCCTTTCTTTGCATTTATTAACTCTTTCACAGCTTTGATAACACCCAACTGTGGAAAAAAAAACAATAAGCATCGATGAAGGAGAGATTTCGCGCCATATCATTTCTCTTGAAATACACAAGTTACTCACTTCCAGTTTCTACTATTCAAAACGATCAAAGTACCTCAGCAAACATATGCTGTAATTCACAACACCATTTGCGTTTCCTGAGCACTTTGTTAATATTAATGAAACCATACCTGGTCAGACTCATCTAGCTAGGAAGGTCGTGAGTTGATCCAACAACAGCACTTTGCAAGCTTCAGCTAAAGCACCAGCAATGCCGACTCTTTGTTTCTGACCACCACTGAGAGTTTGAATCGGTCTTGGGAAACAACACCACACTCTGGAATTAGGGCCGATCCTTAAGAAAATATTTGGTTATTCAGTTTGCATAAAGACGACCTGCATATAATCACGCATACCAATTGCATCCAAATTGACCAAGATTCATCAAATGGATGACGTCCGAAGTTGTGGACACTGGAACCAATGTAGCCTCTGGAACGTTAATTCCATCCTGTGAACTGTTTCAAATCTCTAATGTGTTCACAAGTCAAGGAAAGTAAACAGAATGATCATGCAAGTAGCATTAGGCATTTTCTAAAGAACGCAGAACAGGAGAAAATCTGCATGATTTTAGAAGACAAGTCTTAGAAAAGGATATCGGCTGGTTTGGTCATTCGCGGCAAGGAGATCTCGGACTTGCCCGTTGTAGATTTCAAGCATCTGAACTGAAATTTGATATGAAAATGTTTCTTTTCTCACACTTGACAAATGAAATAGATCACTCAATGCCCTGTAGTTTACTCCTAAGCTCTCTTCGGTCAGTTCATTAGGTCCCATCTGATATTTATCATAAGAAAGTTATACTCAAAGAGAAATTTACCATGATGAAAGTTACTGCAAATAAAGTTGATTACTTAAAGAGAAATTTACCATGGTGAAAGTTTTTCCGGATCCTGTTTGGCCGTAAGCAAATATGCAAAACGTTATAACCATCAAGAACAGACCGGATCAGAGGTTGAGTGTCTGCAAACACCGCCTCCACAGATTGAAATTTGTAAAACGTTAATATTCAATGAAAGCCCGCATAAGTAACTAAAATCCATTAAGTACACACATATGCATCTTAATCATTATTTCCAAGCTGACATCATCTCTTGATGAATACTACTTGATTTAAAAAAATAATTTTTCTTTTGACTTCTCAGTGCTGCTTTCCAAATCTAGATTTTTTGTATCGTAAAATTGATAGAAGAATAAATAGAAAGGCAAGAAAATTACCTTGAGATGCTGAAGTGCCAAACACTTTGTTGAAGGTGAATGACTTTCAACTATACTTCAAAGGTGTCGCAATTGATATAGTTGACTCATCTATGTGATCCACTGTAGTTAAGACACTTGTTTGTCCAGGCAAGAACGGTCTCACTCGACAATAAACCCGTATGCTCCCTGTTGTATTACTCATTAAACTTTATATAAGTTTAACTCTTTGAAATCTTCAGACATTGTAACCTTGTCATTTAAGCAATCGCATCTCGAAACAATTTGTTTGAAGTAGTTGAATTTAGGATTTGCTTGGTGGTTGTAGCATTATGCATTATTGTGTTTACCTTTGAGGTCTTGGACCTGATTGTAAAGTTTCCGGTTTTCTTCAAGAACTCTTTGATATCCTGTAGCTGCATACTATGGGGGGTGTACTGAATCTATGATTTGAAAGAATTTGGAGTGATTTGCATTAAAATGACAAATCCACTGTTATTGGAACATGAATTTCAAAACTCACCATAAAATCCAGTGTTATTGAACTTGTAATTTAAAATTTTACTTTGAAATCCAGTGTTATTGGAAATATTTTAAGGAATGAGTTTTAGGAGAGTTGTTGGGATTTCAAAGTGTTTTTGTGAAATTTCTTAGTTGAAAATATAAAAACCCAAATCTCATGGTTTTAGATAGAATTCTAGAGTTTTTTAATTAAAATCACAACAACTTCCCTAATTCACCCAAAATCATTTAAAAACTCATTAAAAACCAAATCATCTCAAATATTTTCAAATGTTTCATTCAATACATCCCCCTATATATCCATGCAAATGCTCGCCTAATACCAAGAAAAAACGAATTAGCAGTTAGTTTTTTCAATAAAAATTGTCAAAGTACTTCGTATTTTACTAAAAACTATCAAACTTGAATTAAAACATATAAACTTGTAAATATATAAACTACGGATATATAGTATAGGCATCTCCAGAAGCCTGAGATTCTCTAGATACAAGTTCAAGTTTAGATTCTCACCTAAACTTGTAAACTCTTGCTGGTATTTCATCTGCAAGAGACTAAAAGCCGCTTTTATATCCTTTAGATCATGTTTTAGTTCCTGAAAACATATCAGCACAAATATATGTATATTACGCCTTAGTAATTACATAATACGAAGTCTTTTACAGGATGGCAAATAGTGTTCAATACAGTTATACCTCAGTTTGTGTTTGTTGTTTGTCGACTCGACTCATTGTCACTGTCAGCACAAACGTTGTGACGAATCGGAGCCTCGTCCTGGAACTGTGTTACAGCAGCCTCAATCTCCAATTGGTACTTGTCCATTCGTTCTTCATCAAATTCATTTGCTTGACCAATTGCAGGAGACAATGGAGGAGTTTCGCCTGTATCATCCTCACCATCCATCTGTTGATCGCAAAAGCCATATTATCAGACGAAATAATATGAATCACTTGGAACAATCCCAGATTTGGGTTCAAAATCGCGAAACTGAACTGCAGAAAAAAAAAAGATAGAGATTTCGTTTTCGTGATGCATACCTGATTATATCCTTCGATTTACTCCACCAACTGCGAAATTCGCCGTGATTATGTTTTCCTAGGGATTTATTTAGGGTTTGTAGGTTTGGGTTTATGTATAATACGTAATATGCAATGTTTTATTACTTAGTTTATGTATATGGGCTGATCTAATCTGTTAAGACTTAAGATAGTGTAAATTGTTTTTTTGTTAATATATGGACCCGAAAAATAATCTTCAAACGTGTATAGACATATAATTAAGTGCTGTGCTCCATTTTGTTATTTCTAAATTAACCTTAACGAGAGTTAATCATTTTATATGTTATTAGCTAATGAATAGGTCCAAGGGTCCAAACAACTTTTTTAGTTAGATTTATCCTCCCTTAATAGTATAGATTCTCGTTATCAAAAATAGGATTCCAAAATCAAATCAAATATAGATCAATATACGTTTTCTTTAGTTGTTGAAATAGCAACAGTACTTGGATAACTAATTTACTTCGTATATACTCCATCAATTTTTTTAAGCAATTCGAATCTATTAAACTTTTAATGAAATGGAAAATTAAAGAGAAATACCCTCAAATACCACACTTTCATGTTTTTGTGACAAAAATACCACACCAAAATGAAAATGACAAAAATAATATTTATTTAATGGTTTAAAGTTAATTAAACTAATAAATTTGGATTCAAAAGACATTAATTAGGGTTTATATTTTGGGTTTTAGGGTTTAGGTTTAAGAGATTTGAGAAGAAACATATGAAAATAAATGTATAATAATTTTTTTTCTCTTAAAAAAATGTTATTTTTGTCATTTTTACCTTGATGTGGTATTTTTGTCACAAAAACATAAAAGTGTGGTATTTTTGAGAATTGCCCAAAATTAAACATGATCGTGATTAATATTATAATAATTCATCACCAGTCTATTATAGAATAATTCAGATTAAAAAAAAATTATGTGGCAATTAATAGTTTGAAAAGAAATCATATAGTTAGTATAGTTTAAAAACAGTGTTATTTCGGCGTTTTGGATTTGAATTTGTGAAAACTTTTTTTTAACCATAATCCAGTTTTGATTTCTGGCTAAACAAAAGTAAGAATTAAAAACTCAAAATTCTACAATCTAAACAAAATTGTTATTGTTAAAGAAGTCAATGTTCATGAGGGAAGAGACCTTTTTTTCTTACGAAGAAGGAAAGAACATTTGAGCTAAATAGTAAAACTAGACCCGGACCCGCGCGTCGGCGCGCGGGATATGAATAATATTTTTTCAATTAAATACATAAATTTATGAATTTATAAACCTTTGTGATATAATTATAATTTATAAAATTATTCAAAGGAAACAATTACATAAATTTGTGGTGTGAATTATTTTGTGAGTTTTTTTTATGGTTTGATTAGAAATTTAGAGAAAGAGAGTAGGTTTACAATGTGAAATAGATAAAGAGAAAAAATGAATAATTATATGTAATGTTTTCTTGCTGAAATAGAATTGCTTTTGTTTTCCGGAAACATATTAATTATAATTATATAGTTTTCTAAATTAGAAAACTATCTTTAGTATCATAAAAATATAATTTAATTTAATAATAAGTTAATCAGTTATTATGTCTTCATGTTTACACAAATTTGGAATATTCTTTAATGCGAATTTTTTATCTAATTTTGAAAGTGAGATAATCTTGTAGATTAAAATGTAATTAGCTAACAAAATCGTTTCTAATATCTTTTTTGAATTGTGGCTTGTGAAATTATTTTCATAATATTGATATCTAATCAATAAATTTGATTTAATTACAGAATCTCTGATATTAAATTTATTGTACGCAGATATTTTTGTAAAGTTCTGTTATGGCAAATCAGAATATACTTAATATAATTATTTTTTAAAAATAGTTTACAATATTTGTTTTTTTGAATTGTAATTATTTTATATAGTTTTAATATATGCTAAGAGTGGATAATATTTATTGTTGATTTCTGTTTTATATTTTCTATTTTGGATAAAGATTTATTTGTGTAAGTAATAATTTGAGAAGTGTTGCTAATTTTATTTTGAATTGACTATAATAATATATAATTTATATTAATTTCATATTTATAGTATGATTATATAATATATCTATCGATATATATATATATATAGTTTTGATTATTTTAATATATGAATATTATAGTTTTAAAAAATTGACAGACCCATTAATTATATATATATATATATATTTGAATGTAATTTCACATTTATAAAAAAATGCTAACCCGTTAATTTATTAGTTATTTTTAATTTCATAAAATCAAAACAGATTAATTAAATATATTAACCCATGTTATTGTTATTTAAATATTTTAATAATATAAACTATAAAAACCCTGTAATTATATATATCTATAAAATATTAACCTGTCTCACTATATCATTGAATAATATAATATATATATATATATATAGACTTAATTTTAATATTTTCATTTTATCAAGTTAAATAATATCAATCTAATCCTTAATTCGGTTTAAAAATGATAAACTTAACTGCATTTTTCTTGGTTACTAACACTCTTGTTTGACCTTTTTATGAACTTTACTTTCTTTTACGACGTATAGACTTTGACCAAGTAATATATCCATCTTATGTTAGGGATCGTCATGTAGACCAAATCTCATAGTTTTGTGATCTGAGTGAACCAAATTTAACAAATTAAGCTAGTGGATTAACAGACCATAACACTGTCTAATACAAGATATTAACCACAGTTTAAAATAAAACGTTTAAAAACAAAAATACTCGAGTGGTTACAGAGGGCATAAGAGAGATGTTAAGTGTAGTGGTGGTGATACAAGCATGTGAGCTTTTCGAGGAAGTTGCTTGATACTTTCGTTTTCTGTAGATCTCTCTTTTACTTTCATGAGTGTTCTTTATTTTCTCTTTAACTTCTAGTCACATGAAATCCTGCAAACCATTCTTTTTGAACTTCAACAGCCAACAAATCAAAATAACTACACAAATGATATGATGTGTTATAAAGAAATTTATCAAACTAAAAGATCAACTTGAGAATACCAAAGATCGAAATTATAAGGGGTAAGGAAGCTTCATCATCAATGCAACTGAAGTGTGACCTCAAAGCTCCATAGAAGTCACTGCAACTTTCGTATTCATCATCGACATAGTAAATATATTACCTTGATTTGGAAACTTATCAACAATGCTTACAACATCTTTCCGCGATATCCCATCTTTCTCGTACATTCTGCTAACAACGTTAACGATATCTTCACGAGTTGGCTGCCTGTTTTTAAACACCAAGCACTTAAGCTTTCTATCAGAATCCCATAGTTGCAAGAAAAGTCTGAAGCGAAACGCAACCTGTATATATTATTACCAGTAGAACTTCTCCATTCTTCCTTCACGGATCAGTGGAGCATAGAGCCTAGAGAAATCGTTCCCTGTGACAATGAGAGGAACTCTGTTTACAACATCCGCTTCTCTCCAGTCTTGCCCCACACTTACCCTTGTAGGATTATCCGCAAGATTCATCAGAGTACCGACAACTATCTGGATGTTCACTATCATTTGTGTTTCCCCTGAACAGAGAACACTAAACTCAGTTAAGATCATCCCTGCGGAATAAAAGCAGGAGTCACAACATAGCTTAAAGTTATCTGGGGTTGACTTTTTACCAAATCTACCAAGGCCAGCGTCAATATCATTGATCATGAGGACACTCATCTTCCCCTGCATTACATGTCATCATCAAACCAATTTATATAAATAGATGTAGCATAGCAGATACAACTACAGCTGATGAATCATTGAACTTCACTGCATTTACCTGAAAAGATCATCGTTCATAACATAGAAAAAAAATTGACATTTATGCAAACTGAAATCCTAATAAGCGACATAGATTCCAAGCTTTGAGACAATTTACCTCGCCGTCGTGACCACGGAATTTACGGATTACGCGTCCAGTTGAAACATCCAAGTAATAAACTTGTCGATCACCACCACATAAACAAAATTTGGCATTATCTCTGCGGAAAAAAAAAGAAGAACAAACACATTCATCATATTAGCTTCCACGATCATAACACAAACTCATAAAGATCTGAGCTTTTGTTTCTTATTCAACCAAGTTTAAGCTGGAAGCAACAATAAATCATTGAAATATAAATAAAAACACACTCATTATATCAGCCTCCACCAGATGGAACTCCAATTTGCTTGACATTAGCGAGATATGCTCTGATCAGAATATGGGTTTCCCTGAACCAAAAAAAGCAAAACGGAAAATCAAATGAATGATTCGGGAAGAAGAAATCGAAAGAGGCAAACACTTCTGTGAGACAGTCACTGGTAAGTTACTTCGCCGCCACATTCATCGTCACCGTTTAAAATCAGTTTCGCCAGAGAGAGCTTTTGCGACAGAAAAAGTTTCTCATTTCTTAACAAAGTAATTCCGATGACGACGGCGGACTTCTCACCTTTCTCCTTCTCCAATTCCCATGAAGACTGCGGTCTCCATTCCTGTTCAATCTCCCAGGGATTCCAATTCGTTGTTGTTATTTTTTCTTCTTCTCGCTCGCAAGTAGAGAGTAGAGATTCATATAATCGTGATCTCCAATATAGCGGATAGAAATAAAAACCTAAGTGTCTAATTTTCTTCTGACCAATTTATCCTTAATGAGTATTTATAAAAACTAAAAGAGACCAATGGCACAAAAAGTAATATGCCATGGTCCTTTTGGTTTTTTTCTTAAAAGACTCCTGTTTTAATATAGTAGATACCACGCATGAAGGATTCAAAATGAATCTAAGAGAGAATGATACTTCCGCTCTAATAATTAAAGTCCATAAACTGAAACATATATTGAATAATAACCATATATATAATAATGATGCAAATCATTCGGTAACGTTGTAATTATAAGACTATATATAATTATGTTGACTAATTGATACTTTTTGTTTAGAGTGTGTATAGGGCATTATGAGGTCGAATACTAACGTATTCATAGTTCATAGTTAATATATATATATATATATATATATATATTAACTATATAAATAGACAATGTTTCAAGCTACTGGTGTAGCGTTTACACGCAACACCCTATAAACCAACTTGCGTTAATTTAATGATCGATATTGTTCTGTATTAATAGAGTGAAGAGATCAATTTCTGTTTTCCACCAAGTTACACCAAAGGTTTGGAATATATCAGATTTTTAATTTGATAACAACTATTAGTCTAAATTTCAGCTAAAAGTCACTCATATGTAGTTGTCGTTAACAAGAAAACATAGACAAATTAATTTGACAACGTTAGTTTAAGCTCGTAAGTCGTAACTATAGGGAATACCTTGGTACCAACAGTTATCACTTATCAATCAAAAAGTTTAAGAAACAAAAAAAAAATTAGATATTTTAAGGGATAACAAAAAAAACATAATTTAAAACTAACCATATTCCCCATTTTTCTCTCTCTATTTCTTCCTATCTCTCTCTAGGTAATTAGTTTATTAATTTTCTGTTTTTTATGGTTATATCACAAATTAACCCAAAAAACTTACTGGGACATCTAGTAAAATTAGAACAATACAAATACAAAAAAGATTGACATGGTCGTTGACACGCATAAATTGCATAATTGTTCAAAATTTTAAAGTTCGAAAAAGAAAAAGTTAAAAGAAAAAAAAGACATTTTTCAGTCACACATGTATAAACATAACGTTGTATTTAAAATCTATAATTTAAAGAACGACGATCAATTAATTTGGTAATTGTGATTCGGTTTTGGCTATTGGCTGATCAACCGTAGGATGACTTTCCACAACGTTGGTCGTCGACATTTCTCTTTCTTCCACTTTCTCCTTCTTTTTCTTCTTAAAACAATAACAACAGAGAGAGCATACACAAACCGCCAAGATCATTACCAGTTTACCACAGCAGCTATCACCGGACCTATGATTTTTCGAAACACCTTACCTTCATACATGAACAAAGAATAGCAAAGGTTTCGTGAAAAAGTTATCTCACGAATCGAAGCTCATTAAACAAATGGGAGAAATGGTCTTCTCAATAATCCATGAAAATAATTGTTTTCTACTTTTTGGAAAACATTTGGAGATATCTTGTTCAAATTGTCAAAATATTTGGAAAATTCCTTGTTAACATATACAATTAATTAGGTGGTTTTTTCCCTATGCATTGAGATAGAAATTTAAAAGTGAAAATTTGGTCTACAATTTTTTTAAGAATTTTAGTGTTATCAGAGTTTCTTATAAAAATAAACTAATAAAGTAACCATTTTAATTTGTTTTTCATATTTTGTTTAACAAATTTTTTGTTTGATTTTATTTAGGTTTAGTTAAGTTTTCGTAAAAGTTAAGTTTTTATATTTTTAAAGAGAAAGATTTATACTATATTATATTAAATGAATATTTATTTTAAATATAAATATATATAAAATGTATAAGTTCATATATAAATTTTAGTTTTTATGTTTCTTTTAGTTAAGATATATTAAACTGATCAGAAAGTTAAATATATTTATTAACTCAATAAATCGATGGTCAATCGCTCAATTGATATATTTATCGCGATTAAGCTTTAATAAACTCGATGTGGTGATGTTCAAAAACTATGTTTTCATGAGCATGAATGTGGTGATGAACATTGATAAATGTGAGAAAGCACTTCTCAAATAATGCTAAAGAGATTTTATTCTAAGTTAATGTGGAAAATTTGCTACATTTATAATTATATTTTTAAAAAGTTGTTATTAATAGTGATATATATATATATATATTAACGGTGATGTATATGAGATATACCATATTAAAAAAATCTTTAAAATAAATATATGTAAAAGAAATTGTCCATGTCAGTTAATTGGATGTTGTCACATTTTTTAAAAGTTATGTCATTTTTGTAAGAATGAATGCCATAATGACACATTAACAAATGTGAAAATTTACTTTTCAAATAATTTTTAAGGGATTCTTGACCCCAAAATTTATGTTGTGTACAAACACATAAATATTTGTAGATTTGTTCATCTCTTTCATAACTAAAGCTAAAACCTAATACAACCAGAACCAGATGAACCTGATTGTGTATTTATATAATTTTCTGTAAAAATAGCTACTGTAAAAATAGGTTACACTTGTTCAAGAGCTTAGAGCTTTTGTGAGTTCTTGAGGGAGGCTCTACAAAAAAAAGCATTAAAATAGATTAAAACAAGTAATGATTGTAGAAACATGTTCTAAAACAAGAATTTTTAAAACCTGTCTCTAAAACCACATGATATTTTATTGGCTGAAAAAAACAAAATTTACTAAATCAAAATTAATTAATTAAATAATAATTCAGAAGTTTTAGATGACAATAGTTGTCTCTAACTTTTCATCATGGAGAGTGTTGCTTCCCATATTTTTTCAGATGGGTATTAGAGCATCCCTAACGAGGAGTTCTTAATTACAAATGATCAGAAACTTTGATCAATGCTTCTCATACATAATTTTGAGATATCCTAAAAATAATTTATCAGTATACTTATTTTTTATTTTTTAGACTTCAGTATACTTATTTTGATAGATCTTGTGAACTTGTGTGAGATATTTTCAATGAGGATACTCACAATTTTGACAAAATTAAAATTAATATATATATAAAATATTGTTTCTGTTGTTCGCACAGTTGGCTGTTGTTCACATGGTTGGCGAAGGACTTCGCGACGAGGAATGGGACGACGAGATCCGTGACAAGAGGATCACATATTTGGACTTTAAAGGCACAGAACCACCTAGTAAGCATTCTCTGGATGAACATGAATAGCTCGACAATGGGTGAAGATCTGGCCTTGACGAGTTGGCGGTTGAGCTGCTCAGCTGCGTTGCTGGTCATTAGGTTGTATCGGTTGCCGGGAAAGAATGCCCTGGACCAGACCTGTGGACCGATCGTATTGAGGTATTCAGCGCATGCGGCGTTGGACTGGGCAATCTGGTCGAACACTTTCTTGTAGCCGCCTGGACGGAACGCGTAGGCGGCTTGACGTACGAGCCGTGCAAGTCCTTTGCTCCGGAACCTAGAGTTTACATTCCGCATCAGGTGCACAATACATGAACCGTGATGACCTTTAGGGTAGACAGTTTTCTTGGCGGTAATGATGGATGGATGTCGGTCGGATATGATGGTCAGGGTAGGAGTATCTGCTATGATGGCCGAAAGTTTCTGCAAGAACCATGTCCACGAAGCATCGTTTTCCGAGTCAACCACAGCAAAAGCTAGAGGGAATACCTGGAAGTTTGCGTCCTGACCACTAGCCGTTAGAAGAACACCCTTGAATTTTCCAGAGAGGTGGGTGCCATCGAGAACTAGGATGTGACGAAGCCTTCGGAAGCCTCGGATAGATGCCCCAAAAGAAAGGAACGCATATAGAAACCTTTCTCGACCATTTTCTTCGGGTTCCGTTTCAATGTGTGTGACTGATCCCGGTTGGCCTGTTCAACCATATACAGGTACTGTGGAAGCTTGGTGTACGAGTCATCCTCAGATCCCCTGATGTCGTGGATAGCAATCTCTTTAGCCCGGTAACATTTCGTGTACGATGTGGATATGCGTAGGTCATCCAATAGCATTTGTTGTAGGTTGCCTGCGCGAGGTCCAGCAGTTGGGTCGCGGAAACTAGACTTGTACACTGCAGCGATAACGCGGGAAGTAGCTTTTTTCTTGTAGTCGCTTCGTGTGTCAATAGTACAGGTGTGCTGGAGATTGGCTTTGCGGATCTCATAGTACGCACACTGACGAAACTCGCGAGCCATTACCCTCCACTGGCATAGTGGGTCAGAGCATGTAACTACAAAGTAGTTTTTTTTGGTGGTCGACTGTTTAAAATGGAAGCGGTTTTTAATTGCATAGATTGCAAGCGCGATCCTGCAGTCTTGCTTGTTGGCATAGACCTTGCCAACGTGGATGCTATCGTCTGCCTCATCAACGTGAAGGTCGGGGATCTCGTCAGCTGCGAGGGTGGCGTCGTCGAAAAGGGGCGGAACGTCGAATTCCTCATCCGGGATTCTATCGAGTGGAGTCTGTGGCCGAGCATGAGCGGAGGAGGTGTGGGGGTGGATACTCCTAATGTTGAATCCCATGGATAGTCCTGATGTGGATGATCTAGTAGAAGAGGTTTGTGGCCGAACAGGTAATTTACCTGGGTTCCGTGGATGTGGATTAGAGGCAGATGCATCCTGCGGGTGGGAATGTGTGTCCGTCTGGATGGGGCTGAGGTTGGATGAACTTCGTCCTCGAGGTTGGGAAAAGCACGGAGTGGTGAGAAGTGCGTATTGGGTTTGGAATCTGTGGTCGGTAGGCCAGTGGAGACGACATGGTCGAATGCGTCATTGGTCGAACACAGGAATGTACGATGCGTAGGAATCCGTGCGCCGAGCAGTTCAGGAGCGTCAGATCCGCCATAGTCACTGTCCAGCAAAGGTTCCCAGAATTCTTGATCGTAACCACGTGGTTGCGCGGCCACTCCGTCGCCCTCCAGATGTGGATCGAAGTCAGAAGTCTGGTCTTCTGAATCGGAATCCCAAGAATCCGAGTCGGACAGAAGTACGTGGTCTTGTGTGAACATGACCGAGCCGTTCGTGTCTGCCGGAATTGTGGAATTTTCAGCGACGGAGGTAGTGATTGGTCGAAGGTTGGCTATCTTATTGTGGCCATCGACAGTTTTCTTCTCGGGGGGGGGTGGTATAGTTGGTGTTGGACGGCATTCGCAGTTTGGATGGGGGTTACATACCCATCTTCATATGCGTCGTCGTTAGAGTCAGCTGTGGTGGAGGTGACTTGGGTAGCCACGCTGAGGAAGAGGTTAATGGATTTGTTCGTTTGGAAGTGTTTGTAGCAGAAGGCGAGGGCGCCGTCGTTGGAAAGAACGAGGGGCGGAGTGGTGATGCCGTTGCTAACGTTTGGGTATTCAAAGGCAAGTAACTAAGATGTGCGGACTCCTTAGATACAGCGCCGAGGTTAAATTCTTTGGATACTAACTCTCGGAAATCAGCAATCGAGGCACCGGAATGGAAAGGAACGAATCTGGAAAGAAGCTTTTTGTCGCTATGAAATTCCCAGAGCCCGCTCGTCGCGCATTCCCAGACACCGGCGACTACAAGAACGTAGTCGGCCATGGCTGCGTATGAGATTTGGATGAGAGAAGGGGGAAATCAAAGAATAGAAGTCTGTGTTTGTAGGTTGAAGGAATAGGAAGAGGCGGAGATGGATAGAAGGTAGAATTCGAAACAAATGGATGACTGAGAGGTTATCTGCACAAGAAAGAAGAAGAAAAAGTGAACAGATTTTGTTTAGATAAGCGTGTTACAGAGGAAGCAGAGGAAGTACAGTAATCTCGCCGTTGGATTGTTGTAACACACGAAGAACGACGTGATCTAAGGGTAAACCCAAAAAAGAGGTAAGTCTAATCCAAGAGGCTAAACAGTAAAATAGAAAGATGTGAGCGATTAGAAAGGTTTTCAAAAAAAAAAACGGAAGTACAATTGCAGGTTAACCATGGTTAGTTTCTACACAAAAAAGCGTTGACAACTCTCGTTCGGCTAAGGGGTAAAAAAGGAAGATGTTCGTCATTTTTAAGAAAGAGGTCACCTAAAACATGATGGTCTCTTTTTGTGCAACATAAAGTTGTAAAGGTATGTCTATATGTAATTATCTATATATATATATATATATATATATATCATTACGAGTTGCTACTTCTCCTAAATTTACATGTGTGCGCAAAGTTCAATGTAAATGCTAAAGAAGGTATATATATACTTATATTTTAGTTCTCACCTTTAAACTTAAACGAAAATGAATCGTCGGAATCGGGGCTATCCCTTCCCCTTGAAGGACGCAATGGCGGTGGCGGAGGTGGAGAAGGAGGCGGTGGTGACGCCAAGAAACTGGCTTCATACGTCAGCATACAATTGCTAGTGTAAACCAATGCGAAACTGTTCCTATAACAACACTCCTCAGTCTCGTTATATGCCCATTTCAAGCATCTATAGCAATCGTACTGATTTAGATCGGGTGTGCACTGTACCAATCCGTGCAGATCATAAACATCTCCAAGAAAACTCACATGATGCGTCTCTTCTGCAAAATACGAAGAGCTCGAGTAGGCTTCTCGTATCAGCTGGTCCATACGGCTTTCCACGGTACTAATGAAATAATATCTATACACCATGGTATTGTACGTTGAAGTCGTCCATGTAACGAACGGTCCATAATCAAAAACGGAGAAACTCTGACGGTTGGAGTATCTAAGGAAACATTCTTCATACCATATGGTAGCCTCTTTTTGGACAGGACATGCTATAAGAACGTTTCTCGACGCTCTTGAAATGCATGTGAGACATGTTAAGGATGAGACGTCTCCGCGACATAGATAATTTCCATACACCGTTGTGGTCGAGGAAGAACCCGAAGCGTAGCTGTAGAAACCTTTGTTGGATGATTGAGACTAAAGAACAGATAAGAGAGAATCTAGATTGGATTTATACTGACTGTTTGCCGTGTAGCTACCGGACTCGTAGCAGTAGGGCCGGCTCATATATATTATAGACCATGTTCTCAAACAAAATTTTGGACCCTAATTTAGTACTAAATTTTTTTTTTTTTTTAAAAAAAAAGGCCCTTAGATGTAAGGAATTTGGGTTGAAAAATAATTGGAACCGGTGCAAAAGCACCATGAGCACATGCAGAGAGCCGGGCCTGCGTAGCAGTAGCTGTAGAGATGCGTTGGTTGTGCACTTAAGGGTTTGATGAGAAAGAAGAAGAAGAGAAAGGAGATGAATTTAGATTGATGAAGAAGGAGAGAGATCAGCATTTTCCTAACAACGTTGTCTTTGATCATCAACTAGATGGAGTCTTTCTCTCAAAAAGATAAATAAATAGAACGCTCTACGATCGATCCATATATTGTTTGTGAGGACTCTTCTTATAACCCTATCGATAGGCATTATTTTGATTAGAATATTCTCATTTTAATAGAAATATATAGTTTCATAACCTATGTTTTTTTCTGTGTCAACTTTGGGCCAGGCTGTCCGATTTGAATTTTATGATTACGAAAATTTATGTTAATAACTTAAACTATAACCATATAATACGACTTATGAATTTGGTTGTGATAGCAAAATTAAACGGCAAAGTATTGAGCAGAAAAAATAATAAGAAATACTGTAATAAAATAGTGAGAACTGCTTCTTCTTTTTTTGGTCAACTGAAAACTTCTTTAAAACACACCTCAAAGGTAAACCAGTTCAAGATCTTACAACCACGTCATCGTACAGACAGTTCAGGGCTTTCTTTGCCAAATAATCTGCCTTTTGGTTGTCTTTCCTTGGGATATACAAGAATTCCACTTTTTCAAAGCTTCTTGTCAATCCTTCGATATCCTTCAGTATTCCATAAAGATCGAAAGAAATTATGTAAAGTTTCACAAAACAAAAAATTGTGGCAATAGACAAATCATGTTGATGTTTTCAATATCGCTTTTATTATCGCTTTTGCGATTAGTAACCATCAAAATAGTAGTATATTTTTAGCCTTAAAAAATGATCAATCAAACTATATATTTATTGCATGTGTATATATATTAATATTTTTTACAAATAGCTTAATATCAAAAATAGTTCAGAGATTTAAATCAGAAGTATTTTTTATATTATCTATACGAAAATATTAGAATGATAAAAATAATATTTGATCTATCTTATTTTCAATTATATATATGATGTTATATATGTAAGTTATTTAATTTTAAGAGCAATCTTTGTAGTCTTTTAAATGAATGAATATTCAAATTTATAAATTTAATTTATATACAAGAAAAATATGATGAAACATAAGCTATGTACAAAATATTTAAATCTTAAAAAAATTAAAATGTGGATTATTTATTATTTGAAAATAAAGTAATTTTTAAGGTTTTGGTGATACTCATATTGAAAATTTAAAGGAAATACCTTCTTGTAAATAAGACTCAAATGGTATGTAAAGTTTGCCTATATTTTGATAAAACTTGACTTTAAACTTGGTTTTCTTGATTTTTCATATTTTTATTTATTTGAGGTTAGTATTATTTTATTTACAAATAAGATATATATTAATAAAAACTTTGAGTTTTTAGTTTTTGTCCTATCACACAGTCAATTTAAATTTACTAATTCTTTTCTCGCTGACTTTAATTTAGTTACTATTAATTGAATTTTCAATGGATGTCAACATTTCTTTTGAAAATTTCAATCTTGTAAGATACACATAATTATCCTTAACTATAAGTCTAACGACATGACACACATAAAAATAAGCGCGTAAATGGTGCAAATCATTAAGCAAGGATTACTTACATAAACACTGACGTTGAATTATAGGACGAGCATCATGTATGTGCCAATCAAATTGTGACACCGCAGTTAAATACACATCAAACAACATTTTTATGATAGCTTTTGGAATCATTTTCAAGAAATGTTAGAATACAGCCGATACATGGAACTAATCAAAGTGGAATCATATTAATAGAAAAAAAAAAAAGAATCAGCTATATATATATGTCTCCCATCTATAGGAGTCGTAAACATAGACAGATTAACTTGGCAACGGTAGTTAAGCTCATAGCTATAGGGAATAGCTTGGTTTCACAGTATCACTCACAAAGTTCAAAAGAAAAGAAAAGGAAGAAAAAAACAGTTTTCAATCACAAAGAATCTAACATTTAAAGTAAACCACGATTTATTAATTTGGTAACTGTGATTCTGTTTTGGGTATTGGCTGATCATCCGTAGGACTTTCAACAATGTTGGTCGTCGATATTTCTCTTTCTTCCACTTCCTCCTGCTTCTTCTTCTTCTTAAAGCAATAACAACAGAGAGAGCATACACAAATCACCAAGATCATTACCACCGCAGCTATGACTGGACCTATGATTTTTCGAAACACTTTCCCTTCATGCATGCAACCAAAACTCCGTGTCAAACAATAGCAAATGTTAGGTGAAAAAAACTATTTCAAGAATCGAAGCTCATTAAACAAGTGGCAGAAATGGGAAAAATGGGGAAAAACTACCCGAACTATTTTGTTTGGGGATTTTCATACCCAAACTTTAACTAATGGGATTTTCCAACCTGAACTCCTTTTTATTTTAAATTTCCTACCCGAATTCATAAAAAATGGGGAAATTCTATTGAGATTAAACTTGATTTTGGTCAAAGCTTAATTTTGGGTTCATAAACTAATTATCCTTTATTGGATATAATCCAAAATTAGGTCCAAGATCTAGAATTTTTCTAGAAACATCACAAGGATTCATCACCTCCTTAAGTGTTCTAGAAAATTTTATAAACAAATTATAAAGATATTATGAATAAATATCTAGAAGGTTACCACCTCCTTATGAATTCTAGATAAGTGTATTAGAAAATAAAATCTAGATATTGTTATAGAAAATTCTAGAAAATGTAAAATATTTATGTAATAAGGAGGTTGTAGAAGAAAAATCTAGATATTATATTAGAAAAATCTAGGAAGTAAGGAGGTTAAGGATAAGATATTTTTGTAGAAAAATCTAGAGAATTAAGAAATATCTAAGTTAAGGAGGTTAGAGTAGAAAAATCTAGATTTATGTTGTAAGATCTTTTGGAGGCTATAAATACCTCCTCACCCCCTCATTTGTAATAAGTACAAGAAGTTGAAATAAAAAAGTGTTCATCATAAGTTCTACAATTCTCTTTAAAAGTCTTTCAAGTATTCTCTAATTGTTCTTCCATATTCATTCTCATACTTAGAGGGTTATTCTCTTGGGTTTCTCGGGTATTACGGTCTTGGGCTAGTGCTAAGCACTATCGGTGTTGGTTTCTTTACATGGTATCAGAGCCATTCTAATTTGGTTCTTTTCAAGATCGGGATTTAAAGAGAGCTTGAGTTTATTCTAAGTATGGAGTCAATGGGTCGTGTTGTTGGATTGGGAATGGAGATCTTAAACCAATCTAACTACCGGTTATGGAAGTCATGCATGGAGTCATACTTGGTGAGTGAGGACTTATGGGATGTCGTCGGTGGTAACAGCACAACACCACCAAGGGGAGATGCTGCAACCGCGTAAGCGACAAAGGATTGGACACGGAAGAATGCCAAGGCGGAGTTTGCGTTGAAGAGGTCAATATCCTCGGGAGTATTTGAGCATGTCTCAAGGTGCACATCCGCTAGTTCCATTTGGCAGGCGCTGGATCAGTTGTTCAACAAGAAGAATGAAGCTCGTCTACAGCTGTTAGAGAATGAGCTGGCGAATGCGAAGCAGAGGGAGTCTTCAATCTCAGAGTTCTTCATCAAGGTAAAGAACCTTTGCTCTGAGATTAATACTCTTAATCCGGAGGAATCAATTTCCGAAGCACGGTTAAAGCGGTCTATTATTCGAGGTCTACGGCCCGAGTATACACCGTTTGTGACTTCCGTTCAAGGATGGGCTACACAACCTTCCTTGGAGGAGTTTGAGAACCTGTTAGCTTCGCAAGAATCATTAGCCACACAAATGGCTGGAGTCAAAATCCAAGATGACTCGGGGAGTGCTTTCGTAGCTCGGAGGCAACAGAACTTCAAAGGCAAACCCAAGTATGAAGGTCCAAAGAACAATGATGGACGGGAAGGATCTTCTACGGGAGATAAGAAGCGGTTCAAGTGCTACCGGTGTGGAAAGATTGGACACTTCAAAAAAGACTGCAGAGTCAAGCTGAAGGAAACAAATATGGTGGAATCAAAAGCTCATGCTGAAGACGAAGAATGGGGAAAATGCTTCACGGTGGAGGCTGCATCTTCAGGTACATCCAAAACTGAAAATCTGAGAAATGATTGGATCGTGGACTCTGGTTGTAGCCATCATATTACCGTAGATGAGAAGTTATTTTCCAGTCTTCAAAGTCATGACGGGAAAGAAGCCATTATTACCGCGGATAATTCAATCCACCGGGTTGAGAAGGAAGGGACTGTTGTCATTGAAGGAGATGATGGAAGTCCAATCACTCTCAAGAATGTATATCATGTCCCTGGAGTAAGGAAGAACCTTCTCTCAGTGGTGAATGCGGTAGACTCGGGTAACTACGTTTTATTTGGCCCAAAAGATGTTAAATTCTTGAAAAATATTCAGGAATTAAAGGCAGATGTAGTTCACACTGGAGCACGGGTTAAAGATCTTTATGTCTTATCTGCCTCCAACACTTATGTGGAGAAGATGAGTACGAATGATAATGCCTTCATATGGCATGCTAGGCTTGGTCATATAAATATGACTAAGCTGAAGGTTATGGTGAATAAAGATCTGGTTAACGGGCTCCCAAAGTTGAAGATTCAGAATGAAAGAATACTATGTGAAGGTTGTCAATATGGAAAATCACATAGGCTTCCGTTTGACAACTCTACTTCACGATGCAGTGCTCTATTGGAGAGGGTCCATAGTGACTTGATGGGTCCAACGAGAACATCCTCCTATTCCGGGTTCCGCTACATGTTGTTGTTCGTTGATGACTTCTCACGGTACACTTGGGTATACTTCGTGAAGGAAAAATCAGAGGTATTTTCAAGGTTTCAAGAATTCAAGGTCATCGTGAAAGGAGAGTTAGGTCGGAAGATCAAGACTCTAAGGACAGATAATGGAGGGGAGTTTATGTCAAAGGAGTTTCTCTCTTTCTGCCGGAAGCATGGTATCAAGAGAGAATTTACATGTCCATATACACCTCAACAGAATGGAGTAGCAGAAAGGAAGATCAGACATCTAAGCGAGACTTGTAGAAGCTGGCTACATGCGAAGAACTTACCTAAGGCCTTATGGGCGGAAGGTATGAGATGTGCAGCCTATGTCATCAACCGGATGCCACTTAGTCCAAATAATATGAAGTCTCCGTATGAGATGGTTCATAAGAAGAAGCCAACGGTGAAACATCTCATGGTATTTGGATCAGTCTGCTACGTCCACGTGTTCGATTCTCATAGAACCAAGCTGGAGGCAAAGGCGAAGAAGTGCATCTTTGTCGGCTATGATGAACAAAGGAAGGGTTGGAGGTGTATGGATCCAGAGACACACAGGTACAATGTATCTCGTGATGTTGTCTTTGATGATGTTTCTTCCTATTATGGACCTCCTCAAGTCTTGTTTGAGAAAGATGGTACGGGTTCGCTCAAAGGCGATGAACCAGCCGTTCAGATACCAAAAGAAGGTGGAAGTTCTGAACAAGAGACACAAGGTGAAAGGGGGAGCACTAACCAAGAAGAAGATGAGGAAGAAGACCATGGTTCCATGGCAAATAAACGGCCGAAATGGAACATTGTCAAGCCTGCTCGGTTCAGAGATGATAGTTTTGTCACTACTTACTCATGCTATTTTGCAGCTCCATTAGATGAAGAAGAGCCATCATCATATGATGAAGCAAAAGGAGTTAAAGAGTGGGAGACAGCAATGAAAGAGGAGATGGATGCTCTTAAGAGGAATGAAACTTGGGATTTGGTTCCAAAACCAAGGATGTCCAGCCCCGTCTCATGCAAGTGGGTGTACCGTACCAAGCGAAGGATGGTTGACAAAATCAAGTTTAAGGGGGAGTATTGAGATTAAACTTGATTTTGGTCAAAGCTTAATTTTGGGTTCATAAACTAATTATCCTTTATTGGATATAACCCAAAATTAGGTCCAAGATCAAGAATTTTTCTAGAAACATCACAAGGATTCATCACCTCCTTAAGTGTTCTAGAAAATTCTATAAACAAATTATAAAGATATTATGAATAAATATCTAGAAGGTTACCACCTCCTTATGAATTCTAGATAAGTGTATTAGAAAATAAAATCTAGATATTGTTATAGAAAATTCTAGAAAATGTAAAATATTTATGTAATAATGAGGTTGTAGAAGAAAAATCTAGATATTATATTAGAAAAATCTAGGAAGTAAGGAGGTTAAGGATAAGATATTTTTGTAGAAAAATCTAGAGAATTAAGAAATATCTAAGTTAAGGAGGTTAGAGTAGAAAAATCTAGATTTATGTTGTAAGATCTTTTGGAGGCTATAAATACCTTCTCACCCCCTCATTTGTAATAAGTACAAGAAGTTGAAATAAAAAAGTGTTCATCATAAGTTCTACAATTCTCTTTAAAAGTCTTTCAAGTATTCTCTAATTGTTCTTCCATATTCATTCTCATACTTAGAGGGTTATTCTCTTGGGTTTCTCGGGTATTACGGTCTTGGGCTAGTGTTAAGCACTATCGGTGTTGATTTCTTTACAAATTCAACATTGACTTCAATTCTGTTAGTCAACCGTTACGTTTTGGTGACTGTACAATTGACGTGGCAAAAACGACGCCGTTTTAATAAAAAAAAAAACCGAAATTGCTCCGACCTGGGCTCGAACCCGCGCCCTGGCGTTTCAAGCGAAGACTAAACCACTTGACCACGGTGACTCATTATGTTATCTTCAACTAAGATTTAATATATTTATAACGAAGCCATGTGCTTAAAAAAAAATAGACGTGAACCCTTCATCTCTTGCTCTTCTTCTCAAAACACGAGAGGAAAGCTGCACAACGAAAAGACAATGCTGGAAAGAAGAAAAAATAGAAGACGATAAACTAACCATTAATTGTTAATTTTTACCATAATAAAATGCAATAAAAACAGCAACATGTCCTAAAAAAACATCAAATCCACATTATCCAAAGTTCTAAAACAAAATCAACAATCCAATTTAACAAAATCAACAAACCCAAAAACCGAAATTACCTCATTTTTGCTTCTCAAGGACACTCAAACATCAGTTTCCAAGTGTGCTTATGTTCATACCACCTATTTTTTTCGAACTCTATGATCTCTCTCTAAACTCTCGTGTTTGAGAAGAAGAGCAAGAGAAGAAGGGTTCACGTCTATTTTTTTTAAGCACATGGCTTCGTTATAAATATATTAAATCTTAGTTGAAGATAACATAATGAATCACTGTGGTCAAGTGGTTTAGTCTTCGCTTGAAACGCCATAATGGCGTGGGTTCGAGCCCAGGTCGGAGCAATTTCGGTTTTTTTTTTTCTTTTCATTAAAACGGCGTCATTTTTGCCACGTCAATTGTACAGTCATCAAAACTTAACGGTTGACTAACAGAATTGAAGTCAATGTTGAATTTCCCCATTTTTTATGAATTCGGGTAGGAAATTTAAAATAAAATGGAGTTCAGGTTGGAAAATCTCATTAGTTAAAGTTTGGGTATGAAAATCCCCAAACAAAATTGTTCGGGTAGTTTTTCCCCATTTTCCCGGAGAAATGTCTTCTCAATCATCTATTAAAAATAATTATTTTCTACTTCTTGTAAGAAAATGTTCATGACATAATTCCAAACAACGCTGTCCAATTGATGATGTGTTATAGATATCTTGTTCAAATTGTCCAAATAGTTTGGAAATTGATAGGCCTAACTGGTGAACAAAAGAACGATGATGGACGTTAAATTCCTTATCATTCCTTATAAATTACACCATTTAAAAGGAAAATATTATTTTTTGCACATTCCTCATCATTCTTTAATGATTACACTATTTGTAAAGAATATTTTTTACATATGATTCCTCTTAATTCCATTTTTTAAGGAACTATAGAATACAATTATTCCCTATCAAATTTAAAAGGGAAAAATAATTTTTTTTTCGTTCTTTTTCTACTTATTTCTATTGTTCCTCTAATGGGTCACCAGTTAGGTCCTTAGTCTTTTATTAAAGATTTTAACTATGTTGTGTGTATACACATGGGGGAGGGGTGTCATCCCTTCATGTGTTATCCCATTCTCCGTTTCCTTTCTCATAACATACAAGATTTTAATCGTATGTTATGGGACAAGACTCGATGGGATCGGAAATTCCTGAAGTTTTATTTGCTACCAATTCTACATTAAGTACATGATATTATATATCCAAATATATACTATAATAATAAAAATTGAAGATATAATGATTAATTTATCTATTTTTCTAAAATAATATAGCATGTGTACCAAAAGAAATTAGTATTAAATTCATATTAATGTCTTTATCTTTTTTTTTTGTCAACAGTGCTGGGCCACAACGGGCCGGCCCAGTAGCCCACTTCTTTATTTAGTAATATATGCTCCCGCATAGACTCGAAACCATGACCTCTGGGTAGGTGAGATGGAAGCAACCCTGCTGTACGCCGCTGGGCTACGAGCTTCCTCTCAATGTCTTTATCTTTTAAACATTTTATAATATGTACCGCATACTATATAAATCTCTGAATCCGTCCATAAGTATGCTCATATCCCCTCATATCATACAATCAGTAAACATACATTTCAAAATATCTTTATTAAAAACACTTTGTTCATCTTTTTCATAAATAAAGTTAAATCTGAATACAGCCAGATTAACCTAATTGTGTATTTATAATATAAATTTTAGTGAACAAATATTTTTTTTTTAGTGAACAAATGTTAGTTTTGAAAGAATTACTGTAATATGAAATACGTTAAACATATTTACAAGAGTTTACGATGACATCATAGTTATCTTTAATCATGGCGAATATATATTGCTACCGATCGATATCTTTTCACGGACATAATACGGGTATATTTTTTTTTTTTTCATAATACGGGAATATATATAACTAAAACTCATTTTCTTCTAATTATATCATCACGAGTGGCTACTTCTACTAAATTTGCATGTGTACGCAAAAATTCAATTTTTTTTGCATGTGTACGCAAACAAAAAAAAGCAACCAAAGAAATAAATAATTTTTTTTGCTCTCACCTTTCAACTTAAACGGAAATGAATCGTCGGAATCGGGGCTAGTCAGAGGCGATGGTGGTGGTGGAGATGACGCCAAGAAATTGACTTTATACGTCAACATGCAATGAGTAGAGTAAACCAATGCGAATCTATTTCCATGAGGAAACTCCTCGGTCTCATTATACGACCATTTCAAGCATCTATAGCAATCGTACGGATCAAGATCGAGTATGCACTGTACCAATCCATACAGATCATAAACCTTGCCAAGATAACTCACGCGATGTGTCTCTTCCGCGAAATACGAAGATCTCGAATAGGCTTCTCGTATCAGCCGGTCCATACGGTATTCGAGGGTATTAAAGAAATACGGAATATGTGCCGAATATAACTCCACATTGGACTTCAACTTCCTTATAATCGGTCCATAATCAAAAATGGAGAAAAACGGAAGGTTTGAGTATCTAAGGAGACATTCTTCATACCATATAATAACCTCTTTTTGGACAGGGCATGCTATAAGAGCGTTTCTCGACGCTGTTGAAATGCATGTTTCACATGTTAAGGATGAGACATCTCCGCGACATAGATAATTTCCATACACCGTTGTTGTCAAGGAAGAACCTAAAGCGTAGCTGTAATAACCTCTGCCGGATGATCGAGAACGGAGAGCAGATATGAGAGAATCTAGATTGGATTTGTAAAGACTGTTCGCCGTGTAGTTACCGGATTCGTAGCAGTATCTGGCGAGATACGTTAGTTGTGCATTGAGGGTTTTGATGAGAAAGAGGAAGAAGAGAAAGGAGATGAATTTTGATTGATGAAAAAGGAAAGAGATCATCATCTTTATAGTAACATTACGTTTTTGGTCATCAACTAAGATCGAGCCTCTCTCAAAAAAAAAAAAAAAAAAAAAACAAAAACAAAAACACTACGATCGAGCCATAAATTGTTTGTAATGACTCTCCTCTTCTTAGCATACTCTCATTTTAGTAGATATGTCATATATATATATAGTTTTTTTATAACCTATGTTTTTTTTCTGAGTCAACTTTAGACCAGGCTGTCCGATTTGACTTATATGATTACGAACATTTATTTTATAAACTTTAATTACTCTAAGTTTATGTAATTGAGATGTTGATTAAATTATTTGACATTTGAATCATACAAGAGGGATGTTGAAAAAACAAACTGTGTTGAATTCTTTCAACAAAATCTGAACCCACTAACAGTAATTGTTGTATTTTTATTGGATGCCAAATTTTTTGATATTTTTATATCTTAATTATTTAAACTCAATTATTTCATAGTAAATTATTTTTTTAATTATTGTTATACCGAAATTCATCATTTTTTATTCTATAAATAGATATTTGTTTTATTTGATTTGGATACAAAAAGAATCATATTATTAAACAAAACTATTGTAAAGGATAAAAGTTGAATGTGTGTTGAATTATTAGGTAGAAAAAAAGAAGATGATGTGGAGTGTTAAAAAAGAGAAAAAATAAGATGTTGAATATGTTGAGAATTGTAGATATTTTAATATAAATATGAATTATAAGTTTTTTTGTGATACCAAAACGGTAAAAGTATGTAGCAGAAAAACTTATAGTAAGAAATAGTAAAATAGTGAAACTCAGGTCCCATGCAGGGTATAAATTACTCAAGCTACTGATTAAGATATCTAATATAAGTAGATACTTTTCAATTATATTATTTACTATTATATTTTAATTAATGTTTGGTAATAGTAGTATTTGTAGGAATTTTTAGCATTATTTATACGTTTTGTATTATTAAATATTAATAGCTAAACAGAGATTTTAAGTTTTTTTCCTATCACAAAGTCAATATAAATTTATTTATTATATTTATATATTATGTTACTTTTTTTTTTGTCAAAATTTATTATGTTCATATTATCAATTAAATATTTTAATGGATGTATAAAAATTGATTATTTCAATCTCGTAAGATACAGATAATTATCCTTAATTATAAATCTAACGACATGACAAACATAAACAGAAGCGTATAAATGGTCCAAATCATTAAGTAGGCAAGGATAATTATATAAACACTGACGTTGAATTATAGGATTACTTTAAAAAAAGTACTGGTCATCATGTGCCAACCAAATTGTGACACGCTAATTAAATACACATGAAACAACAATGTTTAGCATAAATTTTGGAATCATTTATTAGAAATGTTAGAATACAGCCGATATATTGAACTAATCAAAGTGGAATCATATTAATAGAAAAAAAGAAGAAAAAAAAAATTGCTCAAATCATAATTGTGACACATTTTGTCAAGTGAAATAAACCGGACATCTCTTGTCTTTGGTCCCACTCAACAACATGCCATCCCAGCCGACCTCAACATAACAGTTTGCGTGCGTCCTATGCCTCTTACTGTGCCACGTGCTCACCTTAAACCGTATCACGGACACTATCTCCAGACGGAACACTACTTTCCCTTGATTCCTGTCTCGTCCCATCTCCATCCAACGGTCCTTGTTCACCGTCATTGTAGGCCCACGTAAGTCTCCTTCGATCAAGCTCGTGTTCTTCGGGTCCTGGTAAAACGAGGGAGTGAGTTGAGTCGACCCGACCCGTTTCTCTTTGTAGTAAACGGATCCTCTCATGGCGTCGTAGTAAACGCGAACGTTTTGGTTAGGGTTATGAGCCGTTATCTTGAAGCTAATATGAGAGGTCTCGAAACCGTCGGTTTTGCCCAAACCGGGGAGAGAGAACTCGCGGATGTGGAAACGGGGTCGGTGAGGACGTAGACTGATCCATAAGATGAAAAAGACAATGCCTAAACATAGCAAAAGAGATAAGAAAATGGCACATATGAGTTTAGAGACTCTTGTTGTGAGGCTTTCTTTGACCCGATGAGCAATGTAGCTCGCGGAGTGGTGACGAGATATGGGTCGGGCTGATGGGTCGGATCGGACCGGTAAAGTGTCGGTCTTGCTATGCATTTTTTTTGGTTTTTTGTTGATTAATGTTGGTGGGTCATGGGAAGTAATAGAAAATGAGAATTGTGTTGTCGCTTGTGAGGTTTATGTAGTAAAACTAAAAGTAAAAACAAAAAAAATATGTGGTTGCTAAGAATAAAGCAAAAGATACCTTGGAAGATATAATAGGAATGTCACTTTGAGAAGAAAAGAATTGACAACAAAGTATCTGTGTATTGTTTTGCTTTATATGCATTTGTAAAGATTTCAAATTCGACCTGCACCAAGCTCGAAATTGTACAAATTGAGTTACCTAAATTTGGTATGATATGATACAACATTTTCTGTAAAGTGTTTGATGTGGTCTATTATTTCTGATAGACATGGCTTAATACTATGTTACCTACATTGGTTTGATTTTAATGTCGTGGCTCTTGGATAATAGTGATAGAAATGGACTTTTTCTTTCAGAATTTTTCTTTAATTGGAATACTTAGGAGGATTGGAGGGGCAATCTCCTGCACAAAAAAAAAGTGTATATGTTAAGAGTTATAAACAACTTAAAGCCTCTTGTTTTGCTAACATGTGATTTGAAGAAGTGTAAAAGAAGCATTTGAGACAACAAACAATAATAAAGAAAAGCAAAGAAACTTCAAGAACCGAGTAAAGCCCACTTTATCAGGAGTTTTGATAAAGCCCATAAGACCAAATTGGATACGATTCCAAAATCCCAAAATCAGATCTGTTAGGAATTTGAATTAAAGCCCACAAAACATTGATGATACCAGATTTTAGAAAAGAAGACCTTGCAAAAACAAACGTTATGTTATGATATATTATGTGATGTCCATTAGGAGCCCATAAGATCTATTAGGTTTTACCTAATTACCTGTCTACTTGTACTCCTATATAAGTGTCTCTACCTATTGGAATAAGACAACACCAGTTCCTCTCTTTCTCTCCTCTGTTCACAACACGTTATCAGCACGCTCTAAATCCTAACCGCCTAAAAAAACGTAACCCTAGCCGTCAAGAAAAAAAAAAAAAAAAGTAGAAAAACTCTACCCGTATCCAAGTGAAAACCCTAGTCGATGCATGGTGACTTTGTTCTTCGTCGACAGCATATGTTGTCTGTCGAATTAAGATAAGTATTTATACTTTATATTTATCGCCTTATGCTTCAATCTTAATATGACAAGATTTGATAACTAGTTGACTCGATCTATGTTAGTATTTTATAATAACATATAATATATATTCATGATCGATGGATTTGTGACGTGTCGTTATGATCTCAATTTCTCTATTGTTTCGTTATCGATTCGTTTACTATGTTCAATTTATTTTATCGATTATTACTTTATAGCTTTAACATGTATGACAAATGTTATCTAGACAGGTAAATCTAGACACTTGAACAAATCGTCCATTCCATTCTCTGACGCTTGTTTCCAAAAAAGTCATTTTTCAACTTTGCGTTCTCCATCGATCTAAAGGTCAGAATTGTTTACATAATAATTCACGGGTGATTCCTAATTCAAGGTACCATCCGAGAAAAGTTTTATATTATTTGATTTAAAACTATTAATAACAAAGCACCTTTTGTTCTTGTTAAATAATCTATTGATATCTAATTTTATACGTGTGATGATGTTATTGATTTGATCATCCTCCTTCGACAATTGTCGTATGGTTTTGATTATTGATAATTCTAGTTCTTATTTTATTGCTTGACATTATGGATTTAGTAAAAGTAACTAGAATTTGTTTACTGGAAGCATAAATCGTTTCTGTAAAAAAAGAGAAAAGAATCTAACCACAGATTTTTGCTTGATTTAATATACCGGTTATCTACGTTTGGCTCAATAAACTGGTTATCTATGTTTGGTTCATTCAATTTGCTTGATCATTTAAACATCATTGATTTTTTGTTTCTTTTTATTCACTTTGATATTTGATGACGTGAATCATACTTCGTACGTAATAATATTGATTATGGCTCATGTAATTGAATTATTTTCATAGCATATCAATATTTTTATAATCGTTCACGTTATGGAATAAGAGGAACTAGTTCTGAATCAAATCTGATAATTCGATTTTGCTATCGTTATATTTACTGCTGTTTTGGTACGGTTTGAATTGGTTTAGCAAACTGGATTGACATATTATTTATCTCATTGGTTCATATGTCAATTTATATTGATGCAATTGTTGATTTATATTGATTCATTTATCTATTTATAGCGAAATAGGTTTGTTTAATTTGGTTCAACCTGCCTTGTGATTAAATGGCAATTGTCGATATGCTTTATGGTTAAATGGTAATTGTCGATATATATTTTATGAATTATGATTAAATTTTCATATTTCTCTAAAAGTATATAGACATAGAAAATTATTGCCGGATTATTAAACTTTAGTAAATATTGGTCTAATGTCATAAACCTAATTTATGAATTAAATATTGATGTCTACTAATGTAAAAGCCATGCTTTCATGAGCAAAATTTTGAAAGTTCAGGGTTATTATTTTCTCTTATAAAAGATGAGATTTGGTACAAGATTTTAACCAGCTGGGAAACATGAAGTATTTCTCATACAATTTCGATGTCAGATCTTCGGTCTCCGCTATACTTCTCCTATTTGAGATAAGTATTTTTATTTGTTATGCTTTATATTAATACATGGCCAATAAGAGTTTGATAAGAAAAAAAATAATTAGCATGAAAATTGGCACGTATGATTTGATTTTTGTTTAGTGAATTGATTGATTGGTTAAAAATCCTATCTAATGGTTAATACTAAAGAATTAGTCCATGTGATGAGTTTATAGAAATATAAACTTGATAAGATAAAATAATTTGCATGCAAATTCACACATGTAATCTGACTTATGTTAGATGATATTGATTGATTGGTTAAAAACCTAGTTCAATGGCATGATAATAACGAATTAGTGAATGATGTTTATTGATCAAGTTACATTCTTTGTTTATAGCATGTGTAGTTTGCTCATAAGTTAATGATCACATTGTTTTTCCATCACTTCCATGAGGCTTTTGATATTGAGGACTTGATGTAAAATATCCACATGTTCTTTAGAACAATGTAAAAGAAAGATATGATTACCAAAATGTGGTATTGTGGTATAGTCTGAAATCTCATTTTGATTGGTTAAGATTACATGACTTTAAGTCTGTAATGAGTACTGATATAGAGATGTTAGAGAAAACATGTTCTATCTTTTCATGGAAATATTATTGTTGTCGTGGAGACACAATACTATGAAAAATGAATTAAGACGTACTTTGAGCTTATATTTTGTCTCATTGTGGCTGAGCAAAAGAGAAAGGCAATGGATAAAATACGGAATCACGTCTACTTGATTATGCTCCATTCACTGAAGTGAATGTGACATTTTATATTGAGAGAGGAAAGACCACATTATTGCCCGGGGAAGTGGCTGAAAATCTGGTCGTAGACGTGAATGTGGATATGGATATTTTCAAGGTCGAGCCTAATGAGTTTCTTTCAAGAACAATATCACAAGAAGTGAGGAAATAAGAGAAATTTCTTTTATGTGATGAGGAAAGAAACTAGTGTAAGTACAATGTCTTGTAGTATCAAGATTATTGGAAGCTCTAGAAGAGCAGATACATGTTTGCCTATGGGAACGCAATTTGAAACCATGTATGCGTTATATTTTCCCAAGTCTCAAAGGTTGAAAAGAAACTAAAATATAACACATGACCTAAGTTGGGTATGTTGTTGATTCTTAAGTGTGATTCAATTCGAGATATATGAACCTGGAATGTCATTATCTCGTGGGGGAGAATTAGAGAATCCCACATCCTTTGTAAGTGGAACAACCGAAAGGTATGTTCACACTGAAAATGGACTCGATGAATCATTTCTAGAGATAATCTAAGGGATTTCAAAATAGTGAGACAATAACTAAAGGGAAATTTTGAATACCTTCCGTCAAGAGTATTTCCCAAGGCAGTAAATGTATGTTAGAGAAACTACATGCATTCTCTATTTGATTGTACTACACATAGTAAAATGGAGATAAATGTTATAGTAAACCAGAGGTTTACTGAAAGTTTAACCTTTGGCAAACCGGTTATGCCATCCCGGTTTAGTAATGATGCGACATTCGTTGAAGAACCAGAGATTCTTACGAATGATCTGCTATATGCTGCGTGCTTACAAGGCAATATAGAAATATGATTTCACCAACCAAAATAGAATTGGAATCTATTTATACAAGGAGATTTTTGTGGGCTTGATCACCCACTGGTGGACTGATCATCCACCATATTCATCGACAAGATGGTCGTATGTATCCTTGTCATAGATCCGCAACCTGGTATTTGCGAGACTAATTGATAATACTGGTGAACATACAAGCCTTTGATGATTATTGTGAGTCTATTGAGGTTTTCGTTGAACATCATGTAGATAATGTTCATACGTAAAATGCAGCAGCATTAATTCGCATAATGCCAAAGAGTAATTAATAACTCTCCCCATGTTATTGGTTTTGGGTCAGGAACCAAAAGATCCCATCTAGAAAATTTGGATAAGTGGTTTATATTATAGTTGCTCCACCACACCGCTAAAAGATGGGAACCTCAAAGGAGGTTGTGAAAAAAAAAAATGTTGGATGTGAATCTCCATTAACTGATAACCTTCAAGTTATTAAATAGGTTGAGTCAGTTTATCCAACATCAGGGGGAGAAAATAAACAGCTGGAAAAGAACATGAATTTGAAATGAATTATCATTGATCCTCGGACTAAAGAGCGTGAATAAAAGTCCAAAATAAAGAGAATGTATGGAGATAATTCTATTTCAGAGAATAGTATTTGAGTTGCCAGACTCATTTACTGACCCTAAGAACGTGATTAAGTCACATGTTCCAGCTGTAAATGCTCCAATATTGAATGTCCCAGAAGGACAGTATCAACTGCTAATGAGTCTAAAGAGCGTCGAAGCGTAATAGACCGGTTCCAAAGATAAACAATCCTCGAAAAAGAAAAAGGAGCATTAATGAGAATGGCATGAACGAGGACTAAAATATTAAGGATCTCGAAAAGAGATGGAAAACATGACAAGAAAGAGGTTCAAGTACCTGAGAATAAAGAGATCTCAAATAGTTATGTCATGTATGGAACAATGTGGAACCGATATCAAATCGACGTCGTAAATACTTATGCATGCAATGTAGCAGTTGATGAGAATGAGGATCATAAGCCATCTATTGAAAAGTGTACACAAAGTGTAATTGGCCAAAAAGAGAAAGAAACAATAGATGCAGAGTTAAAATCTCTTTGAAAGAAAAGAGTATTCGGATCAGTAGTCCGTACACGTAAAAGTGTAAAACCAGTGGCATATAAATGGGTCTTTATGTTAAGGAACATGAAATTGTGAGGTGCAAAGCAGTATTTGCACAAGGACTCTCACAAAGACCTAGAGTGGATTATAAAGAAACACATCATCATGTGGTGGAAGCATCAACTTTAAAGTTTCTTTTGTCTGGCAACAAAGAAAAAGAATTGAGAACCACTGGAAAATATTATTTGTATGAAAGTCTCAAAAGGATTTGGACTGCAAGAAGCAGGAAATGCTAGTTCGCGAGAACATCATTGAGCATGGAATAATTTTTGGTCTTGGAGTACCATACGAAAATGATATCTGAGAAATTTATTGATCTCTTTCATTATTGAAAGATGTGATTTTGTATGACAAGATGGTTAGTCATACTAGTAACTTCTATAAGAAGAGGAAGAATAACTCATATGTACAAGTATGTACAATATGAAAGATATGACCTTTTATGTGAAAGAGATGTTACGGACTAGAAGTCCAGTGATCTTTGAGATTATATATGATAATCACTAGTTTATTCACATTCCCAATATATGATTGGAATGCATATCTTAAAGATGATGCTTCCAGGGGGAGAATATGATGATGTGCGTGGTTGTACTCTTTTTCCTTACATGGTTTTTATCCCATTGGGTTTTCCATGTTAAGGTTTTAACCAGGCAACAAAGAACACGCAAATGATTGATACCTAAAGAGACATATCATCAATCTTCCAAAGTATTTTCGAGATTGATAGAAGTAGAAAGGAATGATCAAGATCAATCATACTTGAAGAAGAATCAAGGCATGAACATATTCCATTCGAGAGACATAATAGAAGGTCGAAAGTTTTCAACCAAAGGAGACCTTCCCGATGGAATTAAAATATGATCTTGGTATCTGGAGAAAGGCCTTTGAGTCTACTTTCATCATCAATTTGAATCAAGTCATTCCAGATGACATAACTCAAGATATGGCTATTTTCGTGGGACATGTACAAGCTGTCTCAGAATACCCAATTTTGACTGGTGTTCCAAATATCGCTCGATATTTCCATCTTACCAGAGCAAGACCGGTGTCTAAAGATAGATATGGATGTTAGCTTCAATTTCCAAGTGGTTTGAAGTCATTCCATGATATGGTCATCAAGATATTCAAGTTTCAGTGAAGAATGTCAGATCTGCCAAAAGAAGTGGACTGGCCTAAACCAATGATTAAGCAAGTCAAGTATGTGAAGATTGGTTGTTTTATACACCATGGCGCTTCAACCTTCCACTTTCAAGAAGTCGGTTCATCACATGATATTATATCGTCTCCGAGATTTCTAGTTATGTTTTCATGAGGGGGAGTAGATGCGCGCTGCACTCTTTTTCCCTTAACTATGGTTTTTCCCATTGGGTTTTCCTGGTAAGGTTTTTAATGAGGCAGCATCTAAAGCGGTTTATGAGATATTTTGTTTAATGGACATCAAGGGGGAGTGTTATGATATATTATGTGATGTCCATTAGGAGCCCATAAGGTCTATTAGGTTTTACCTAATTACCTATCTACTTGTACTCCTATATAAGTGTCTCTACCTATTGGAATAAGACAACACCAATTCCCCTCTTTCTCTCCTCTATTCACAACATGTTATAACTTAAAAGTTGATTTTAAGCAGATTTTTGGTTAATTTCTACCTCCTATGTCTAATTTAGAACTGGTTTAGAAGCAAACTATTCCTAAAGAGATTGTTAGTTAATTAATTATAAATTCTACATTAACAATATAAAATCAGACCCAATTAACAATCAAAACTTGTAGTCCTTTTGAAGTTTTCATCGAAATAGAATAAGAAAATATGTAATTAATAGCTTACGTTATTATTATTTTAATCCTATTATTAGGCACGACACTCTTCAATTATTTAGACTATATAATATACCGAAGTAAATCTATATCCCGGGGGAAAAAAAATAATTGTAAATTTGTTTTTCTTTTGTTGACCTTTACAAAAAAAATTTCTCTCCATTTCGGTTTCTCTTATAAACAAACAATACAAACAAACAAAAAAGGCCCAAAGAGTACTTTCCTCCCACCCAATTTCGCCGACGAGTAAGCGAGAGAGAGAGAGATGGCGCCGCCGGCGACGGAGCGGTGGTGCTGGGCTTTGATTCTTCTCTTGCTTTCTTTGTTCGTCCAATCTTCGACGGCCATTTACTGCGGCGCAGAAGATTGCTATGCTCTCCTCGGGTTCACCTTCCGATCCCAATGTTTCGTCAATTTTGTTTTCTCTGTTTCTCTCTCTCTCTCTCTTAACCTCTCTGCATTTTCGATTTCAGTGTCGCTCAAGATGCGAACGCATCGGATATCAAGAGATCTTACTACAAGCTTTCTCTTCAACAGTAAGGATTCTTGTGGCTTTTTTTGTTCGACGACATTTGTTTGATTTATTGGATTTTTCATCTCGATTTGTCTTCTTTCGCTGATTAGTCATCCAGATAAGAATCCGGATCCTGAATCGAAGAAGCTGTTCGTCAAAATCGCTACTGCTTACGAGGTACTTATCTTGATATGATTTTTTTTTTTGAATCTATCCTGAATCCAAGAAGCTGTATGATTTTGAATCTATGAGATTGGGAGATAGATTAGATAGTCTTCTATGTGGAATTATTGGATCTATGAGATTGGTGTGATGTGTTTCATCTAAATTACAAAAATAGAGTGTTTGATTTGTATCAGAGGTTGGTGTTGATTTGTGATTTTAGACTTTTAGTTTTTGAATTGTTTGTTTGTAATGTTTTTTGCAGATTTTGAAAGATAACGAGACTCGAGCACAATATGATTATGCAATTGAACATCCGGAAGAGGTAAGTAGAACAATTTTTCTGAGAAATGTCAATGTCTTCTAGATCTTTAAAACAGTTTCTATACCGCTTTGTGTTGCTTTGTCTTTAGGTGTTCTACAACACTGCTCAGTACTACCGAGCAAAATATGGACATAAGTCGGTAAGATTTTATGGCATGTTTTTTATAAACTTTTCTTGCGAAAAAATTATTGTTTTTTTTTTTTTTAACTGTGCCATAATGTGTCTCTAGGATCCTCGTGCTGTTCTTGTTGGTCTACTGGTAGTTTTGTCTGCGTTTCAGTATCTGAACAACGTGGCAAGATATAATGAGGTACGTATCAGAGACAGGGATCCCCTCTCACCATGTTTTCATAGTCTAAGTCTCTGCTCCGTAGCGTATACTATTATGTTTTAAGCATCAGAACTACTCATCTACATATCTCTGACCCAAAAGATGAACTATTATGGGGTAATACATGTATTATAACATTCACGAAACGTAGAATCTATGTGATTCATATACTTTTGTGCTTGCAAATATGAGAAGTCTATGTAGCATAAGAAAATCGAATCCTTGGACTTTGGGCACATTTTCCTTAATGGGACATGCGCCTTTTGTATTGATGCAGGCTATAGCAACAGTGAAGCGAACTCCTGCTTACAAAAACAGGCTCAGGGCCTTAGAACTCGAACGCACTGGTGGAGTATCTAGCAAGAAAAAGGGTCCAAAGCAAATCGATCAGTAAGCTCTTCTGTTTATTTAATCGCCTTTCTATATTAGCTAAGATTGAATTTGATTTGCTGACTTTATCATCTTCATTTCTTTTTGGCAGGAAACTACAGGAAGAGCTAAGTAATGAACTCGACCTACAAATCAAAGGAGCTGAAAAACCGTCAGTCTGGGATCTTCTCGGTGTTCGATTCGTTCTCCTACCTTACACTATCATCAAGGTGGTTAAGAATCTCCACATTTTTCAGAGACTCTCAAGATCACTGATTCAACTTTCTTTTCCCTTGCAGCTTCTAGTATGGTACACCAGTTGGGTATGGAGATATAAGGTTAAGAAAGCTCCTTATTCATGGGAGGACGCATCATACCTAACACGAAGATCACTTGGAGTGTCTCACGACGCATGGACTAATCTCGGTATCTTTCTATTCTACTTTGCCACACCCGAACTACCAGATGGATAAAAAAAAGATTGATTCTAATATAAACTGTTGATTTGTCAGATGAATATAAGAAGGAAGATCTGGTGCAAAGAAGGCTTTGGGAGAAGCAGAATCTTGAGAACTACTTTGCAGAGATGCGTAAAGAATCGAAGCGGAGAAGATAGGTCACTTACCATGCAAGGAAGTTCCAGAGGCACTTTTGTTACCATTATTACTTTATTTTAATGTTATTAAGATATCTGAACAAACAAACCAGTTACCAAGAAGAAACAGTATAATTGTACGGCACCAGGAACCAAATCTCAATTTAGCATATACGAGTTGGATCATGTCTGATAATGGGCATGGTCCGGTTTTGACTCTCAATTTTGTTTTAACCAATTTTTCTCAGTGCTATGTTTAAATCTATCTTGGTACTACAAAAGATGACAACTTCATGTTCACCCAATAAACACAGAGAAACGACAAAAGATTAGGGATTGAAACTTCTGTTTGTTATTACTAGAAACGAAAGAGAGCGTTACAGAGAATAATACATGACTGAGATTGTTAAGAAAGCTCAGGATATCACAAGATAAGTTGTCCTGGTTGTGCAAGTTGACATCAAAGGGATTGAAACTAAAATATGAAAGCTTATCAGAGTTGGGTTATACATTGCTTTGCTTATACATCTTAGTGTCCAACACTTGCTTCCCGCACATGGCACACAATCCTGCACAACAATTAAGAGCCAATTCCATCATTTATTAAGTTGCTCTATTATAATAGATGACTATCATCTAGACAGAGGAAAGAGAGAGAGAGAGAGAGAAGAATTTACTACTTACCTTTGCTATAGGCACAAGTGTGACAGTATTTACCATCTTGATGCACTTGCTGCTTGCAGATCATGCATTTCGTGGTAGCGGTACCGTAAGGTGACCATCTATAAAGCAAAAGAAATATCACAAGTCAAAATCAGAAGCAGCAAAGAAAAGGAAAAAAAAAGAAAGAAAGATAACTATGAGAACACTAAGCCCCTTAAGTAGAGTTTTACAATCATTTATTCTTACTAAGCATTATACCAATGATTCTACGAAAACCTACAGAAAACGAAACCAATACTCAGCTCAAGAAAGACAATACAAACATGCCAAAAGTTACAAGCTTATTGCTATTTCCCTGAGAACTTCTACACTTACTAATGCATTAGTGATTCTTAAGAAGAATTACAGGAAACAAAACAATAACTCAACTCCAAGAAGCACAATCCTCGCCTAAGAACTTACAAAATTATCACTTCTTCAATGAAAACTTCTACATCTACTAATGCTTCTTATAAGAGCCTACAGGAAACAAACCAATACTCGCCTAAAACACATACAATACAAACATCCCACAAAAGCTTACACATTTATCGCTATTTCGACGTTCTACATTGTGAAAACATAAAAACTAACAATGAAGAACTCGAATTGATGGAAAAAAGGGTAAAGGAACATTGAAAACATCAAGAACGTACCTATTCTTCTTGGAGAGAAGCTTGTTCTCGTTGATTTTACGGCCACCACCTTCAGTTACATTACGAGCACCATCCTTCCACTTATCTGGAACTATCACTTTAGATAACTTCTTCTCACCTAAATAGCAAAAATCACAAAAATTGAGTCAAAAGGTTCATCCTTTGAACTAATAACAGATCTGAGAACTCATATCAGAAATAATTAAGCTCGAAATCAAATCGAATCAGAGGTCATAAGATTATCCCAAAGCTAAATTAGGCGATCATATCTCAACCAATACAACGATCGAGCAAATTGAAACCGGAATTTTGATGATTGGTTTAAATTCGAATACGAAATTGAAGATCAAGGAAGAGGAGATTGTTGAAGGACTTACACTTATCGCACACCATCTTCGTCTCCCGAGAGATAGATGAATAAACCCTAGCGCTAATTCGATTCGAAAGAGAGAGACTTTTACCCTTTTGCGAGTTGAATTATTTATTAAGTTGTTTTTTTTCAAAAAAAAAAGTCGATTTTTTGGAAAGTCCGGTGACCGCTTGTCGGTTAAAACGCGAGGCTAGAGGCGGAATCGCGTTTAGATTCCGCATTCACCTTGGGACTCGTGCTAATTTAATTATGTATAATAATTATGTTCAGTGGTCGACATAAAAAATAACAAAATTGTTTAAAAAAAATCCAGATATGAAAGAAATTTTTTTTGAGATAAATGATTTCGCTATGATCTAATGTAATTTTTTTAATTTTACAAAATTCACGACTGAATTTTTTTTCTACTTAGACTTTCTAGCTATTTGTTCTTATTCTAAAAATAAAATAAAATAATATTAATAATATCTAAATCATCTATCACTTGGCAAAATATTTTAAAATTGATATGATGATATTTATACTCGACGATTTTTATTTTAACAATTTAAAGTTAAAATATTTACTAACTAAACTGTTCTTATATTTTAACTTAATGACATAAAAAGTAGTTTCCGATTATATAAACTTACTCGCTTATTTGTAAAAGGGGAAGATCACTTGATTAAGTTTCTTTTGTAACTTGTTTATTACTATGACCAATGAAAAAATTGGATTTTTAATTAGGTATCAAAAAAATTAATACTACCATATTTTGTGTTTTCTTTTTTTTTCAAAGTTACCTTTAAAATCATGTATTATCACGCACAAATTCATGCACCCACGTAATACTTTTCAAATCATTTCGTTCTTTCATATATTTGATTCATTTTCACTTGATCATGTATTTTACTTCTCCTTTCTGTATGTTAGTTATATTTTACTTTAAGTTTCCGTTATTAGTATTGCATATATCATTAGAATTTTTATTTTATTAAATACTATGTCTATTGATCATACTGAAAAAGAATTTTACAATCTCTTCATAACTAAAAAATAGAAAAATCTCAAGGAATCTGCTATGACCATAGAAAGCACAAGACAATTGGATGTGTGAAGCCAACACAACTTAATGCACAATCTAGATATGGAGAGTTTATGGTTATCCTAACTTTATGATTTATTTCCAAATATTCAAAATTTAAATTCGTTTTTTTTTTTTCACTCGTCTTAATCTTTCAAAGTCTTAACCACACATGTTAGAAAACTAGTTGAATGTTAAACATCATGAAGCATTCTATATAAACCACAACTATGTTTTGCTAACTGCATATATAGTTCTTTTGCATATATACATATATAACCCACAGAATCGTGTTCTTTGCTATTTGTAAGAAATGGTGAGGATGCATGGCTCCCTTTGTTTCTTTAATGATATATTTCTTACTATTTCGTCCTCTGCACAAATGAATTACTTATTACTAGTAAACTAAAATAAGTCTTCTCTGTACAAATTATGAAATGAGGAGTTTAAAGTATATGCCAGTTTTATTTGTCTTTAGTAAAAGTGCATTAATATTATATAATTTTTGTATGTTGCAGAAGTTGGTACTTGGTTTTGTGTCAATTTGCATCGCATTGGTAGGGTTAGGAAATGGCCAATTTCAAAACAATATTGTTGACGTGACAAGTTTCGGAGCCGTTGGAGATGGGAAGACGGATGATACGAAGGTAATTAGCAAAAAAAAAAAGAAACTGCTTGAAAATAAGAGATTGTTCACACCATTTTTTTTTCACACAAATATATACATAGGGCTACTATGTTATATTCAGTTTATCCTATGTTTATGGGGGAACTCAATGACTTTTGAACCATATTTTAAATTTCTTTGATACATTTGATGTTTTGAAGGCATTTCTCAAAGCATGGGGAAAAGTATGCGCTCAGAAAGGATCAAAAACACTGCGAATCCCTAGTGAAAAAACTTTTAAACTTCAGCCTCTTGTTTTCCAAGGTCCATGCAAGAGCAACACTATCAACTTCCAGGTATCTATCTATCTATTATCATTATTCTATATATAGGTTGTGACTACATATCAGTTTTCATAGATGGATTTTGCGACAGGTCGATTTTTTTTTTTGTAGTAGATTATGTATACATGTAAGTTTGGAGATATAAAGAATGTTTGCACATGTGTCTGCATATAAGAGGTATAAGATCTTCTAATATATATATTATAAATTATCATCTAAGTTTAAACTCTTTTTTCAAATCTTGGTTAGAGTTTTCTAATTTATTGTCATTGTTTAAGTCAAAGGCTCCTTTTTATATGTTTTTAATTTCTACTGTTTGAGAAAACATGGTATTATTTTATAATATATATGTAATGTATACACATTTTGTTACCTTTCAAATTTTACTTTTATAACCAATTAAAAATATATATAACATATGTGTATCATATTTTTATATATAGCTAAAAAGCCTTAATTACATAATTAAACAAAGCTCTTAATAAAATTGATAATTTGTATTATGTTTTACACTATATATGTGGATAACTTATGTAGAACAAGGGACCAACTTATAAGAACTCGTTTAGAACCTTAAAAATCAGAAATGGCCCAGAATATATGTGTTCAATGATTTTTAAAAGTTATCTGAAGATTCATTTATTTACATATTTAAAACGAATTGAAAAGTGAAAATTAATCACAAATCTATATATTTATTTCTCTGAATAACTAAATTTCCTAAGATTCTAATATTTCATCTGAACAGCTACTGGGAAAGATCACTGCTCCAGACAAAAGTGAGTGGTCAGAAGATGAAAGAGAGAAATGGGTTACATTCAAAACCGTGAGACATCTCACTGTCGATGGTTCTGGCGTTATCGAAGGAAGTGGCCCAACTTGGTGGAAGGACATAGATTCGGATCGACCCACGGTATGTAATTTTATTAGTTGAATCTCTTATTAGAAAAAAAAAAAGTTAAATAAAAACTAAACTTTTTATATATGTTACCATGCAGTCATTGGCGTTTACAAGTTGCGACAATTTACAGTTGAAATCTATTACTTCTATCAATAGTGCAAAAAACCATATTAGCATCACTACTTGCACTGGAGTGGCAATATATGATGTAACTCTAATCGCGCCTAAAGATAGTCCAAATACGGATGGCATCGATATTTCGGGATCGAATCAAGTGAATCTATACGACTCCATCATCGGAACCGGTAATTAAAAACCAAACGAATCTTTCCCTTTGTGGTTTTTTAAATCCTTCTTTAATTCATATAAGTAAATGTGATAACGAGATTCTAGTTCATGAACTTTACTAATTAGAGTTTTGGATACTAACCACTATAAAACGCAGGTGATGATTGTGTAGCCATAAATGGAGGTTGTTCTGGCATCAATATTACTAACGTGAAGTGCGGTCCTGGTCATGGACTTAGGTATATGACTCGTTAATCAAATATCAAAACATTATCTTATTTACTTTACATATAGAGAATATATATATGACTACTTAGACATCGCATATGTAATAATATCTTTGAGTTAAGAAGGTATTTTACTATGGGTTTCCTCTGATATCATTGTGTACGTGTTACAGTGTGGGAAGCTTAGGAAGAAAAAAAGCCGATGAAAAAGTTGAACATGTTCATGTCAAGAATTGTACTTTCAACGGAACTCAAAACGGAGCAAGAATCAAAACCGTGCCGGTAAATTATCATCTTTCTCTCTAATGAATAATCCATCATAAATTATGGCATATATTTATACCAACATAATGTCAAAATGGTGTGCAGGGAGGATCAGGGTATGCAAAGAGTATTTCATTTGAAGACATTATATTGATAAATGCAGAGAACCCTATTATAATCGATCAATATTATGGATGTAAACATGATCATTGCCCTCCAACGGTAAATAGGTCTCAGTTTTTCGATTTCTCAAGTAATGAAACCACATTTTTGTTGGCTATCGATTTAAACATTTCAGTATGCTTTCTTTGGATACAGCAGACCTCAGCGGTTAAAGTGAGCGATGTGAAGTTCATAGGGTTTCAGGGGTCAGTGATAAAAGAACACGCAATAAAATTGAATTGCAGTGAAGTAAAAGGATGTGACGGCATCGTTTTGCAGAACATCAGCATTGTTCCGGCTACTGAGGGCAAAAAGTTGGAGGTAGTATGCAACAATGTTGATGGTACAGTCCAACATACAATCCCTTCTGTGTCTTGTCTATCTAAACCTTAATTTTTTTTTCTTTTAAAGAGAATGTGGGGAACATAATATATTGGTGAAAGTAAACTAAAAATTATATATATTGTGAAAGTGACACATATTTTACTATGCGAGAACATGAAAATAAAATATAAAAAAGAAAACCTTGAGACTGATATATTTCAATTAAAAAATTTGTGTAAAGAATTTATCAAAAGAAAATATAACGCTCCAACCGTCTTTACCAGTGGGCCTCCATGTCCGTTCACTAGGCCAGCTCACATCTGTCCGACGGTTGGTGCATTTGATTAGGAAGCTCGAAAGTCATAATATATTGTCTCTGCAATCACCACATTACCACATGATCCTTTCCCGTGTTTTTTACTAACTCACACGGTACCGCGAATGACTTTCCGGTAAGTCACCCATCCTTCCACTACTCAAGCTCAAACATGTTTAATCCTGATAAATTTTCTGGATGGTTAACCGAAAAAGTAAGTGCATTTGATGACATAGGTAGCCAAATCAATTCATTTAACCTTTTCAACATATGTTATCATATATACCAGAAATCGGGATGTTACATAAAGCAACAAAGAAACGTGATTAAATAGTATTTCTTTTGCACTGACACAAGATTAATATAACATTTTCCTCTCCATAAATATCACATTTGTTTATTCAGGTTCAAACCATGTGTATATATATATGTAACAATCTTCATATATCTCAACGAGATGATTAATAATCATTATCATGATCATACACATGGCCATCATAATCTTCTCCACATAATTTATGCACAAGACTTGTAGCAGAGGACGACTCCGATTTGACGAGCCGGTCCAGCTTACCCTCAGCCCACCAAGTCGTTGCGACTTGTAGCTTATGGCGACCCTTAGATTTGTCAGCCGACTTGGTAGCAGGCGGCGCGTGGCAATTGCTGCACTTGGCCCTTTCACATTTTCCGGTGAATTTCGAATGGTTAGTCGGTTTTGATGGCACTTTGGTAAATACTCCAAAAGCTAGTGGTGAATCGAACCGGTTCACGAAATGGTCCGTGGGTCGTGGATTACATCTCGACGGGAGAAGCATCGACGTCCGAACAACACCGTGTTGACGACCTTCTCTCTTCATTTATGCTTATTTTGATTTGAGACTTGTGCATTGTAGAACTTACCAATGTGTACATATATAGAGACATATACTTGATGAGCATACCAAATGTGCTTGGGGCACAAGAAAATGCAAACGGTCAAACATACTTGTGCGCCAAGAAGTCCTCACTATTTTAATATTAGCTTCCAAAGATTCGTTTTTGTTTTTGGTCGGCATTATGCATTTGGGGATTGGACACTTTATTAATATTGAAAACATCGGTGTGTTCTTCCTGATTTTGTTTACATCCTGTTTCTAGCTCTGAGCCATGTTTGCATTAATAAAAGTCCCCCAAGCAAAATCTTAATAATATTATTTGAGAAGTCACTTGCATATGTGTCGCACTCATGTTGATTCTTACAGTGGTTGATTACAAGCATACCCTTAATGAGATAAAATAAAAGAAAGTTTTAATTTTTATTTTTATTAAATTTTTAAAAACGTATTCATATTTATATAAATAAAGGGAAGTTTTACTTTCTTAATTTTTAAAATTATTTTAAAGTTTTTTTAGTATGATTTCAAAAAGACTTTCCTTTTTTTAATTAAAGTTTCTATATCTAATAAAAATATTTTTATATTTCAAAGTTTTTTCATTTTTAATATTATTTTAAAAATGCTTTCCTTTTTGTAATTTTCCTTTTTTATATATGAAAAAAATTATTTCCCTTTATTAAAGACTTTCCTTTTTGTATTTTTTTCGTTTTTTATATATGCAAAAATTATTTTATGTTTTAAAATTATTTCTCTTTATTAAAGTTATTTTGAAAAATAGATAAATAAACAAAAAAAATTAAAATTTTACAATAATAGCTTTACAAATATAAGATAAAAAGCTGAGCCAACTTTAGCTTAAACAGAACAAAAAAAATATTTGTATTTCAATTCAAATGAGTATATGCCACATAATCAATTTAAAAATGAATAATGGTACCTATCTTAATTTTTATACCAAAAAATGTTTAATAAGATATATAACATCTTAAAATTATTTAAAACAATCCTCTATTTACATGAATAAAATAAAAGATAATACTAACCAATAATCTTTTATAGTGGACAAAGCAAATAGAAACTTATAAATAAATAAAAGATAATATTAACCAATAATTTTAAGTTAGTTATTTTGTAAAAATTCATACCCGTGCATGAGCACGGAAGAATCACCTAGTAAAAAATAAAAAATTTACAAGCAATATTAGACAGAGATGTTAGAAAATATATTAGAAATTTGTCTGTTATTCTAGTACGTGAACATTTAGTTGTTTACCTTCTTAGACTCGAATTTAAACCATTTTGATATCATTAATGTGTTAAAAATATTTTTCTTCGTCTAATTTTCAAAGCAAAAAAAAAAACTGTTAATTCTCTTTATATTTCATCTATCAGATTTTTTCTATGATGTAAATTATTTCAAATAAGTTTTAATAAAACAAGTATTGAAAAATATATCTCATTTGATATGATAAACTATAAAATACTTTTGGGTGTTTTATCCTTTATTTGAAATTTCTATCTAATTTATTACGAATATAAAAAAGTAACCTTAGAGCATGTTCAACGGAACAGACCCAAAAAGTCTCTTAAATAATATTTAATTATTAAATTCTGCCAAACCAAAACTTTTACTATCATTTAAACTGAAACCGAATGAGAAATAGATGTGGTAAGAAACATATCTTCTCTCTCCTGAATAAGATACGTCTGTATTGTTTTTGTTTATTTTAATCAACTCTTCCCTTAAGAGACATTGCTCTGAGCCCGCGGTAAACATGGTCTTATGTTTGCTGAAGAAGCTCGTATAAGAGTTTATTCTACGAATCGTGATTATCCACGTGGATAAAGTAACCAATGAAAAGCTCCCATCTCAGGCAACCAGCAAGATGGCAAAATCAAGAGCCCCGTGGACCTTCTCGACCAACTAGAGGCTTTCAGGTAAACGGCAGTACCCTTTTCTTCTTCAGCTTTCTCTTCTCTTTCCGAATCTGAACTCACCTGGAGAAAGAAAGAAGAGAGATCGACAATGGCGATCAATAAAAAGCTCTTATCTCTTATATTCCTCTTATCAGCCATATCATCGATCGTAGCTGCATCTTTCTCCGATTCGGATTCCGATTCAGATCTTCTCAACGAGCTTGTTTCACTCAGATCAAGCGCCGAATCAGGCGTAATCCATCTCGACGACCATGGAATATCCAAATTCCTCACCTCCGCTTCAACTCCACGACCTTACTCCATCCTCGTCTTCTTCGACGCAACTCAGCTCCACAGCAAAAGCGAGCTCCGTCTCCAAGAGCTCCGCCGCGAGTTCGGCATCGTCTCCGCTTCATTCCTCGCGAACAACAACGGATCCGATGCGAACAAGCTCTTCTTCTGCGAGATCGAGTTCTCCAAGTGCCAATCTTCGTTCCAGCTCTTCGGCGTCAACGCTCTCCCTCACATCCGCCTCGTAAGCCCTTCGGTATCGAACCTCCGCGACGAATCCGGTCAAATGGACCAGTCGGATTACTCTCGTTTAGCGGAATCCATGGCTGAGTTCGTCGAGCAGCGAACGAAGCTCACCGTCGGTCCAATTCAACGTCCGCCGCTTCTTTCCAAGGCGCAGATCAGCGTCATCGTAGCTTTAGTCGTTATCGCGACTCCGTTTGTCATCAAAAGGATTCTAAAAGGAGAAACTCTTCTCCATGACCGTAGGCTTTGGTTATCAGGCGCTATTTTCGTTTACTTCTTCAGCGTCGCGGGTACAATGCACAACATCATCAGGAAAATGCCAATGTTTCTTCAGGATCGTAACGATCCGAACAAGCTCGTTTTCTTCTACCAAGGATCTGGAATGCAGCTTGGAGCTGAGGGATTCGCTGTTGGGTTCTTGTACACTGTGGTTGGATTGCTGTTGGCGTTTGTCACCAACGTGCTTGTTCGTTTTAAGAACCTCAATGTGCAGAGAGTAGTGATGCTTTTGGCTCTGTTCATATCGTTCTGGGCTGTCAAGAAAGTTGTTTACTTGGATAATTGGAAGACTGGATATGGGATTCACCCGTATTGGCCATCAAGTTGGCGTTGATGAACCTCGTTGAGGTAATATGAGGTTTAGTTTTTTTCGAATGGAACGTGAGTAATGATATTTTGGACATTTTGTGTTTTGATTCGAATGCTTTTGGATCAGTGTAGTACAATTTTCAGATGGTTTAAACTCGTTACTGTTTACTACTTCCTTGTTAGTCCTTCATCTGATTGAGTAACATATGTAACTCTAGCTAATTACAACATTGATCACTCTTCTGTAGGGTCTGTGTAGGAACCATATTCAGAAAGTCGGATAATTTTGGGCAGTCTAGTCTATCTGCACATTGTCAAATTGTTAGGATAAGTGAAACATCGAGTCTTGAGTGAATCTGAGATGGTTATTAGCTGGACTGTTTGTTTGCCTTTGCGTTTCAATGTTATAATATAGGACTTATCATAATTTTTAGATGGTTTAAACTCATTACTGCTTACTACTTCATTGTTAGTCCTTCATCTGATTGAGAAACATATGTATCTCTACCCAATGACAACACTGCTCACTCTTCTGTAGGCTCTTTGTAGGAACTAGGAACCATATCTGCACGCTCTCAAATTGTTAGGATAAGAAATATCGAGTCTTGAGATCACTCTGAGATGGTTACTAGTACGGGCTCGACTGTTTGATTGCCTTTGCATTTCTATGGTATAAGTAACAGTCAGGCCCTTGTATTAAACACTTTTCTATGTGTGTCCTTTAGTCTTTCGTACGTAAGGACTTTGTGATAGAAGATGGTGTAAGCATTATGGGACTTCTTTTGCTTTGTTCTTGATCTTCCTCTTCTCTTTTCGGTTTTTATTTCTCTGGAAGTTTATTACCAACTCACTGTTGGTATCTGTTTGCGAATCATTCCGAGTCAAGATCGGTTTGCGAGTATGAGTGCTATCTTACAATCTAATAGGATAGAGATAAGAGTTTCGGTGTATACTTTCTTTAGCTTTACCCTCTCAACATGACTGGGCTTTGCATTGAGACACACTGTTTTATCTGCTTCCAACACAGACATTAACCAACTTGGTACATAAGAATCAATCAAAAGTAAAAAGTCAGTAAGCCTATAGCTTGTCTGCCAATGAGATCAGCCACATAAGTGCAGAGATCTGTCTCGGGACTGTTCTCATCTCAAACCAGAGTGCATTTGCATTACCCTTCTACTGCTTCAAAATCCAGCAAACACCACTAGTGTTCTGTCCTCTCTTCCATGATATAAGTGAATAAAAACTACTTAATTCAAAATTAATCGATATAAGTGAATAATAAATATACTATTTTAGGCTGTATGTAATTCTTATATGAAATTTCAACTCAACACATTTATGTGAGATAATATATATATATATTTTTTTTTTCTTTGCTAAATTTCATTACAAATTTAATTTTTAAATTAGTTAGATTAATTTCCCATTTCCTGTCGTATTGTTTATGATCAGATCGATTTTATTTCAGATTGGATGACTCGTGTTCGAAGATTAATATAAACTCAAAACCAGTTAGTTATGATTATATTTATCTACTAGTATGTATTACTTTTTAGTTTCTCTATTATTTTAGATGTCCCACAATTCCTTCTAATTTTTATATGGTCTGACCTTTTAATGTGAGATTCCAAATATGTTTGACTATTAGGAATGGATTTTTATTAAGGATTTTTAAAAAATTAAGCTGATTCTTAAATGGACAAAAGTGATATAATTTCTTTGTTTTGGTAAAGACAAAGGTGATATAAATTTAAATTGGCATATGATGTTCGCAGTTGATTTCTACTCTTAACTACCAAAAAAAAAAAATCCATAGACTACAAACACTTAGATTTACAGATTTAAAAAATAATAATTATTTAGTAAATTAAAAGAAGCTATATATAAAAATTAAAATCAATTTTGGACGGGGAAAATGAATTTTACCCCGTGTTCGAAAACGCGGCGTCTAGCACCGATTACGCGGCGGATAGTCGGTGGGCGGCGAAGCTCCGCCGCGACTATGCCATAATCGGCCAAAAAAATCGATACTGTTTTTTTTCTTGCTTTTTGAAGTTTGAAATTGTTAGATTAGCACAAAGAACTATCATATTAGACAAATCGCAAAAAAAATGGTTTGGCGAGTTGCAGATCTGGTTTTGATCTAACAAGGAAGATAGGGGTAGTTTTGTAATCTCTCTTGACTAAATAAATTAATGAAAAATGGCTGAGGACAAGCATGTGGTGGGATTAGTGCTGGGTTTGCGGGTCAACCTGCCCCGCTTGACCCGCCCCGCGGCGGATCTGAATTTTTTTTGACCCGCAGAATCCGCAACCCGCATAACCTGCAGAAGAAAATAATACATCCGCACCCGTCCCGCTTAAATTGCGGGTAATCCGTGGGTAACCCGCAAACTACAAAAAAAAATAAAAAAATATAAAAAAATATTTTTAGTTACAATTTTGTTTTTAATAATAGAAAATAAATCTTTTTAAAAAAAATAATCGATTTTTTAGAAATTAAAATATAATTTTTATATATTTATATATATTTTTATAATATTTTAATTAAAAATAGATAAATATTTAAAATTAATATTATTTTTGATTTTTTTATTAAATTGCGGGTACCCGCGAACCCGCAAAATAAAATACGTCAACCCGCATCCGCCCCGCAGTTAAAAATTTCAACCCGCACCCGCCCCGCATCAACAGAAGTTTGAAAAAATTTAACCCGCACCCGCCCCAGGTTTAAACCCGCGGGACCCGCGGATTTTCACTCGTATTCCCAGCTCTAGGTGGGATTCCATCACGCAAAGGGAGAGTCCTACATGAGTCTATAACCATTGGGCCAAATAAACTCAATCAACATGTATGTAAAAAATAATATATATTACAATTTACTTAAATTAAACGACAGAAATCAATATTTTGCATTGGGAGGTTTCGAACTCTCGAGATTGTGATTATAAAACATGTATTAAACCATCCGCAAACTTATTGTTTATATTAACATTTTTAGTATATATAATTAAAAAGCTTCAAAACTAGTTAAAGATTAATCTCCAAGTAATCTCAGATTTTTCGGTAACTCGCTAGACCCAGATTAACTGCCCGACTAGCGCCTAGCAAATTTTTGAACATTGATTTTACCAAAGGCAAGAGTAGGCAAGAGGTGTCTTGAAAGTGACTAAGCACAATTTTCAACCTATATAAACAAAAAAAACACCTGCAATACGGTTTCGTCCAAAAAAAAACAAAAAAAACAAAAAAAACACAGCTGTCTCGGCTAGTCACATTGTATGTTATTACAAATTTACAATTCATGACAATGACGATTGCATATACATATATAATATGTTAAATAGTATTTGTTTGTGTTATGCATTCATAGAGAACTAAAAAACGTGAAGGCCACAACTCAAATATCTCAAAATGCGTAGCTTTCACAATTTATAAATAAAAGCTCAAGGCTAATCATTTGATTTGACAGCAATATATTTTCTGTTGCACATTGTATAATATATTGATCGTTGGTGTACTGATACACTCAAATACTTACGGTCATAATAAATGATAGTTCTCTGTTGCAACATGCATCTGCGTCTAGATAACACATCCAACTCACCAAACGAACAAGACCTAACTAAAGCGAAAGTTGTTTGTTAATAAGCAAAAAGAATAGATGAATAGAAATGAAATTTATCTTTGAGACTTTTGAGAGGTATGTATTCGTAGATTGTAGATCATAATATGTATAAGTATAACACACATTAGTATGAAGTTTTTTAATCATTCTTATGTCCGTGAACTTGTCATTTTTTTAATCTTAGATTTGTAGCTATTATAATGATTTTGTTTTTTCTTGTTCGCACCTAAGTGTACTATACTGCTTAAGTAAATCATCTACCATCAAATTATATGGAATTTTCGAAAATATGAATGCATCTTTGATAATATAATAAATGTTCGCATATGTATTACCATGTAATATATTTTTTAAGTTGTTAGACCAAATCTTTGATTGCATTGCCTGTATATTGGTTTAGTTGATGAATGAAATAAATGATTTTCTACACAAGCAAATCATATCGTTGAACCAAATTCTTAAAAAGACAAAGACCAACGACAATAGTTGTTAGCCACTATGCTGGTTCCCTCGGACTACTAAGATTCGGTCCTATCTTTTCATGGCACTTATATTTAGTTATGAGCCGAAAAGAAACCATTATAAATTACAAGAACTTGATAATTGTTACAAATCATATGGATTATATGTTCAACCTATTTCAACTGTAAAATATTTGAAATCATGGACTTTAAGCCATAGTGTGCGACCAAATTATGTGTTTGAGTGGATGAAAAATTAGTTATCGGGTGGAATTAGTAGTTGAACTAAAACTCGTGGAATAGGACCACCTAACCTTTAACCATTTATACATAACATCTTGAAATAAAGACACTATTTTAGCTTGTCCTTATCGGATAAGATATTCGTTTTTCTGTTTTCCGTTAATAATATACAAATTTTATGTTCTCCAATAATTGATAAAGAATACACTTCCTCCGGTACTATTTATTTAATAGCACCACTACTCTTTCATGTCTCCTCCCATTTTTCTTATTTTTCTTAAATATCATTCCAATCTCAAACAAAAGAGCATTTTGTCTCTTTTCCATTTCTTCTTCATCTTCAATCATCTATGGTCTTTTTCCTTTCTTCTGTTTTATTCATTTCTTTCGCAAACCAAATTTTATTTGTTCTTTTCATCTAAGTGTTTCGGAATTGAGCATGGCTACAAGATTCAAAGTGCTTTATCAGAAGAGCTTCAAGTGTTTCTCCGACATTTTTGGTAAATCGACTAAGCCTCCACCAATCTTGTTCAGCTTATTTGAATAGGCATAAATAATCGTTTTTTGGTGGTTACAAAATGTATTTTAATGAGAATGAATTTGCTTATGAAGATGAGGAGGAGGAGGAGATGGAAATTGGATATCCTACAGATGTTCGACACGTGTCGCATATCGGTTGGGATAGTTCATCGAGTAGTGCACCTAGTTGGGTAAGAGACAATATTATGTTTTGCAACCATTGGAAATTATGTTTTTGTTTTTCAATTTCAACGTTAATCGATGTTGGTTAAGTCTGAATCGGTTAATTAATATTTGACAGCTACATAAATTCAAGACGAGCAACAACGTTTTAGAGCCAAATTCATCGTGGCCGTTTCAAGGCAAGTTATTTTCTTCCTTTTTATGACTAATATGTATTTCTGTGTTATTTAACTTTGTGCTTATGTCAATGATCAAAAGATTTCCTAGTCCTACTCTTGAAATTTCTATCAGCAAATAAATTAGTTTAGGACTACAATATATTACTTGATCGATGGATGTACAAAATTAAATAATAGAATTTATTTTAGATATTATGTATGTATATGTTGAATAACATAAATTCTAAGTATTTTTTGCTTCAAAATATATAGATTTGAAATCAGCCATGGAAGCATTTGGAGAAGTTGAAAGCAGCAAAGAATTGGAAAGAGAATCAACAAAACAAAACCTGAAGAAGAAGCTCTCTTCAAAAGCCTCTCTATTGTGTAATCCATGGTCACCAAGATTCTCAAGATCGAGCAAGGTCCTTGCTTGATTCTTTTTCATTTTAATTTTACATGCCATTGTTTATACAATAATATAGAAAAATTATAGTGAGATATCAATCTAATGCTTTTCAGAAGTGTATACAAATTTAAATTCAAAGTGTTTCTGCAATGATATTGGAATGATTTTACCGACAGTTCCTTTTTTTAGTAAGTTGATGCATGATATTATAATAAGGTCTTAAGATATTTTCAAGAACGCACAAAGTTTATCCTTTGTCTGAATTTAGTATCCTTTTTTAGTTGTTCTACAAAATAAACATTCCTTTCTTTAATTGTTGGGTTGGTAGGTAGACTACTAATTGTACTTTGAAAAGTTTCGAAAATGATTATTTTCATAAATCATTTTCACTAGCTATTTTGGTGATTGTTATTAAAAAGGCTGTTTATCCGAAAAAATGATTAGAAATGAGTTTTCCATACATAATTCATTTGGGTACATTAGTCGAAAATAAGAATTTATAGTTATAAATATAAAAGTATTAGGTTTGATTCTTTATTTGTTTCTCAGGTACTAGTTAATTAGCGTCATTTTTCTTTATAAATGTCTCCTTTCAGTCTCATCAAATGTTCTTGACAAAAAAAAAAAAAAAAAGTCTCATCAAATGTTATACCCTGAATTATAAGTTTATTCATGTTCCATGAATGAGTAGCTCTACAAAAGATTCGTTTCAGTGAACACGACAAAACTTAATATATAACTGGTACCATATACGACAATACCACAAATTGAAAGTTCATATATACTATATACTGTATAATTTCATTTATGAAAGTTCATATATACTATATATTAGTGTTATTGATGGTGGATTTCAACTAAGTAAACAAACGATATTTGAGATTGAAGTTTAGCAATTTTCGATTCATCTAATCATTGTGCTCGACAGTTACAAAGAATAGTAGATCATCTGAGTGATGAGCTATTGGAAATAATTAAGTGACGATGTTAAAAACAAGTCAGGCTTTATGGAAAAATCCGGATCCTCGACAAAAACTGTAACACCCGTCTCCCGACACTCGGGAACGGCGTGCCACTAACTATAATATAATATAATATTTCAATTCTTTAAATAAACCATGTCTAGATTTCCGCAAATCCATAAAAATACGTCTGTCGTCTCATAACCACAATACCGTAAATAACCGTAAATATCAAGTCTGAAATACAATACGAAAATACGAAAATACAAAAATACAAATTAAACCATAAAACCCAAAAGTAGCACCCGGTCCGATAAAACGTCTACTACTCCTCAGTCTCACCTGAAAGGGAAAGAAGAGGGGTGAGTAACAGGGGAGTCACTCAGTGAGGTACGGGATGCTAAACACAGGAAAACGCAGTTCCGGTCATAGCACTCCGAAAACGGTAAAAAGAAACTAGACATGAACAAACACGGTACCTAAAGCACCCAATGAGCAATCAACAACCCTACGAACAGTACCAGTGACCGTCAGCACCCTCCCACTAGGAGGTCAGTGTGGGATAGTGCCCACTCACACCGCCGGGTATGACGATTTATCGATCTTAAGGTCCCAGACAGCAGATCGACTAGGCTGCCTGTACCCCCTCTCACACAAGGCGTAGCTAGTACAGAAGTCCGTCTCTGTACCCCCGCAATCTCTAAACTCTAACATGCTCGACTCCTCGTATAATATATATATATATAATAATTATATATAACAAACAATTATCAATTTAACATGCACAATCAATGGGTTGAATCATCTATAATCCTATCTCCAATTTACAAACAATACTACCTAGACTCGATCAAAGAAACGGATCATATATAGCTCTAAATCCCATCTTAGTTTCTAGACGAAAGTACGGAATTCTGTGAAAAGCCACCCTCACCTTAGCCAAGACGGATGATACTGCAGCTTCTGAACTCTGGATGCTCAAACGGATGCAGAAACTGAAATCACCACGGAAAGTCGAGTGAGGACGACATTCGACTAACGAACAAGGTTAACGGGTCAACTGGTCAAAGTCAACAGAAAAGTCAATTGTCAACGGTCAAACCGGACCGAATCCAAATCGGACCTGACCGACCCGGTTATCCAAACCGGATCCAAACCCAACTGAATTCTTAAACCAACTCAATTTCTTAAACCAGGAATAAAATTAACTAACCGGATTTAAACTAAATAACCAGAATTAACCTAACTAAACCGGGATTAACTTAAACCAGAAATAATTAAACTAAACCGGGTTAAACTAACTAAACTGGTTATCAATCTAACTAAACCTAAATTAATTAAACATAAACTAAACCAATTAATCATACTATTAACCGGTAATTAAACTAACTAAATCTAATTAACTAATTGATAATCTAACAAACGAACACCTGAGATCTAGATCGTGAGACGTGATGGTGATGAGGACGGAACGCACGTTATCGAACTAAGCTCGTGCCGGAGTTGGAGGCGTATCCTGACGGAGGTGATGTGACGATACCGGAAAGGAGGAGAACGTGGTGACGTCGAGATCGGAGCAACGCAAGAATGAGAGATGGTGGAGAAGATATGGCTTGCTCCACAAGCAACGAGTTTGAGATCGTGATCTTGGCTTGGATGTCGACTACGACGGCACCTGAGGACTCCGGTGATGACAACGAGATGCTCTGGTGGTGATCAGTCCAAGGGAGGTGGTGATGGTGATCGGAGGAGACGTCCGAGACGTCACGGCAAAGCTTCAACTCTCGCTATACAACGAGTGGAGGATGATGGCGGTGGAGAAAACACAGACGGCTCCTTCTTCTTCTTCTCTCCTTTCTCTTCTCTCTCTCTCTCTCTCTCTCTTTCTCTCTTTCTCTCCCCCTCTCTCTCTCTCTCTCTCTCTCTCTCTCTCCTCTTCTCACGGTGGAATGATGATCAAAAGGGGGGTGGAAATCAATAATAAAACAAGGAAAAGGGGTGGGGTTTAGTTTAGTTGGTGAGTGATGATGATAAAGAAAAAGGGGAGTGTGTGGTGGTGGGTGTGTGTAAGTGGGGGGAAAAGGGTCGTTACAAAAACAATATCATTATAATTTATAACATCATATGATAAATCTTCTATTTCAACAGTGTACAATAGGCAGTTTTGCACAGCGGAATATCAGCATACAGTGGCGGATCTAGAAATTATTTTCACTGGGGGCAATATAAATATTACTTTAGAAAAATTTTAAATACTAAATACATATATATTATAAAATAATATATATAGTTATTATTTATGTTTTGAAAATTTATTTCCATTATTTATTAATAAAAGTTTATCATTTTATAACTAAAATAAAGCAAAATTTATCATTATTTTAAAATTACTAAAAATCTAATTAATATATTTTCATCTGCATAAATAACATACAAATACATACAAATTGACAGTAACAAGTAACAAGCTACATCACATAATAAATAAAATAAAAGATAATTTTGTGATAATTTTTAGAATGGCAAACAAAAAGCATGGTAAACAAAAACAAATGTGTATCATTCTAAAAATAATATATAGAGAAAAATATTACAAGTTAATAAATAAGAACTAAAGATTAAAAGTGGTTAGTAAATAGATAGTTACCATATAAGTTTAATGATTTTACAATAGGAAAAACAAATTAATGCTATAGACTTATGGGCTAGCAGATTTTCTATATCAATTAATACAAATTGGTCAATTTAAGTTTAAATATTTTGGGTTTGTTAAAATAAAAAGTGTTTGGGCTTTCATCTAATTCTTTTAGTTTGGTCCAGTATTAAAAATAAAAACAATGGGGGCATAAATACAAATTTTAGTGGGGGCAAACAAAAAAATAAGTAAAAATAACACTAATTTTTTTTTAAACACTGGGGGCAGCTGACCCCACTCTACTGGCTGTAGCTCCGCCCCTGTCAGCATAGCTGAATTATAAAGAGGAATTTACACTATATGTGATTTTTCTCAAGTTTCCTTACAAATTAAGGACTTTGCACATGTTGGTGACTTTACCCATTCTTTTTGTAGATGAGTTTACTCTTTTGCCCTTCTTCTTCTTTCTCATTTTTTTCTTCTTTCACGAATGCTCTTTTTTTTCTTCTCTTTTTCCTTTTTCTTTTTTTTATAATTATTATATATTTTATTATCTTCTCCCTCACATATTAATTTGATGATTTCATATTTTCTAAAAGACATAAAGTATTTTTGATTTCATAATTAGAATTATAGTTTTTTTCTCTACATTTTGATATCCATTTTGATATATTTTAGGTATTTATAAAAAAAAATTGTGGACACAACAAGTTTGGACACGAAGAACCATTTAAGCATTTTCCCTCCTCGAAGCAAAAAACTGGACAAAATAAACATGGACACGGACAGCCATTCATGCGAATTCCCCTTCTTCGAGGAAAAAAAAATATGGACACAAATGTCATGGACACAGACAACGATCATGCGCGGATTCTGCCTACTCGAAGCAAAAAAACGTGGACACAACAACCGTGGACACAGATGTTGTTCGTGTCCACAAATGTTGTGTCCACATTCTTTTATCTTCCAAGAGGGGGAGCCGCGCATGAATGGTTATCCGTGTCCACGGTTGTTTTGTCCACGTCTTTTTGCTTCGAGTAGGGAGAATCCTTGCATGATCGTTGTCTGTGTCCATGACATTTGTGTCCATATATTTTTTTCTTCGAAGAAGGGAAATTCGCATGAATGGTTGTCCGTGTCCACGTTTATTTTGTCTAGTTTTTTGCTTCGAGGAAGGAAAATGCTTGAATGGTTATCCGTGTCCACACTTGTTGTGTCCACAAATTTTTTTTATAAATACCTAAAATATATCAAAGTGGATATCAAAATGTAGAGAAAAAAATTATAATTCTAATTATGAAATCAAAAATACTTTGTCTTTTAGAAAATATGAAATCATCAAATTAATATATGAGGAAGAAGATAATAAAGTATATAATAATTATAAAAAAAGGAAAAAGAAAGAAAAAAAAGAGTGAAAGAAGAAAAAAATGAGAATGAAGAAGAAGGACAAAAGAGTAAACTCATCTACAAAAAGAAGGGATAAAGTCACCAACATGTGGAAAGTTCTTATTTTGTAAGGAAACTTGGGGAAAGTCACCCATAGTGTAAATTCCTCAATTATAAAACAGTATAATCATTGAAAAAAAAAAAATGTAAACTAAGTCAACTAAAACGAAATTGTAACACAGAAAATTACTATTTGGGACTGGGACATGAATAAAGTTATATATTATCTAGTTATACAGTAAAATGCCACATGAAATTGATAATCACTTGTTTGTTTTCATATGTTACCATTCTTTTTGTTTGACTGTGAATGGTATATGTATTCACTGAAATCATGTTTTCAAAACATGAAAATGGAAAAGCTACATAATATATCACTCAAGCAGTATAACTTTTTGACTAAACAAACAAAAACGTAAAAGATATTTACACTCAAGTGGACTTTTGTCCACTTTCTTACAAAAGGTGCACTTCTAGCATGAGGTGGACTTTCACCTTGAGAATTGTCTATTTTATCCTCGTTCTTTTTGTTTCCCATTTTTCGTTCTTTTTCTTTTTTTCTTCCATACCACCGTATAATTTTTTTTTCCTTTGTTTGCTTTTTCCTTTTCTTATTTTCTTTTCCTTTTTATATATTTTATCATCTCCCTTTCTCTATTAGTTTGATTATTTCATTTTTTTGAATAAACAAAAAATATTTTTGATTTTATAATAAGAACTACAGTTTTTTTTTCTATATTTTGATATCCACTTTGATATATTTTTGGTATTTTTGAATAAAATTTGTGGACACAAAAGCCGTGGACACGAACAAACATGAATGCATTATCCTCCTCAAAACAAAAAAAGTGGACACAATAACCTTGGACACGGACAACTATTCATGCATTCCCTTCCTGGAAGCAAAAATAAGTGAACACAACAACCGTGGACACGGACAAACATTCATGCATTCTCTTCCTCAAAGCAAAGAAGTGTATACAACAACCGTGGACACGGACAACCATTCATGCATTCCTCTCCTCGAAGCATAAAGAAGTGGACACAACAATCGTGGACACGAACATGAATGGTTTCGTGGAGGCGCATGAATGGTTGTCCGTGTCCACGGCTATTGTGTCCACTTCTTTTTGCTTCGAGAGAGGGGAATGCATGAATGGTTGTTCGTGTCCACTATTGTTGTGTCCACTTCTTTTTTCTTCGAGGAATGCACATTAATTGTTCTTCGAGGAATGCACATTAATTGTTCTTCGAGGAATGCACATTAATTGTTCTTCGTGTCCACGGTTATTGTGTCCATTTCTTTTGCTTTGATAAAGGGAATGCATGAATGATTGTCTGTGTCCACGCTTATTGTGTACATAAGTTTTATTTATAAATATTTAAAATATATCAAAGTGGATATCAAAATATTAAAAAAAAATTATAGTTCTTATTATAAAATAAAAAAATAGTTTAGGTTTCTTCAAAAAACTAAAACAATCAAATGAATATAGAGGAGAGAGATGATAAAATATATAAAAAAAGAAAAAGAAAAATGAGAAAGAAAAGAAAAAAAAACGTTGAAAAAAAAAGGAAAGACTTAAGGTTTAGTAGAAGAAGGGCAAAATAGGGAAGAGGAAAAAGGATTTGTTCATGAGAGAGGCCCAAAAGTGCACCTCAAGTGCAAAGTCCACCATTGTGTAAGATAAGTGGTGAAAAGTGCACATAAGTGTAAATTTCTCAAAACGTAATCTATACTAAATGAAAGGGATTGTTTGAGGCCTATGAAGCTAGACACGTCATCAGCTTTTTTAGTTAGCTGCTTCGGAGACACATGTCGCAAAAATTATATGCTCTTTTGTTTATCGAGTTTCCTCTCCAAAATCTAATAAACGCAACACATTGGGCCTCGACATTTAACGAACGCATTGGGCCTCGACAATTTCGCAAAGCACTTAAGCCCACAAAAAATCAATAAAAGATCTTCAAAACAGACATGTTATTGTTCACCGTCATCTCTTCCTCGCCTTCCTCTGAGAATCTGAATCGATTTCCCTCCCCAGTTCATCATCTTAATTACCCACTCGGATTCAATTCACAGATTTAAATGACGACCCCAACTCCCATCGAATTTATGACCTGCATAATGGAAGCTTAAAAAATCAAACCTCCTACCACCTTGCTCATACACCACCAGATTTCGATACAATCTGCAGACTCTAATCATGCCATCCAATTCCCTCTCCAACTCTGTCCAGCCTTTGAGTTTTCAAGTTCTCAACACCACTTAAGGTCAATTCTGCAATGAAGAAATCGTGGTAAGGCTCATTCCTTTTTGGAAAGCCCGGAATTTCCAAAAAGGTAACATACTTATGGGTATTGTGAAGGGAATATCCTGAAATCAGACTTGTATTTACTCTAGTAGAGTCGTGATGTCGAGATAAGACAATCATATGATATTGGACGGTTATAATGTTTTGCTAGAAGCCGCTTATAACTTATGAGTTATGAACTCATTACCATTATCATATGATCCTATAGGGTCACACACCTAAGCAAACTGGATAATATAAATTGGGTTTTAACCATTAGAGTAATGATTATGATCAACGTATATAAGATATACGTCGATATCGTTTTTCTATGAGGGTGTCGATCGACACCTGTCGGCATCGTCTTCTCGATGTTTGACTTTCTGTGAGGGTGTCGATCGACACCAATGGTGGGTGTCGATCGACACCTGTCGGCAAGTCCAGCCTATATATATGATATGAGGGCTCGAGCTTGAGATATAGAAAACAGAGAAGTAACAAGAGAGAAGCTCTTGGTTACCACAGAAAACACAGAAAAGCATAGAAAGGTTTGAGAAAACCCAAACGCGAATCGTTCGCGAAGGCACTAGCATCCCGTCGTCCAGTTTGTGTGCGTGTGGATTTCTGTAGAGGCGCAGCACTTGAGGCGCTCCTAATCTCGTTGTACCTGATCATCTTCCGCTGCTTAATCTCCAGGTATGTTCGAGATTTGACAAAGATTCAATTGACACAAGATCCGTGGGTTAGGATGTTGTTAGGGCTGTTTTAATCGGATTAAAACCTGAATAAATTCCTTCAGTGGTATCAAAGCGGTGTGTTTTTATTGAATCTGTCGAAATTTTGCTTAATCCACCTGTTAAAAATCGTTTTTGACGAAGAACGCCGTTCTGGGTTCTTCGGTGTCGACCGACACCAATCCGGTGTCGATCGACACCAATTAGGTTTTCTGAGAGAAGGGTGTCGATCGACTTGGTGTCGATCGACATCACTCTCTGGTGACGACCGACACTAATGTAGTGTCGATCGACACCAATCTGGTGGTGACGACCGACACTAACGTAGTGTCGATCGACACCAATCAGGTAGTGACGACCGACACTAATGTAGTGTCGATCGACAACAATCGGCGACGACCGACACTAAAGTAGTGTCGATCGACACCAGTTCAAAACTCGTGTTCATAGTTTGTTTAACTTGAGAAATTTTACAAGTATAGAACGAGTTGAAATATCTAGACTATATAAGTGATATAAACTAGATTAATGTTCCGTTCCTCAAACCTAATATTAAGCCTTTAATATCTTCCCAATCTTGTCAACTGTCAAGGCTCGTTTCATTGTGTGATGGGTCTGCCAAAGCAGGGTGTCCGTAATTACATGAGTGAGGCAGGTTGTAATCGTTACTACGGACTTAAAAGATTGGTTTGCTTAACTGGGCTATCAAAATAGTTTTGGGCTCAGAGATATAGGATCGGATTTGATATAAGGTATTAATCCGAGACAAGAATTATATATGATATAATTAGCAAAGTGTTGCTTACCTAAATAGCTAAAGTTTGGGCGATGGGCCAAAGCTCACTCAAATTTTTGTGAAATATGGATCTTGGATCATTATATTCAATTGAGGAAAATTGTTTTGAATATAATGTGAGTTTCTTAATTGTTAAGATTACTCATTTCTTGAACATCGAAACTAAACTCTCATTTTGTGTTTTTTCAGCTATGGCTAGCTCCCCTCACAGAAACACATTCTCGCTTCGATCCGTCCTTGAGAAGGACAAGCTTAATGGATCGAACTTCCTTGAATGGTATCGGAACTTGAGAATTGTTCTCAAGCAGGAGAAAAAGGAATATGTCCTTGAGAAGGTTCTCCCTGAGAAACCGAAATCCAATGCCGGACACGCTGAAAGGAATGCTTGGGAGAAGCATTCCAATGATGAGGTCGATGTGAGTTGTCTCATGCTGGCTACCATGAACTCGGACTTGCAGATGCAATACGAGAACGTGGCGTCACCTGTTGAGATGATCACTAGCCTGAAAGGGATGTTTCAGGAGCAAGCACGAACTGAGAGATACCAGACGGTTAAGTCTCTCATTGAGTGCAAGCTACCAAAGGATGGTCCAGTTAGCCCACATGTCATTAAGATGATGGGTTATATTGATAACTTGGCAAAACTGGATTGTCCCCTTAGCCAAGAGTTGGCTACGGACATCATTCTGCAGTCGTTGCCGTCGAGCTTTGATCAGTTTATCATGAACTATAACATGAACAACATGACAAAGACTTTGACGGAACTGCATGGCATGCTCAAGACAGCTGAGCCAAACATCAAAAAGGGTACCCCTAATGTACTTATGGTGCAAGGGGGTAAAAAGTTTAAGAAACATGCTAAGGGTAAAGGAAAAGCTAAGGCATTCCCGATTGAGAATCAGGATAAGCCTGAGGCTTCTTCCAAACCCAAACGCGGCCCTACTGATGCTGATAAATGCCATTACTGCAATAAGTCTGGGCATTGGAAGAGAAATTGCAAAGAGTATCTGGCAGATCTAAAGAACTCGAAGAAGACGTATGAGACGACTTCTTCAGGTATCTATGTTATAGAAGTAAATGTTACTACTTCAGGTTCTAAGTCTTGGGTATTAGATACGGCTGTGGCGCTCATATTTGTACAAATATGCAGGGTCTAAGCAACAGTAGAACGCTGGAGAAGGGACAAGTGGACCTGCGTGTTGGGAATGGAGCAAGAGTTGCTGCATTGGCCGTAGGAACTTATCATTTGTCTTTGCCGTCAGGCTTGGTTTTAGAATTGAATAATTGCTACTATGTACCTGCTATAAGCAGAAACATCATTTCTATTCCTGTTTTGGATTTAGAAGACTTTCATTTTTCGATTAAAAACAAGTGTTGTTCTTTTGATCGTAATGAAATGTTTTATGGTAGCGCTCCATTAGAGAATGGACTTTATATTCTTAACCAATCTTTGCCTGTCTATAACATAAGTACTAAACGGTTAAGAACCAATGACTCGAACCCTACGTTTCTCTGGCATTGTCGTTTGGGCCACATCAATGAGAAAAGGATTCAAAAGCTTCATAATGATGGACTTTTGGACTCATTTGATTTTGAATCATTTGAGAAGTGTGAATCCTGCTTATTGGGCAAAATGACAAAGGCACCTTTCAACAAATTTAATGAAAGGGCCGGTGACCTATTGGGACTAATACATACCGATGTATGTGGTCCAATGAGTATTAGTGCTAGAGGAAACTTTCAGTACTTCATCACGTTTACTGATGACTTCAGTAGATATGGTTATGTCTATTTAATGAGACATAAATCGGAATCCTTTGAAAAGTTCAAGGAGTTCCAAAATGAAGTACAGAACCAACTTGGTAAAAGTATCAAAGCTCTTCGATCAGATCGTGGAGGTGAGTACTTAAGCCAAGAGTTCAGTGATCATCTGAGTAACTGTGGAATTGTTTCACAACTCACTTCTCCTGGAACACCTCAGTGGAATGGTGTGTCTGAAAGGAGGAATCGGAATTTATTGGATATGGTTCGATCGATGATGAGTCAAGTAGATCTTCCATTATCCTTTTGGGGATACGCTCTAGAAACGTCTGCGTTTACGCTAAACAGAGTTCCATCAAGATCAGTCGAGAAGACGCCATATGAGATGTGGACTGGAAAAGTTCCAAGTTTGTCTTTTCTAAAAATTTGGGGTTGTGAAGCTTATGTCAAGCGGTTGATATCTGATAAGCTTGAACCCAAATCTGATAAGTGCTACTTCGTTGGTTATCCTAAGGAAACCAAGGCTTACTACTTTTACAACCGTTCTGAGAACAAAGTGTTTGTTGCTAAGAACTGTGTTTTTCTTGAGAGAGAATTTCTTTCCAAGAAGAACAGTGGGAGTAAAGTACAACTCGAAGAAGTTCGAGAATCACAGGAGCCTGCTCAACCTGTCGAGGAAGAGCAGCGACTGGATCTACAAAGAGTTGTAGAGTCCGAACCTGTGATGCCAGAAGTTCGCAGATCCGAAAGGATTCGTCAGAGCCCGAGAGATATGGATTTCTTGTGACTAATTGTCATGATCTCTTGATCATTGACAGTGACGAACCTGCGACTTTCGAAGAAGCAATGATGGGCCCTGACTCCGAAAAGTGTTTTAAAGCCGCTGAATCCGAAATCGGTTCCATGTCACAAAACCAAGTATGGACTTTGGGTGATTTACCTGATGGTGTAAAAGCCATTGAGTGTAAATGGGTCTTCAAGAAGAAGATCGATGTGGATGGAAACGTTCAGATTTACAAAGCTAGGTTGGTGGCAAAAGGTTTCAAACAAGTTCAAGGTGTTGACTATGATGAAACCTATTCCCCAGTCGCTATGCTTAAATCTATTCGGATTCTCCTAGCAACAGCCGCTCATTATGATTATGAGATTTGGCAAATGGATGTGAAAACAGCTTTCCTTAACGGGATTCTGGAGGAGGATGTGTACATGACACAACCTCCGGGTTTCATTGATCCTAATGCTGCTGGAAAAGTATGCAAGCTTCATAAATCCATTTATGGATTGAAGCAAGCATCTCGGAGTTGGAACCTACGTTTTGATGAAGCAGTTAAAAAGTTTAACTTCATCAGAAACGAAGAGGAACCTTGCGTTTACAAGAAGACTAGTGGGAGCGCAGTTGCATTTCTCGTATTGTATGTAGACGACATACTTCTCATAGGAGATGATATTCCGTTACTTCAGTCAGTAAAGGACTGGCTAGGAAGTTGTTTCTCGATGAAAGACATGGGTGAAGCCGCCTATATTCTTGGAATAAGGATCTATAGAGATAGATCAAAGAGGCTGATTGGACTGTGTCAGGACACTTATATCGATAAGGTTCTACACAGGTTCAACATGCATGATTCCAAGAAGGGCTTGCTTCCGATGTCTCATGGCATTACTCTCAGCAAGAAGCAGAGTCCTTCGACACCTGCTGAGCGAGAGCGCATGAGTAGGATTCCTTTTGCTTCTGCAGTAGGATCTATTATGTATGCCATGCTTTGTACTCGTCCAGATGTTGCTTGTGCTTTAAGCATGACGAGTCGATACCAATCAGATCCCGGTGAGAGTCACTGGACTGCCGTCAAGACAATCCTGAAGTATTTGAGAAATACCAAGGATAAGTTCTTAGTGTACGGAGGAAGTGATGAGCTTGTAGTGAGTGGTTATACGGATGCCAGCTTTCAGACAGATAGAGACGATTTCCGATCTCAGTCTGGTTACGTCTTCTGTCTGAATGGAGGTGCAGTTAGTTGGAAGAGTTCCAAGCAGAGCACCGTGGCGGACTCAACGACCGAGGCTGAATACATCGCTGCTTCTGAAGCGGCGAAGGAGGCTGTTTGGATTAGGAAGTTCATTACTGAGCTTGGTGTGATTCCTAGCATTTCTGAGCCTGTGGCATTGTTTTGTGACAACAATGGAGCCATAGCTCAGGCTAAGGAGCCCAGATCACATCAGAAATCCAAACACATTGAGAGGAGATATCATCTGATTCGTGATATCATTGAGAGAGGTGACGTCAAGATCAGCAGAGTTCCGACAGACGAGAACGTTGCTGACCCGTTGACTAAGCCACTCCCACGACCGAAGCATGAGAGTCATGCAGCTGCTATAGGCATTAGATTCCTTAAGCAGTAATCTTGTTTTAGTGGGAGTTATCATATTTATATTTTGATGTTCATGTAAACATACATTTGGTTATGTTTTATTTAATGAAATTGTTTCAGTATTATTTAATGGTGTTATTAAATAATTGTCCAAAAGTAATTTATGGCATTCTTATAGATCATCAAATACGTGATTTGATCATGAGACTCTATAAGTGATAGATGACATAAATTATTTGTGTCCATAGTCGAGGTTATCAAAGTTGGACATTGATAACCGCGCGAGACTAGTATGTGAGGTGACTGATGACTAAGTTTCATGGAGTCATTAATAGGAGTATTAAAGTCAATCACATAGATATGTGTTAGAGAACACATGATCGGACATGACCCGCTAATGAGAACTCTACAAGATTGTTATATGAGTGTCATAAGAGTTTCTCATTACGACTATAGAGTATAGTCCTTTGACCTGAGTTCATCATGTTTTCTTACATATGAATTGGTATGCTTTGACTCTGTCAAACGTCAGCCGTAACTGGTGGCTATAAAGGCATTGATTGGGCATATTATGAAGTGTGTAGGAAACAGGGATGGAACAAGATGGAATTTGTCCCTCCCATATAACGGGAGATAAATATCTCAGGGCCTATCGAAGATTTGATACTGGAAATGCGTGGCCGCGCTCAAACGAATTGAATGTCAATCGTTTGTCTTTTATCTGTATAAATCGGAGTTCGATAAACATGATTTGGTTGATTAAGGATGACACGAGTTCTTGCCTTATGCCAGATCGAGATATAGAGACAAAGGGATTATGGGAATAGTTGATTCCAGTACAAGTGGGAGATTGAAGGGAATATCCTGAAATCAGACTTGTATTTACTCTAGTAGAGTCGTGATGTCGAGATAAGACAATCATATGATATTGGACGGTTATAATGTTTTGCTAGAAGCTGCTTATAACTTATGAGTTATGAACTCATTACCATTATCATATGATCCTATAGGGTCACACACCTAAGCAAACTGGATAATATAAATTGGGTTTTAATCATTAGAGTAATGATTATGATCAACGTATATAAGATATACGTCGATATCGTTTTTCTATGAGGGTGTCGATCGACACTAATAGTGGGTGTCGATCGACACCTGTCGGCATCGTCTTCTCGATGTTTGACTTTCTGTGAGGGTGTCGATCGACACCAATGGTGGGTGTCGATCGACACCTGTCGGCAAGACCAGCCTATATATATGATATGAGGGCTCGAGCTTGAGATATAGAAAACAGAGAAGTAACAAGAGAGAAGCTCTTGGTTACCACAGAAAACACAGAAAAGCATAGAAAGGTTTGAGAAAACCCAAACGCGAATCGTTCGCGAAGGCACTAACATCCCGTCGTCCAGTTTGTGTGCGTGTGGATTTCTGTAGAGGCGCAGCACTTGAGGCGCTCCTAATCTCGTTGTACCTGATCATCTTCCGCTGCTTAATCTCCAGGTATGTTCAAGATTTGACAGAGATTCAATTGACACAAGATCCGTGGGTTAGGATGTTGTTAGGGCTGTTTTAATCGGATTAAAACCTGAATAAATTCCTTCATATTGAACTACTACTCATTGATTCAGAGGTATGTCTGTGTTAATTTTGCCACACAACTCTTACGAACAGGCTGCAAACAGGCTGTTCAAGGGTTCATCTCTGCAAACAGGCTGCACCGCTTTCAGAATAAACTGAAGGCCGGTTATGTTTACAAGCTGAGAAAAATCATGATCCATCCTTCCAAAACCTTTTACAAACTCTTTTTTGAGTAGTTCTATTCAGAACAGTTTGTATTAATTGTAGTTTTAAATTTCGTTTAGATGCATTTGTGAAAAACCAACTGGGTTTTCATGTGTTGATTTGAATTTCATGTCCTTGACTCCCAATTTTAGAAAGTGTGTGTTCTGTGATTATAAATTAGATTCCTGCAATAAAAAAGAGAGTCTGTTCATATTTTCTTAAATTTTCTTCAAGAATGTTTTTATCTCGATTGGTGGTTTGCGACCAGTTCTCCAAGATTTCACAAGCGATGTTTCATGTTGTTTCTCTTTTATTTTAAAGGAACTTGAGGAAAATTAGAGAAAGCTCAAGCTTCTGAGGCTAATGGATCAGGCATAAAAAAACTCATTTGATAAAGATCTAGAGGAGAGGAGCTCACACAAAATGCTTGAGGAGATGAGGAGAGGGCGTTTCAGAGGCCACAAAGAGATCCCAAAGTTTTAGAAGAAGTGAGTTTTTTATTACAATGACTTTTAACTCTTTCAGTTCACGAGGAAGCCTGCCATTGACCTCAAGATTCAAGATGACGAACAAACCTTCAATATTATTGACAGAGAGGTCATAATATTCTTTAGCCATAGATTACGTTTTTGGATAGACCCACCATCTGGGAGCTAAACCAGGTAATGCCCCATATTTTCAATGTAATCATACAAGTTCAAAAATATAGTTTGTAAAATTGATTTTCACAAGTCTTCCGCTATGACTATGTGATACACATGGAAAGGTAAACTAAAAGCCACAATGTTGCAGTTTAAAGGACAAATATCGAAACTATCTGATTTTTGTAAAGTGATGATAGGGAAAATATATGTAGATGGTTTTGGGTTCTTCTTATTGTGGGTTTGTTGGTTATAACAAATGATATGTGTTTCTTGAAATGCCCAGGCAGTCTGCCGAGTTCAAGTTCAACCCTCCTTTTCCACTGAAAACGGATCCACTTCACTGTGTAATGTATCATCTACATCTGAATCGTCAAAGGTATGAGTGAAAATAATTGAAAGAGACAAAATAAAGACAATTCGTATCGATTTTTATATATGTTATACCCATTTTTTCATATACCTGAACAATTCACAGCTTGGAATACTCACTTACTTTCCACAAAACTTGCTTTCCGAAGTGGAAGAGCGGAAAGACATATGTGGGAAAACTCGATCGTTTTGTTTTCTATTAGAAAAAAAGCTGTGTCCTTTTGTCTGAACGTGAACGATATTTCGAATGTTTGAGGTTTTGCTCTTATAATCACCACTGTATATGGCTTTCATATTTTGGTACGAGTAAGCCATCAATTGTCGACCTGCTGGTTACTATCCTTTTACTATATTATTTGCAGTTTAATAGCACAGAAGAATCAAACACTAATCATATGAGATCTTTTATGGAGCTACATGGTGAGATGTTATTATATGCTTTCCATAATCAATATATTCTCTTACTAAGTTTTTCCCTGGTTTTCGTTTTTGTATTTATCTATTTTTGGCATTTTCAGTTTGTTATCTTTCTTTTTTGTTGTCTCTCACTCTTTCAGAATAATGTTTTTCAACCTTAAATTCAAATTTTCTTTTCATAAAACAATGAGCATTGTATTCATATCTACACATGCAGACCTTCTAAATTATATGAATGACTTTTCATAAAAGCTTTTAATTACCTAAGCTGAACAATATCGCAGGCAACCCAGGTTTTTCAATTCCAATGTATATAATAGATTATAAATTTTGTTCATGAGTTACAAAAATTAAGAATATTAGAGTGGGCGATTGTGCTAGCTTCGTATGCACTAAAACTATATTGAGGTGCCTTTAAAAATTTCAGTGACAATGTGTTGTTCGATTATTCTATCACATATTTGAGATCCTTAGAGCAGAACTTTCAACGTTATTAGAATACGTAACTTAGGTGCGGAGGTGTGTGTCAAACGTAATTCTACGTTCATAATATCACCTTATATCTAATTATAAAAAATACTTTATGATAATATTATAAATTTTATATAAAATGTTGAAAATATATATGTACGAACAACCTGCGCGTATGCGCGGGGCAATCCCTAGTAAATATTTACTAGTTCTCTCGAACAAGATACATCTCATTTTTGGTATGCAACTTCTAACACATTCAGCCAAAATGGTAAATTTTCTAGTTATACATCTTGACAAGATTCCATTATAAGATCTTTTTCCGGTTTAGTCAATCAGACTTTTGGATCGCTTGTGGATCAGATTGGTCTTACTACAACTACTAATGTTTTGGATTGATTTCGGTTTGAGTTGGACTAGTGTGTGTTTGAACTGTATTCTAACCTAAAACTAATTGGATATGAATGAGTCTATCTAATAAGATTCAGAACATAACGAAATGTTCTGTAAAATTATACTCCTAGGTCCATGCTGATATGGGAATGGGCATACTTTAAAGTCATGACTCTTGACGAATGGACTCAGAAAGCTTGATGCTTAGATCCTTCCTTAGCATGGGCTAAACAATTGCCTAGAATATATTGATCCGGCCCGTTTCGTATAAGGAACTAACGAATTTGAAAACCACAGTATTCTGTCACCAAGTTCCCAAAAAGTTATAAAATGCTCAAACTTTTTTTTTTTTTTTTTGTTCAACAAATGCTGAAACTTATTCAAGGAAAATCTCATACATTGTCATAACTCACAAGCCCCATACATCTTGAAGAACAAGAGAACAGTTGTAGGAAATATTAATATATTATTCTTACAAAAAACAAATAACTTACATAAAAATGTGTGCAGCGCAGGAACGAAAACGACTTATGATTCAATATCAATCGTTAGTGTTGTTCAGTACCCAATGAGGTTCGTTTATGATCATTGAACCTTTTTCCTTTACTGTTTTTGGTTCGATCCTAGCTAGTGTAAAGCCTAAAATATGATGGCGACTAGAAAAAGACCCTAAGAAAAAATAACGCAATTGAAAGATATTAAAATTTAAGTGCACTTGTAGTTACTAGTTAGTGAGTTAATCACTAAATTGTTTAAGAGAAATGAATGGGATAGTTTTCGAGTTCTTGATTTGTTCAAGAAAATAAATCTTAATTCTTCTTCTATGCCATTAATTTGACTAGTTTTTATTGTTTCCAACATTGTGTAAATAATATTGAATGGTAGACCTGACCATCTTATAAACAGTTGATAATAGTACTTTTTCCCATTCATAAAGAGTGTTGTTGTGAGATTTTTTTTATAAAGAATATCGTTTTATATTTTTAATACAGAATTTTAAGTAAAAATTTAGTTCTAACCTTATTGTTTTAGTGCACTGATTAGATAAAAATGTATTTAGTCTGTAACCAAATAATAAAATAGAACTTTGATTAATTTCTTAATATGTGAAAACAATTTAAATGGTACTCTATGTAAAACAGAAGGAATATTTACGTTTAAAAACTTGCAGTTTAGTGTGGAAAATACTTAATCTGCCGCATTCTGATTTCTGACATTTTAAGTTTAATCACACTGAAGTTCTTTTTTTTATCTACCAAAATTTATTTGTAAATCTTTATGTTTATTGGCGTTTTTAGGTTAATGAAAAAAACTAAATTGACTAACTTTAATTTTGTTCGTTAGTACGATCACAGCATCAATTCATATATTAGCAAATTTTCTCCTTAAGTTGATTTTATAAATGAATTTAGTTTCACTTTCTTTTTTCTAGTTTCAGTTTTGATTTTGCTCAATTTTTTTAGAAAAAACTTTAGCTAATTTGATTTTTTTTTTCTCTTTTTCTGCTGGGTTTATTTTAGGTGGGCCCTAGATTCACCTTTGATTCTGTTGTGTTCCTATTTCATGATAATTTCAATATATAATCGTTATATAAATCAACGACTCATATTTCACGGGTAAACGCACAGAGAAATTAATCAAGTGAACAATTTGGAAAGCGAAATTTCCGATTATGAACTTTCCTAGGAACATTTCTAGCCGTCGAAAATGAACCAAATGTACCTGACCTATAAACACGCAGATACATGCGAAGGACACATGTATTGTCTGAACCAGTGTGTTGGTGAAGAGAGGAGCTTGTCCTGTAATGAGAGTTGCATGTGTTTCAACAACTTTTTTTATGTTTTGTAATTTTCCTCTGAGATATTTTCTACGGTGAGAATTCCATTTGCAAGATTACATCAATATTGAAGCTGTACGTCCCACATGTGACCAGATCCTCTTTCATTTCAACGGTCCAAATTAATGTTACATAAAATATACATATATCACACGAAAAGACACATATTTTTGAAGACTTGTCTGCGCATATATGAACCATTATGTCTAGGTTTGGAAACGGGGGGAGTACCGGGACTTATTAGTATACTTGCAACCTGTCCGTTCAATTTTTACGGATTTTGTTTTGTTATTAGCCTTGTGAAAGACGAACACTTGCAGTTACGAGTACTTGCCAAAAATTGACCGACTTACAAGTTATTTACACTGTCTTGTAGCTTGCTAATTTATCAAATAAGTAGTTGCAAAATAACATAAATACTTAAATAAGTTTGTTAAAATCCAAAAACATACAAGTTTCTTATAAAAAGAAAGTGGTTTACAAGAAAAAAAAATCACTCACGATTTTTTAGCCATCACATACTATAAATCATAGTTATTTTTATTTTTAATCAGTAGATTAATTTTCTATTTGTTATTTTTCTATTTTAATAAAAAATTGATTTTTCAGTATGTTACCATGTCAATGAAAAATAAATTATATATCATAAAACTATTTTTAAATAAGTTAATGATATAGATAAACCACAGGTACTTGCGAATATTAAAATCTTCCAATTTGTTATCCAACTTGTCTTAAATGAATACTTGCTTCTGCGAGTCACGAGTGTACGGACGAGTTAAATAAGATCTGGTTTCGTCCAGTATTACTTATAACCTTCTTAAATTGATGATCTGCTACTTCTCGACGACCAAATCAAAACCAACTTCACATTAACCAGTCCAGAACCATTACAAGTTAAAACCAACTTCAAATTAACTTAATTAGACAGAACCATTACAAGTTAGTTCTTTTGTACATATTAAATTTTATGGGTGATAGTGATTTCCACCCTTTGTGTGATTCCACTTAAATGGCAAGAAAACTCATTCACTTTAGAGATTTTCTTACTATTCTGAATTTCGGCACATGATTTATATGGCTAGAAACAATTATTTTTTATTTCATTAGATATCTTAACCTATTGATTGGCGTTTGGTCACGTCACCCTCTGAGTCGTCATAAACATAGGCGGCAATGAATACAAATCATGGTCCAAAATAGTTTTAGACTTTTAGTCCACAAAGGACGAGAAAATATATTTTTTTCCAATATAATATACAATGAAAAAATCAAAAATCAAATTCTATTTATTGATATCCAAAAATTCAAACAAAATTTTCATTGTTAATAAATACTAGTATATTTATAAATTAATATTCAGTAAATTAATAACTCAATTAATTGATAAATTATCTGACTCTAAAATAACTTTTTGATCTAATTAATTTTTAAATTAATAAAATCTTAACATTCTAATATTATTAGTTTATAAATGTTTACTGTGTATTTTTAATCCATTTGATAAGAATATTAGTAAATCAATCGAGTGTCATATTTTGTTATCTCCACTCGGATCAGAACTCAGAAGCATGTGTTTACCCAAGGTCGACATTATTTTTTTTTTTGATCGAGAGGTCGACATTTTTTTATCGGTTTATGCTATGCCCTCACGAGTATACCGAAGAAGAGAGAAGAAAGAAGTGGCGGGAAAAGCTGTTCGTGATATAGCTCGTTGACTTAGTCAAAGTTTATAATTGATTCTCTCTTTCTGTACTTGGGCCTCATAGTATATAAGAGGACCCAATGAGTTGTTGAAGAGGAGGGAGGAATTGGTTGTAACAACCTTTGGGCTTGGGTTTACTCAAGAGTTGGTATCAATAAAAGTATCGAGTTCATAACAAATTGGTGCGTTCGTGAGCGCTATTGGATCGAGACGTCGCGATTGAATTCCGATGACGAAGAATTCGAAATCAACGGCGGATCACAGCGGATCGACTCCGGTGACTTTGGAATCATTGTCGCAGGCGTTGATGAATCACATGACGGCTCAGCTTGAGATCAACAACAACGTACGAGAGTCGATGGGATCGATGGAGGAAAAGTTCGATTCTCGTCTTCAGAAGTTGTGCGAGCTGTTTGAGAAGAGTTCTCACCGGATCGATCAGTTCATGAGCTCCGATTTCGCGCGCAATCAGGTACCACACTCTAACTGGGAACCTGGCCGTAGCTCTAGGTCTGGTGGTAATGGCAGTAAAGCTCATTGGTTGCGAATAAAGAAAAAATGCTGAAGCGCGTTGAGCTACCTGTATTTGACGGTGCCGATACCTATGGTTGGATTGCGTTAGCCGAACGCTTCTTTCTGATTGCCGGATACACCGAGGAGACGAAGTTAGAGGTTGTTTCCGTCAGTTTGGCTGGGGACGTACTGAGTTGGTTCAACAGCGAAGTGCATCGTCGTCCGTTTGCAGATTGGCAAGGGTTCAAGGATCGTTTGATCGCAAGATTTAGCCATGAAAAACTTCGTGATGCAAGCCAACCTCTATTTGCGGTGAAGCAAACTGGTACCGTTGCTGAGTATATACGCTTATTTGAAGATCTCTCCTCACAGGCCAGTGGTTTGACAGATCAACAACTTGAGGGGATCTTTATGAATGGGTTGAGTTCTGAAATGAGAGAGGTGGTAAATATCTGTAAGCCGATTGACTTGCCAGAAATGATATCCACTGCGTACCAAATGGAGCATAGCTCGCTGTATCAGGTGGTGTGTGAAAAAAAGCAACAGTCGGATAAAGCAGGGGCAAAGTCAGCCTCCACCATTAAAACAACGGTCTCTCAAGGACATTCAACTGGTTGGCAAATGAAAATGCCGTTAACAACCAAACCTTCTAGTTCAGGACAACAGCGGCCACAAGTGAAACTTTCAGAAGCTCAAATTGCAGAAAAGAAACGTCTCGGATTGTGTTTCAAGTGCAATGAAAAGTGGTCCAAGCAACATCAGTGTCCGAACAAAACGCTGCAGGTGTTAACAGTGGTTAACGGATTTGATATGGAAATATTGGATCAATCCTTGATTGAAGTGGAGGAAGATTCCTCATGTGAGTCAAATTAATTGATATGGAGTTGATTTCCGAGGCTGGGTTTTTGAACTTCACATATAGCCCATCAGCTTGTGACTTCGCTTCAACCGGAATTTATGGAATTGTCCTTCAATTCTTTTATGGGATTGTCGTCTCCTACCACAACAAAGCTGAGAGGTTTTTTGAAGAAAAACCAAGTGATTGTGATGCTAGACAGTGGAGCTACTCACAATTTTATCTCCCCTTCTTTAGTACAGCGTACGAAACTTTCAACGGCACTAATACAACATACGGAAGTTATGTTGGGCACTGGAGTTTCCGTGCATGGGTTAGGAGTATGCCGGAACGTTCAGTTGGCTTTGCCGGATATGGAGTTCAGGGCTGATTTTGTGGTATTAGAATTGGGGAATGCAGACATTATTCTCGGTGTTCAATGGCTCAGAACATTATGGAAGTGCTTGGTGGATTGGGACACTCATGAATTGTCTTTTACATACAAAGGCAAGGCTATCACATTGAAGGGCGATCCGACGCTTCACTCGAAAACTTTGTCTCTTAAGACACTGTCGTATCACCCAGAGAGTACTTCTCGTCCTCCACCTATGAGGTTAGCAAGTGCAGAGATAACGAACGTGGATACAGATCCGGTGCCTGATGTGATCAATACGTTGTTGGTTCAATATGAATCCATATTCAGAAACCAACAACCTTACCTCCTGTTCGCGGACGTGAGCACGCCATAAACCTCCTTCCAAATCAAGGGCCTGTAAGTGTCAGACCATACCGTTATCCTCAAGCACATAAGGAAACAATCGAGAAGATGGTGCAAGAGATGTTGGATGCAGGTCTGATTAGGCCAAGCCATAGCCCTTATTCAAGTCCGGTATTGTTGGTTAAAAAAAAGGACAAGAGCTGGCGTTTCTGCATTGACTACAGAGCGTTGAACAGAGCTACAATACCCGACAAGTACCCGATTCCAATGATTGATCAATTGTTGGATGAGTTACATGGTGCGGAATGGTTCTCAAAACTTGACTTAAGGTCCGGTTACCATCAAATTCGTATGAAGGATGAAGATATTGAGAAAACCACATTTCGTACCCATGATGGACACTTTGAATTCATTGTGATGCCGTTTGGGCTAACCAACGCTCCGGCTACATTTCAGTCACTAATGAATGATGTGTTCCGGCCTTTTCTAAGGAAGTTTGTGTTAGTCTTCTTTGACGATATCTTGGTCTACAGTACGTCTATAGAAGATCACGCACAGCATTTGGAGATGGTTTTTACCGAATTTACAAAACATTCTCTCTTTGCTAATCGAAAAAAGTGTACGTTTGCTCAAGGGAGAGTGGAGTACTTGGGACATGTCATCTCTAGAAAAGGAGTATCCACAGATACAGAAAAGATTGCGGCAGTAAGCCATTGGCCAACTCCACACACAATCAAAGAGTTGAGGGGTTTCTTGGGCCTTACAGGCTACTATCGGCGATTTGTTCAGAACTATGGGACCATTGCTAAACCGCTGACAGAGTTACTCAAAAAAGATCAGTTTGAGTGGTCGGTAGCAGCACAAGCAGCTTTTGACACATTGAAAGCAGCTATGGTATCAGCTCCTGTACTCGCATTACCAGACTTTAACCAAGTCTTTGTGGTCGAGTCAGATGCTTCTGGATTTGGGTTGGGAGCCGTGTTAATGCAAGGCAATCACCCGATCGCATACTTCAGTCATGGCTTAACGGATAAAGAGCAACTCAAACCGATATATGAGAGAGAACTTATGGCCATAGTCCTCTCAATTCAGAAATGGAGGCATTATTTGTTGGGAAGACGGTTTGTTGTGAGAACAGATCAGCAAAGTCTGAAGTATTTGTTGGATCAGCGTGAAGTCACTCTTGATTATCAGCGTTGGTTGACCAGAATATTGGGGTATGAGTTTGACATCGAGTATAAAGCAGGCTGTGAGAATAAGGCTGCTGATGGATTATCTCGGATTTCACACAAAGACATCTCGCAGTTGTTTGCGTTAACTATACCAGCCTCATTACAACATCAAGACCTTTACCAAGACATTGATGGGGATAGTGGAATCAGATCAATACTGAGCTCAATTGCAGAGGGACGAGTAGTGAAGCCGGGGTATACTGTGGTTGACGGCCGGTTGTTCTATAAACAACGTTTAGTGATTCCTCACAACTCGTTTTTCATTCCTTTGATTATGCGGGAGTATCATGACAGTCTTTTGGGTGGGCACTCTGGTGTTTTGCGTACCTTACAGCGGATTAAAGCGGTTTTTCATTGGTCCAAGATGCGCAAACACGTGCAAGATTATGTCGCGGCTTGTGCAGTTTGTCAGACTCAGAAATATTCCACGTTATCTCCTGCTGGGTTACTCCAACCTATTGAACTACCTCACCAGATATGGGATGACATTTCTATGGATTTCATAGAAGGATTGCCTACTTCTCAAGGCGTAAATGTCATCTTCGTGGTGGTGGATAGGTTGAGTAAGTATGGCCACTTTCTCGCTCTTAAACATCCGTTTACTGCGGTGGATGTGGCTGCTAAGTTTGCTAAAGATATCATCCGACTTCATGGCTTTCCACATTCCATTATCTCAGATAGAGATAAGATTTTCCTCAGTACTTTCTGGAAAGAATGTTTTAAAGCGGCTGGCACTCAGTTACGTTTCAGTACTGCGTTTCACCCGCAGTCGGATGGTCAGACGGAAGTCTTAAATCGCTGTTTAGAGACGTACTTAAGATGTTTTGCCTCGACACATCCTAAGACTTGGTCTCGCTTCCTCTCGTGGGCGGAGCTTTGGTACAACACTTCATACCATACGGCTTTGGGGTGCACACCTTTTAAGTTGGTATATGGCAGAGATCCGCCACATCTTCTTCGTTATGAACATGGTTCTACTCAGAATTTTGAGGTGGATCAAATGTTACAAGAGAGGGATACTATGTTGCAATCAGCAAAGGAGCATCTGTTACGAGCTCAAAACGTTATGAAAACAAATGCTGATAAACATCGTCGAGATTTGGAGTTTGCGGAAGGAACTATGGTTTATCTTAAACTTCGCCCTTATCGCCAACAATCCGTTAGCAGGCGTTTGTACCAGAAGTTAGCGGCTCGTTTCTTTGGCCCTTTTGAGGTGTTGAGTCGTGTGGGAAAGGTCGCTTATAAGCTCAAGTTACCTCCTGGTTCAAAGATACACCCTGTGTTCCACATATCTCAGTTGAAGAAAGCAATTGGTGTGGATCAGCAGGTCACTCCATTACCAGACTCTTTTTCTGAGACAACGGCTGTTATTATTGAACCTCTCGATATAATAGAGCACCGTTATGACTCGGAAGGGTATTTGGAGTTGTTGATCAAGTGGAAAGGGCTACCAGACCATGAGGCGTCTTGGTTGCGTTTGGGCGAGTTCAAGCAGCAATTTCCATCTTTCCAGCTTGAGGGCAAGCTCGGTCTGCACGAGGGGGGTATTGCTATGCCCTCACGAGTATACCGAAGAAGAGAGAAGAAAGAAGTGGCGGGAAAAGCTGTTCGTGATATAGCTCGTTGACTTAGTCAAAGTTTATAATTGATTCTCTCTTTCTGTACTTGGGCCTCATAGTATATAAGAGGACCCAATGAGTTGTTGAAGAGGAGGGAGGAATTTGGTTGTAACAACCTTTGGGCTTGGGTTTACTCAAGAGTTGGTATCAATAAAAATATCGAGTTCATAACAGTTTACTACAAAATTATATATGATCAGTTGATAGGTAAAAGAACGAAAGTAGTTTCGATGCATGATTTAACGTCAAAATGATACATTCAGATAATCTCATAGTCTGAACATATGAGACAAGAAAATGATGAAGGTTCCGATTTTTTTATTTTTAAATTCATTTCTTTTTAGTTAGAACGATAAACACACAAAAAAAATATTTAGCTATACCGTGCAAGAAAGTTATACTATTTCAAACTTGATATTGGCGTCCTTAATCCATAAGACCCAAAGACTAAACACTTGGTTTCTTCATGGTCTCATAGATTTTAGATTCTGTGAAGACAGAACTTAAACAGCATTATTAGAAAATACTAGTTTTAACGAAATAAAAGGCTCACGCACTGCATCTTCAGTAGCTTGACGAAAATACCCATATCATACTAACCACAAAAGTGACAAAACCGTCCACATTAAAGGCTACTTTCGTAATTTTCAAAAAAGATCTGAATTCTGTTTTGTCGTTACACTTTCCCTCCTCTGTTCTCAAACATCCTCAAAATCTCCTTATAAATTCTCTTCTTCTACCTCTTCCATTTTCCCAAGAAAACAAACGACTCTTCTCTCTCTCTCTCTGTACCTCGGGAACGTCGTCTTCATCAGTTTACGAACTAAACAAAAACAATGATCTCTTCGATTAAACCAGCTTCATCTTCCTTCTCCGCCGTCTCTACCGGCGTCAGAAGGTCTATTCCGACGAAACTTCAGTTTTCTCCTTTACACATCATCAGAAACTGCCACAACCAAAGCTTAATCAACTCCAATGTCACCCATCAAAAGCCTCTCCACATTTCATTTACTCAAAACTTCTCGACTTTCAAGCGTGAGGTCAGAGTCGAAGCTTACGAGACCGACCGATCTCGTCCCCTCGACATCAACATCGAGCTCCCCAACGAACAGTCGGCGCAGAAGCTGAAAATCGGAATATATTTCGCGACTTGGTGGGCACTCAACGTTGTCTTCAACATATACAACAAGAAAGTCCTCAACGCTTTTCCTTACCCGTGGCTAACTTCGACCTTGTCTCTCGCTTGTGGGTCTCTCATGATGCTTGTTTCTTGGGCCACTAGAATCGCTGAAGCTCCTAAAACTGATGTTGATTTCTGGAAAACTCTGTTCCCGGTAAGAAATTAGGGTTTCTTCATGTTGCTTGGCGAATTTCAACTGAAAAACCAGAACTTGGTTTGAAGTTGTTTTGTTGTCTGATAAAGAAGTGTGTGTTTTAATATTTGCTTCTCTTCATCATCAGGTTGCTGTGGCGCACACAATCGGACACGTGGCAGCAACAGTGAGTATGTCAAAAGTAGCAGTTTCCTTCACACACATCATCAAAAGTGGTGAACCAGCTTTCAGTGTCTTGGTCTCAAGATTCTTCTTGGGAGAGACTTTCCCTCTTCCAGTGTATCTCTCTCTCTTGCCCATCATCGGAGGCTGCGCACTCGCGGCACTCACCGAGCTTAACTTCAACATGACCGGTACATACTATGACATTGAAAAGGTCTCGGAAGAGTAAGTTTTGTAACCATTTGATCTCACAATGTGACGTTTTTGTCCTTTTACAGGGTTTATGGGAGCGATGATATCGAACTTGGCATTTGTGTTACGGAACATCTTCTCGAAGAAAGGGATGAAAGGGAAGTCAGTGAGCGGAATGAATTACTACGCTTGCTTATCGATGATGTCTCTTTTGATCCTCACTCCATTTGCAATCGCTGTAGAAGGTCCTAAAATGTGGGCTGCTGGTTGGGAAAACGCAGTTTCTCAAATCGGACCAAACTTTGTCTGGTAAGAACTAAAACCAAATCAATCATCTTTTTTTTTTTTTTTGAGTTTTGATACCATATTGATGATGTCTTGTGTGTTGGTGTTTTGAATATCAAACAGGTGGGTAGTGGCACAGAGTGTGTTCTACCATTTGTATAATCAGGTCTCATACATGTCCTTAGACCAGATTTCGCCGTTGACATTCAGTATCGGTAATACAATGAAGAGGATCTCTGTCATTGTGGCTTCGATCATCATTTTTCATACTCCGGTTCAACCGGTTAATGCACTCGGTGCTGCCATTGCGATTCTTGGAACTTTCCTCTACTCGCAAGTAAACAAACAATCTTTGTTTCTCGGTTTATCCTGTAGTTCTAACGAACTCTTCAATTAACGTTTGTTCCTTGCAATACTTGAGCAGGCTAAGATGTGAGGAAGCTGTTTTTCTTTTTTGGGATGGATTTTGATAAGAATAACTAACAAGAGTAGCCGAATAGGAAAGAGTTTTTACGGTGAGATCAACATCGGACAAAGCTTTTCCCTGTCTCAATGGGATATAAAGTCATCTTGAGCTTGAAGTAAATGATCACATTAGAGTTCTTGCTTATTTTTTACATTTGTGTGTATCATGTTAGATTTTGCATAAGACCAAGTAGATATATCTATATCTTAGTATAAATCTCTGCTTTTTTTTTTGTTTTTTTCTTTTGGGTGATGCTAATAAAACAAATCAGAATAATTTCTGAATAAGACCATCTCTGAATTACTGAAAAAAACACCATCAAAAAAAAAAAGAAGACAGACAATGAGTTAAAGACAGTAATAAGATCATGATGAACTGGCTAAAAAGCTAGAGGCAAACTAGCTCTGTTACAAAAATCTCAAGCTCTAAAGTCTTGGTTAAACACCATGGCATAAGCTTCAGGTCCTCTACATAATCTATAAAACGTAAGCATCATTGAACTTAAACGCTTTTGTTCCTAGGTTTTCAACTCTTGCGATCGTGTTTTTTTCGATGTTGTAGTAGAAAATGCAATCAAGCAAGGTTCCACAATATGCCGACAACACAATGTTTTACCATTGTAGTTTATTAGCGTTCCATCGATCATTGTTTTAGTAAAAGTTTCCCTAACTTTAACAAATCTGAACTTCTCAGACCCAACATCAAAATAAGGTGGTTAAAGGAGACGAGTTCGCATACGGATTCTGAGGCTGAGGTGACGAGTTAACATTAAGGCAGGCGGCGAGCCTTCGATAGGCAGCGACATCTAGCTATATACTAATTCGTTGGTAATCTCGAGGGTATTTCGAAAATGAGATCATTTGGGATGGGCTTTTGAGTTCATTTCTATTCTAGTCGGCGAGGTCGTCAATGGCCTATTGCGTCGAGTGATGGTGGGATGATCCTCTGTGACATTCTTCCGCCGCGTTTTCATGGCTGTTACACCGTTAAAACCCTACGATTCCTTGTGGGAAAAGGCGAACTTCGGCACTATATCCTTCCACGATTCCAAATTTTTTTTTTTTTTTTTTTGTTCCAAGTGACGCAAAAGAGAGAAATAAACGTAATGGGCTGGTAGGATGCCCGTGTAGCCCATAATCAGGGCTCGTAAAGGGAGGTTTGTTTTATTATCTGGATCCGGATTTCAGAGGCCGTGAATCCTGGATCCGGATCCTAATTAATAATTTCACCTATATTAATGGGTAAATAAAAGAGTATTTGCAATCTATATACCATTCGATAACCATAACTTGCAGATTGGTCTTCTGTTCCTTCACTTTTTTCATAATCCAACTGTACCCCTACTCCCTATTACGCGTTATAGATGTAATAACTAAATAAATCAATTTCTCATTCCTCTCTCATCCATCTCTTTCCTCTATTACCACAAGCAATTTCTCAAAAGGAAAGTTGCAGAACAAATCGAACATTAAATTCGTCGAAATCAAATCGGAAGTTAAACTCGCCGGAGCTTCTCTTTGTAAAAACTTCAACTTTTTTTGACCGTTCCAAAGGTAATTTCTTTAATCGCGTCTAACTGTTTTTTTGCTGTAAAATCTAATAGAATGAGTGAATTCGGTACACACATTCGTTTTCATTTCCCTCTCCCTCTTTCTCATGTTTCCTAGAAAGACGTGACCCCACAACCTGCTGCACAGGTTCCACACGACCACGTACCTGCCTCCGCCTGCTTACATGACCAAACATCTGCCTAAGCTGAAGTACAACATATTTCGTAATTATATAACGCTTTACTTACCCGCTACACAACGTCTTACACACTTCATTATACATTAACACTGTCCAAAATTTTATAGGTTGTATCAAGCATTAAAGGCTGTCAACCCCCAACGTTTTCCATCAGAATGACTCCCGACCCCGTGCTTTCGACTACTGCCCCAAAATCAGCTGATGCTACCTCTGGTGCACCATCGCCAGCGGTTGTCAATTTCGAGAAGGAAGGAACACCCACAGCCAGCGGGTGCAGCAACCCCCCAAAAGGACGTGAACCCACAACCTGCTGCACAGGTTCCACATGACCACGTACCTGCCTCCGCCTGCTTACGTGACCAAACATTTGCCTAAACTGAGGTACAACATTTTTCGTAATTGTATAACACTTTACTTACCCGTTACGCGACATCTTATCCACTTCGTTACACATTAATACAACGACATTAATATCCTACGAAATGATTGCATGTAAGAGAGATATTTCTATTAGATATCAAAACAATGTTCGACGTGTTTAAAAAAAAGGTATAAACGACTTCTCTTACACAAATTTGCTACAGTCGATTTAGTTTAATTTATTGGTTCTACCAAATCACAAATAAATTTATTGTTTGGTATATTCATGCAAATTACTCTAAATAAAAATCCTATTTACAAAGTGGCTTGCTTGGAAAATATTAGTTTTTTTTATCAAAGGAAAATAATAGTTTACGAAACAAAAAAACTTAACATGAAACCGAAAATTATCACTTACTTATTACGGGACCCTTCTCTCTCTTCAACTACTGTTCTTTCTCTCTCTTCAACTAAAGCTTTCGACGGTGTTCTTGTGTGGTTCCGGCCGTCGGTAACTCCGACGGTTCGGTTTTTTGGTGTAAATATGTTTTTTTCCGGCTTTGTCCGGATCTAGGTTCTGTTTCTTCGGTTCTCGGCTTCCGTTCATCGGATTTTATCTTCGGCGAAGTCCGATTTTTTCCTTTCTTTCTGTTGGAATTATTTATATCCCGGAGTAAAGGAGATGATTTCTTCTTGTATTAATTCCGTTCCCTTTCGAGTTCTTGCTTAATGAAGGTTCCCTTCTCCGGTAATCGCCATGATTGCGATTCTTCAGGCGGATCTTCCCTCCTGGAAGAAGAGCTGAGATGGCTAAGGGTTTCATGCAGTTTCTTTGAGTTCTTCAAAGAGGTTGATGATGAAGGTAATCGATCTTTTTCCGGTTGTTGCAGAAAGATCTTCTCAGGGTTTGATCCTATCACGGCGGCGTGGCTTCGTTAGGGTTGTGCGTTGTTCACGTTGTCTGTGGGTCTGTGGTTTCAATCACGATCACGTGACTTTCACGAGACATCATTTGTAACCTATTTTATCACTATATTGGGTAAAATTATGTTTGGGCTTCTATTGTGTTGATGATTTGATGTAGTGATATTCAAACCCTTTGTACGAGTCCATTGGGTCTTGTTAAATCAATGAAAAGTGTGGTTGCCGGAAAAAAAAAACATGAAACCGAAAATCAAACCATTGCTCACAATAAAGAGAAAAAAAGATGATATACACAAAGATGAAAACACCAACACATTAAAAGAAAAACAGAAAATTGTCATTCAGTAAGATAAGGGCAGTTATAAGATCCCATGTTCCCGTGATGATGAATTGACGAGAAGCTAGAGCCTAACAAGCTCTGTTACAGAAATCTCGGAGCTCTAAAGTCTTAGTAAAATCATTTGCATAAGCTTCACTTGAGAATATTACGCCCAAAGGCACTTTCCATATTCCTTCTAACATATTAAGGCACTTGTTACTACCGAGGCACTTTCTCCTTCTCTTAACAAAGACATTGAAGTGAGAAAATCCAAGTTTACCCTCCCCCCAAACTAAAAACAATATGTTTTGTTCGATCCTAAATACAATAAAGAAAGGAAATATTTATTCATTGTTGGACTAGAATTAAAATAAAGAAAGTGAATATCTTTATAGTTGTTCGTTCTTCACCACCTAAATTTTCTGCGTTCTCTCTCTCTTATGGGTTCCGCTTTCCCACAGTTATAGCCTATTACCCAGATTTGTTGGTGTTTATACGACGTTGCCGAAAACTCAGACCTCAGAAAATTAAACTTTCAATCTGATTTTCGTGGCTGCTTTGACATTTTAAAGATCTTGCACATGCTAATTTCTATTGAGGTTAATTTTGAATGTAAATTTGTCTTTTTTCGATTCATCTTACACAATTTTACAATTATCTGTTTTATTTACAAGTCGAAATGGCGGAACAGTGTTTAGTTCTTCCGGGCACAAGCTATGTAGATGGGAATTGGGAATTTGTTGTTGATAAAGAACAAATGTCTTGTGTTCTTTCACTTTCTCTTGGGACTACACTCGTCGACCTGCAGAAAATCGTTTTCTTTTACAAGATCCATCATTTCATTTAGACAATGACAAACTGCTATCATATATTGAGGAGGAGGAAGAAAGGCTCGCGAATGCTTGTAATGCAGGAGAGTCTCCCCTTTAGGGATGATACTGATTCAGAGCCATGTGGTCAACGCAACATGGATGCCGCTGTGCTGTCGTTCGACCACGTGGATATGATCACACCTTCTGGGTGGTGGTGGATCAAATGAACCGGAGATTCTGCGTACCATCGATGAGCCATATCAGTTCTTTAATCGGAAATTTCAGTTCATTCAACCATTTTCTCGTTGCCGGTGCTGTCAACAATGGTAATACGAACTGGACAGAAGCTCAAAGAAACGTGGACGCTACTCACATGTATCGCGTCCGTGGACACCAACTCATAGACAATCCAACACTAACCCATCATCGTGGTCACCAACCAATAGACCTAATTCATCCCGCCCCTCTTGGACGTTACTTGGTGGACATAGTTATTCTAGCGACCATCTCAACGTTATTTGTCACATTTAGTCATAACACATGTAAATCTAGGTGCTCAACTGAATATCCACATTTCCAGACATATCCACATATTCTTGAATATCTATGTCGATAAGAACTCTTCTTGGACATCCACATGGATTAAATCATTCGACATGGATTTGGGACATTGGTCCGTGGACATGGGGATGTGGACATGTAAATGGATATCTGGAACATAGTCCTTTGACATGAGGTTGTGACATGGCTCCGTCGACATGGGTCTGTTGACATTGGTACGTGGATATGGGTCCGTCGACATAGGTCCGTGGACATTGGTACGTGGACATGGCCTGTGGACATGAGTACGTGGACATTTGTACGCGGACATGGGTCTGTATACAAGAGTCTGTAGACATAAATATGTGGAACATGAGAACATGGGTACGTGGACATGTGTACTTGGACATTTGTACACGGGCATGAGTCCGTCTACATGAATCTGTGGACATGGATATGTGGAATATGGATCCGTGGACATGAGTACGTGGACATTTGTACGCGGACATGGGTCTGTATACAAGAGTCTGTGGACATAAATATGTGGAACATGAGAACATGGGTACGTGGATATGTGTACTTGGACATTTATACGCGGGCATGAGTCCGTCTACATGAATCTGTGGACATGGATATGTGGAATATGGATCCGTGGACATGAGTCTTTGAAACATAGGTCTTTCGACATGGGTTTGGTACATGGATCTGTGGACATGGGTCCGTATACATGAGTCTCTAGACATAGGTCTGTCATATATATCTGAAGCTGAGAATGTGGATATGTGTTATGTCGATCTCAACTTTTCTTATGTGCATTTATATAAGCATTACATGGTCATGGATGACAAACAAGTTCTTATACATAACGACATGTTTTATTTGTGGTGTTTGGATGCGTGGATGGAATATCATGTAAAAAAAATAGTGGACCTTTGAATAATTAATGAAATCATTGATAAATTATTGTGGATGATCTATCCTGTAATTTTACAACCCAAAGCTTACGAACGGCCGTCGTCGTCCAGATGATTCTTCCCCAAGTGTCAATGTGATAGTGAGGAGGACAACAATTCAGAGCAAGGTGGACAACGCTGACGATTCAGAGCGACGATGACGCTGATGATTCAGAGCGATGATGACGCTGACAATTTAGAGCCACGATGACGCTCACAATTCAGAGCAATGTCGCCAATTCATTGTGGACAACGTTTACGATTCAGAGTGGCGACGACGCTGACGATTCAGATAGACGTGGCTAATTCATTATGGACAACACTAAGATTCAACCACAGAGATATGAACACAACTGTAGAGGCCTTTACTAAATGATTCTCATGTTAGATCTAACCAGCTGAAATCATGTGCAGCATTAATGAACCGCAATCTCCGGTCCCTTCGTTTCCGTTCATCACATATGCGTAGGTAGACAACATCATCATGGTTATTCTTACCATCAGAGAAGTGTATTAGATGTCCACCAAACATTGTCCACAAAACATATTTATTCTTACCAACAATCTGTCTACACAACAAAGTGTGGAGAAGCTTGCACGAGATTGGACAACGGCGGCTCGTTTTCTGCAACTTTTTCGTTCATGAAAGCACCTTCTTCATAAAAGCACCTTATTGTCCCAATCTGGGTTTACGGAAGAACATGTAACAAATAATCAGCAATAAAAGCACTCAGATCTATACAAATAATCTCCTATAACCACTCTCTAGAAAAATAAAATCTGGATTCGAGAACGAAAACTCGAAAAATAACTCGATTTAAAATGGCTTCCACCGGAAAATTGAAAAATTAAGACAACACGATAACACGAACCACTATTGTACCTTCCATTGCTTGTCTGAGATACACCGAAAAAGCCCAAGATCCTAAGATTACAGCAACGAAGTTAGGTTAGAAAGTATGACGACGGAATTATACGGCGGCGAAGTAACGGGGTAACTTTTCATTTTTTATCCGCTCATTTTTCCTCTCTTTTGTTAAAACATTATTTTAATTACCGTAAAATCATAAACTAGAGAAACGAACAACAAAACAACTCAGATTCCATTTGGTTAGATACAAGGGCATAACCGATTTTTTACACCCAATAAGTACCCCAGTAGTTAGAAGTGCCTTTTATGTTAAAATGAAACTCCAAAGTGCTCTAATATGTAAATCACTCGCTTCACTTTCTTTCTCGTTCTTGTTTTGTAATAACGTAAAATCTATATCGTGGTAATTGATTCCTTTCTATAATTTTGGTATCCTCCTAACTAACTCCATTAAAAATGTGACCTTAGTTTCTGCAAATCAAGTCACTATCGTGAAGTTGGTGAGACGACACCCACCAAAATGAATACGTATTCAATTCAATTTTGTAAGATTATTTGGTGGTACAAGAGTATATGTTAAATTAACATATCTGGGTCATTTTTTGTTTGTTTAGGCCACCTCGAGGGTATCTGACCCAGATACTCAACCAAATAAAATATTAAAAAATAGATAAAGTTGGAGAGAGAATACATACTGCTTCTCCTTTGAGAATTTTACAGAAGTTTTGAGATACTCAAAAGACAGTTGGCATCTTCTTATTGATTCAATTATTAAAACAAAACTAATATATAATTACACCATTAAAATATTAATTTTTTTTTTCTTTGAGAAACTGTGATTGGGTTTAACCGATGGTGATGCTTATATTTTCGGCAGACTTTTTTAATTTACCATATCCAGGAGGACCCTTTTTGGAAGTGTATACATCCGAAATGCTTTCAATTTAGAGTTTAAGGTTAGTGGATAACGTATAATGATGTTTTGATCAATTTTGGATTTGATTCAGAAATCGTTGTTTTTGTAAATTTTGAAAGTAGTTTTTGCTAAAAAATAAAAATAACAAATGTAACTTGTTAAATTTTCTAAAAACTTTCAGTTTAAGCACTATATATATATATATGTACGAAAAAAATAAATGAGGCAAGAATTTTCAAAAATATATAATTGGGGTTTCAAATATTACTGAACAATTTGTACGATTAATATAGTAGTTAAGAAATATTTGCAAAATATTTTTGACCAGTTCACAACATGAAACCAAATACAAAATATAATCTTGTGAATTTAGGCATAGATTAGAGTTATTTGGTTTATAATTTATGTTCGTTGGGTTAGATATTAATTTGATCGACTATTTACCAAAAACAGAATTATTAATATATAATCTAACGTAAATTACTTATTTACCATAACCTTATATTATTTTTCATTGGATTATTAAAAAAAAATTCTCCTTTGACAAAATCCAGTTGAATTTTACCTGTGCGTTTTGAATAGTAAAATTATCAATATTTATGATCACATCATCTCTATCTTTGAAGTACTAGAGGTATTTGTTTTGGGAAAGGAGAGATAAGAATCGGTATCACACTATAAACGTGAGGTCCAGCCGTATGATTGGACTTTGACGTGATGGAGAGAGCTTACGTTTCGTCTCTTTTCATCAATTCAAAACCGTTCTCTATTAATTGCAAGATATGGAACGATAAACTTTACTCACGGATTCTCTTCTTTACCCATTGTCGGTTACGAAAAGAACGCACGAACGACCACATAGAGAACGAAATGTCCCTCTTTTTTTCTTTTTCTCCTCTAATGAATAATACAAGCCCACTGCTCAAATGACTTATTTGCATTTGTTATATTTTGAGAGAACCAAGACTGACCAAAACTGTAACTCAAAAAAAAAAAAAATTTGAGAGAACCAAGACTGACCAAAACTAGCCCTGGGAATATTATCCGGGATCCGGATCCGGATCCGGGATCCGCTCCGTATCCGCTCCGAAAATCCGGATATCCGGAGGGCCGGATCCGGATCCGGATAATAAAACTTCGGATCCGTCTAAGCCGGATCCGGATCCGGATATCTAATTTTTCAAGTCCGGATATCCGGATCCGGATCCGCATCTTTTAAAAATATTATATTTTTTATTTTATTACTAAAATTTTAATATATTAACATTTATACATAAAAATAAATTTAAAATTACTTTTCTAATATTCTACTTTTATTTTTAATATTATATTATATTTTCTTATATTATATATTTATTTTAAATGTATATAAATAATTAATTTAATATTATTTTTAAATTTAATATAGTTTTTAACGGATCCGGATCCGGATCCGGATATCCGCGGATATCTTGATATTTAGGCGGATATCCGAAATCCGGATATCCGGAAGCTCCGAATCCGGATCCGGATAATGAAAATACGGATCCGGCCGGATCCGGATCCGGATCCGGATACCTCATAAAAACCCGGATATCCGGATCCGTCCCAGCCCTAACCAAAACTGTAACTCAAAAAGAAAAAAAAAAAACCAAGACTGACCTCAAAGAAACCGTAACTCATAATTAATGATCTTCTTCTCGTTTTGAGTTGAATAGAGTTTATTTATATGCTATAGGCTATAGCTAAAGAGTTTTTCCTCTAATAGGGTGAGTTTTCCAACAAACGCCTTAGCCAAGCAATCAGCTTCTACATTTCCTAATTACGTTTTTTTATCGTGACCTTTTGTGTCTATTTCATGATATAGCCACGAAATATAAGGCTTGACTTTTTATAGCCACTATTTTTTTACTAGTGTAAGCGGGTACAAACCTAAAGTTCTATCAATAAAAGAGGAGTTACATAGGATGTAGATGAAATAGAAGACTTCTTGAATCTCATTGGATCTTCCGTGGGAGTTGATCAGCGAAACCAGGGATTTCGAATCAGACCATAGGAAAATTTCACTTATCCCTACAGCGGCTGCATCGCTGAATGCAGTTTTAACCACTAGAGTTTCATTCGCTAGGGCATTGACTATACATAATGTTAAGTATAGTAAAAGAAGATAAGCAAAGATATTCAAAATGAGAGAATACTTGGAGACAAAGGAATGCAGAACAAGACAAAGGAGGCAGGATTCATAGATGCAGGACCACAAGAGATTTGTAGCCGTTTTTGCCAGCAGAAAAAGCAAAAGCATTGTGACAGTTTGTCGGATATGGCAACAAGGAGATAAGACCGAGTTGCTCATTAATCCGTACAGCTTGGGCATCTCGATGTGGCATCAAGGAATCTAGGTTTAAGGAGGTGTCTTGTCTTGTAACCATATATATATATATGTGGGTTTCATTAAGGAGAGAGGTGTGATAAGAAGTGAGAGCAATAACAGAGTATAAGCTCGTTTTTGTTCTTGAGGGAAATACAGAGTTTTAGAGCAGTCTTTGTAAGAGTCTTGTGAAGGGCTTATAAAGCTGAGTCTTTTGTAACTCTGTGATTATCTAGTGGATTCCGGAACACTGATTCCGGCCCAGACGTAACCTCTTGGTTAACAGAGGTGAACTGGGTAAACAGTTTGTGTGTGTTCTTTTCTTTCTCGCTCAAGTTCGTATCTTTCTTTGTTCTTCTTCTCTGTGCTAAAGTTCTGTTCTTTAAGCTTGGTTAAATCTCTTGGTGTGTGGTTTGGAACTAAAGCGAGCAAAGGAGACGTCTGGAGTTAGCTTGTTTCACCACATATTGGTATCAGAGCCAGGTTCTCTGGTTGGTCCGTGATTCTCTTTGGTCACACTGGTCAAGAGAGTCATGTCGACGACATCCACAAGAGTGGAGCTGGAAAAGTTTGATGGTCATGGAGACTATGCGTTATGGAAGGACAAGTTGTTGGCTCAGATAGATCTTCAAGGGCTGAGCAAAGCCTTAGAAGAATCGGGAAAGGACAAGGCTAAATTCCGAGATCCATACGAGAGACAGATGAAGAAAAGAAAGATGCCAAAGAAAAGGAAGAAGGTTTGGAAGAAAAAATGAGAAAGGCGAGAAGCATGATAGTCCTCAGCGTCACGAACCGTATTCTGAGGAAGATAAGGAAGGAGACCACTGCTGCGGCTATGATTAAAGCACTCGACAAGCTTTATCTAGCAAAGGCCCTTCCTAACAGGTTCTATCTAAAACAAAAGCTATTTGGTTTTAGAATGTCTGAAAGTATTTCGATAGAAACAAACATCGATGAATATCTTCAACTTATAACGGATCTGGAGAACATTGATGTTACTGTCTCTGATGAGGACCAAGCTATACTGCTACTGATGTCGTTACCACGACAGTTTGATAATCTGCGTGATACTCTGAGGTACAGTGGTGGAAGATCGACCCTGAGTCTTGAAGAAGTCCTTGCAGCAATATACTCCAAGGAACTAGACAATGGTCCAGCCAACCGCAGCTCAAAAGGTCAAGCAGAAAGCCTATACACCAAAGACAAAGGTGAAAGCAGAGGAAGGTCCTAGAGCAGAGACAAGTCAAAGCAGTCCAGGGGAAGAAGCAAGTCCAAGAGCAGAACAGGTTGCTGGATTTGCGGAGAAGAAGGACACTTTAAGCTTGACTGTCCAAGCAAAGGAAAATCTTTAGGCAAATCGAAGAAACACTCAAACAACGGCAAAGGAGAATCCTCCACATCTAAGGAGAGTAAGTCAGAAAGTCATGGTCTGTATGTGTCAGAAGCGCTGCATTTAACAGGCATAAACCTGGAGAATGAATGGATCATGGATACAGGATGCACTCAGCATCTAACGCATATGAGAGATTGGTTTGAGAACTTTGAGGTAGATGTTTGTGGATTTGTTCGGATGGGGAACAAAACGACATCTAAAGTAAAGGGAGTGGGAGACATCAGAATCAGAAATGAAGATGGCTCAACTTTTCTGCTGACTCAAGTTTGGTTTATTCCAGACATGGACAGAAATTAAATATCTGTTGGAACTCTGGAAGAAAATGGTTATGATTATGGGTCAAAGAATGGGGTTCTCACGGTAACTGATGGAAGCAAGACTCTCTTGACTGGTAAACGATACGAGAAGCTGTATTTGCTGCAGGGAAGAGCAGAGTGTGGTCAAAGCTTGGTTACAGAAAGGCGGCTTGATGATACTCTTTTATGGCATAGGAGACTAGGCCATATGAGTCAGAAGAATTTGGACCTGATGGTTAAGAAAGGACTGTTAGACAAGAAGAAAGTATCTACTTTTGGTATGTGTGATGATTGTGTATATGGTAAAGCCAAGCGAGTTAGCTTTGGGGTAGCCACTCACGACACCAAAGACAAGCTTGATTATATACACTCAGACTTGTGGGGATCACCTACGGTTCCAATGTCTCTGGGGAAATGTCAATACTTCATCTCATTCATAGATGATTTCTCCAGGAAGACATGGGTATATTTCCTGAAACATAAAGATGAGGCGTTTGAGAACTTTGTAGAATGGAGCCTGATGGTGGATAACCAAACCGAGAGACAAATCAAGATACTCAGGACAGAAAACGGTTTGGAGTTCTGCAACAAGAGGTTTGATGATTTCTGTAAACAGAAAGGCATTCAGAGGCACAGGACGTGTGCTTACACCCCTCAACAGAACGGGGTTGCTGAGCGAATGAATAGAACTATCATGGAAAAGGTCAGATGTCTACTTAGTGACTCGGGGTTACCTAAAGTGTTCTGGGAAGAAGCGACCAATACAGCAGTTACACTGATCAACAAAACACCCTCCTCAGCCATAAACTTCGATATACCTGACAAGAAATGGTCAGGAAGTGCTCTGGGTTACAGTTACCTCTGGAGATTTGGCTGTGTTTGTTTTGTTCACTCAGATGATGGGAAGTTGGTTCCAAGAGCAAAGAAAGGAGTTTTCTTAGGTTACCCGGCTGGAGTAAAAGGCTATAAGGCTTGGATACTTGAAGAGAGAAAGTGTATGATCAGCAGAAATGTGATCTTTCAGGAGAATGCAGTCTACAAGGATGTCATGGAAAAAGGAAAGGGAGTTCAGTCTGAAACGGATGAAACTGATGAGTATTTGGACTTTGGTTTGACTGATTTAAGTGGTACAAGTTCAGGTGGAGATCACTTAGAAGAAATAGTATCCCTGAGTGATCCCACAGAAGATCAAGACGGTCACGAGTCAGAGGAAACAGAACAGGGGAACCAACAGGGTTCAGATGAAGAAGTCGCAAATTCACCAGAAAGCTATCAGCTAATCCGGGACAGGGAACGAAGAGATATAAGAGCACCGAGACGGTTTGATATTGAAGGATATTTCAGTGAAGACACTGATGATGAGGAAGATGTGTTTTATGCAGAAGCTCTCGTAACTACTGTTGATGGTGAAAGATTAGAACCGGAAAGCTACCGAGAAGCCAGAAGAGGTGCGGATTGGATGTTCTGGAAAGGTGGTATGGGGGAAGAGATGGACTCTTTAGAAAGGAACCACACCTGGACAGTTGTTACAAGACCAAAGGGGAAGTGAGTCATTGGCTGCAAGTGGATATACAAAAGAAAACCAGGAATCCCTGGAATAGAAGCTCCAAGGTTCAAAGCTAGACTTGTAGCTAAGGGATACGCACAAAGAGAAGGAGTTGATTACAATGAGATCTTTGCACCAGTAGTGAGACATGTCTCTATAAGGATTCTCCTCGTTATTGTTGCAGAAGAGAATTTGGAACTTGAACAGCTAGATGTCAAGACAGCCTTCTTACATGGGGAGTTGGACGAAACAATATACATGGAAGTACCTGAAGGATGTGAAGACAAGTTCAAGCCAAATGAGGTTTGCCTCCTGAACAAATCTCTTTACGGTCTCAAGCAATCCCCAAGAAAGTGGAATCAGAAGTTCGATAGCTTCATGAAAGAGATTGGTTTTGTTAAGAGTTTGAGAGATAGCTGTGTCTACAACAAAACAAATGAAGATGGTTCGAAGATGTATCTGCTCATCTACGTTGATGACATGCTGATCGCAGCAAAAGATATGAAGTTTGTGTTAGAACTGAAGAAACAATTGAGTGATAAGTTTGAAATGAAGGATCTGGGTGCTGCACAGAGAATTCTGGGTATGGAAATCACAAGGGACAGAGTTGCAGGGAAATTGTGGTTGTCTCAAGAAGGCTATATGGGAAAAGTGTTGGAACTGTACAAGATGAGACAGGCAAATGCAGTAACTACTCCTTTGGGAGCTCATTTCAAGCTTCGTGCTGCAACAGAACAACAAATGTTTGAAGATGAAGAATACATGAAGTCAATTTCCTATTCAAATGCTGTGGGAAGCATCATGTATGGAATGATTGGGACCAGGCCAGACTTGCCTTATCCTGTTGGCATAATCAGTCGGTTCATGAGTTCACCAATCAAAGATCATTGGCTGGGAGTTAAATGGGTATTGAGATATATCAAGGGAACTCTTGGAACAAAGTTGTGTTACAAGAAAGGATCAGATTTGGTGCTGAAAGGATATTGTGACTCTGATTATGCGGCAGATATGGATCGAAGGAGGTCCATTAGTGGAATGGTGTTCACACTTGGCGGTAATAAAATAAGCTGGAAGTCGTCTCGGCAAAAGGTTGTGGCACTCTCAACCACAGAGGCAGAGTATATGTCTTTGACTGAAGCCGTAAAGGAAGCATTGTGGCTTAAGGGGATTCTGAAAGAGTTTGGTTATGAACAACGAAGCGTTGAAATTTTCTGTGACTCTTCAAGTGCGATCTCATTGTCGAAGAACAGTGTTCACCATGAAAGGACCAAGCACGTTGATGTCAAGTATCATAAAATACGAGACGTGATTGCAGATGGTCATGTGGAAGTGTTGAAAATATCTACTCTCACCAATCCGGCTGATATTTTCACAAAGACTCTCCCCACTAGCAAGTTTCAAGCTGCGCTGAACTTGCTCAGAGTGAGGTCTGAGTAGTCTTACTCAGGAACCGGAATCGGAGTCCAAGAACTAGATGATTTCATCTCTCAGTCTCAGGTATAAGTCTCTCTCTTTCTCGATGTTTGATCTCTCTTTACTATAGGTGGAGTTTGTTAAGTATAGTAAAAGAAGATAAGCAAAGATATTCAAAATGAGAGAAGACTTGGAGACAAAGGAATGCAGAAAAAGACAAAGGAGGCATGATTCATAGATGCAGGACCACAAGAGATTTGAGCCGTTTTTGCCAGCAGAAAAAGCAAAAGCATTGTGACAGTTTGTCGGATATGGCAACAAGGAGATAAGACCGAGTTGCTCATTAATCCGTACAGCTTGGGCATCTCGATGTGGCATCAAGGAATCTAGGTTTAAGGAGGTGTCTTGTCTTGTAACCATATATATATATATATGTGGGTTTCATTAAGGAGAGAGGTGTGATAAGAAGGGGAAAACGGCCAATTAGTACATGAACTCTTGGTAAAGGTGCGAATTAGTACCTGAACAATTTTGGTGTGCTAATCAGTACCCAAACTATCACGTATCGGATTTTACATACCTGAACTATGTGTAAAAGTGCCAATTAGTACCTGAACAATTTTGTTGTGCTAATTAGTACCCAACTCTCACATATCGGATTTTAAATACTTGAACTATGTGTAGTTGGCCAAAACATGCATTGACCCGAATTTCATTAGTCAACATTGTAATAATTCATAAAAAACAAAAATCAAAATTAAAATAAATTCATAAAAAACACATAACAATTCGAAAAAATTCATAAAAATTCAGAAAATACATAAAAGTTCATAATAATTCATAAAAATCAAAAAAAGCAATAAATTCATAAAAATCAACAAATTCAAAAAATATAAAAATTCAAAAAAAATCAGAAAAATTCAAACAAATTCAGAAAATTCAAAAAAAAACTCAGAAAATTCAGAAAATTCAAAACTCAGAAAATTCTAAAAAATGAAAAAATATATCCAAAAATTTGACAATAATCAAAAATTAGACAATAATCAAAAATTCAAACATATAGTATATTGTATGATATCGTCTGTTTGTTTTTGTATCATAGTTTAGCATCACCCCATTGTTTCTCAAAAAACATATAGTCTGTTTGTATGATATTGTATGCTTGTTGGTACCATAGAATAAATATAGTATGCTTGTTTTTGTATGATATAGTATATAGTATATAGTATATATTATGCTTTTTTGTTTTTGTTTTTCTAAAGAAAACAATATTTTCAAGTGTTAATTTTAACATACTATATACTATATACTATATCATACAAAAACAAGCATACTATATTTATATATGGTACCAAACAAGCATACAATATCATACAAACAGACTATATGTTTTTTTGAGAAACAATGGGGTGATGCTAAACTATGATACAAAAACAAACACACGATATCATACAAATATACTATATGTTTGAACATACTATATGTTTGAATTTTTGATTATTGTCAATTTTTGGATATTTTTTTATTTTTTAGAATTTTCTGAGTTTTCTGAATTTTCTGAATTTTTCTGAGTTTTTTTTTGAATTTTCTGAATTTCTTTGAATTTTTCTGAATTTTTTTGAATTTTTATATTTTTTTATTTTGTTGATTTTTATGAATTTATTTTGATTTTTTTTTTTATTTTTATGAATTATTATGAACTTTTATGCATTTTCTGAATTTTTATGAATTTTTTCGAATTGTTTATGTGTTTTTTATGAATTTATTTTGATTTTGTTTTTTATTTTTCATGAATTATTACAATGTTGACTAATGAAATTCGGGTCAATGCATGTTTTGGCCAACTACACATAGTTCAGGTATTTAAAATCCGATATGTGAGAGTTTGGGTACTAATTAGCACACCAAAATTGTTGAGGTACTAATTGGCACTTTTACACATAGTTCAGGTATGTGAAATCTGATATGTGATAGTTTGGGTACTGATTAGCACACCAAAATTGTTCAGGTACTAATTCGCACCTTTACCAAGAGTTCATGTACTAATTGGCCGTTTTCCGATAAGAGTGAGAGCAATAGCAGAGTATAAGCTCGTTTTTGTTCTTGAGGGAAATACAGAGTTTTAGAGCAGTCTTTGTAAGAGTCTTGTGAATGGCTTATAAAGCTGAGTCTTTTGTAACTCTGTGATTATCTAGTGGATTCCGGAACACTGATTCCGGCCCAGACGTAACCTCTTGGTTAATAGAGGTGAACTGGGTAAACAGTTTGTGTGTGTTCTTTTCTTTCTCGCTCAAGTTCGTATCTTTCTTTGTTCTTCTTCTCTGTGCTAAAGTTCTGTTCTTTTAAACTTGGTTAAATCTCTTCGTGTGTGGTTTGGAACTAAAGCGAGCAAAGGAGACGTCTGGAGTTAGCTTGTTTCACCACACATAATGCTTTTCAACTTGGCAACTTTAAAACTGGCATCAACTTACCTTGAGGATTCCTTAAAACCCATGAACAGCCTGCCACTCTATTCTTCTTAAAACATATATGTTCTATTATAATAAAAGAAAAGCATTCCAATATATCTGATTCTAAAAATAATGCAAACCAAAAATGATTCCACCACATCTCATACCAGAATGATTCCAAAACATCTCGTTCCAAAAATGATTACTACACAATTCAAGCACACCTCAAAATGCTTCCAGCACATGTCAAACAATAAATAATTCCAACATATCTGACGGTAATGGAGCCCAAGTATTGAGAAAATATTAACTGCAAAACAGTGATGTACATAAGTGAGATAACTAACAACTTTTCTTCCACCGTCCATTTTGAAAGTTTCAAATTAATTATTAAAACTTCAAAAAATGCCCTATTGCTAATTTACTCTTTTTAGTTTCCAATTGAAATTGCACTCAAATACACTATACTAAAGTCAGAAAGTTGTAGTCTCCTACTCGTAGGTTTGACCCAGCATTGTTTTGTTGTTTTGTTTATGTCCGACGATTGATCATGTGAGTGCAATTACTCTAAATAAAATTGGATATGATATTTCAATTTCTGTTATGTTTGTAACTTTTAAAAGGGCATTCAATGCATTTTCGGAATTTGAATACGATTATAATAAGAATAACAAATCCGATAATAGATATGTAGTCAGTAGTCTCTCAATAGACATTCTTGGGCTCCACCTACTGCTACCTTCTATCTACTTTGTTGTTTTCTCTATTATTTTGATAATTATCTAATAAGTAGAAATATTTTTTTCTTTTATATAATGTATTTATAGTAGATAGAAATATAATTGAAAATTTCTCAGTAACATAGACCAATATAGATAAGAAGAAGAGCACAACAAAGCTGAAGAAGACACACAGACATGCACAAGAGAGAACCAAGAAAAATGCAAAGTTTAGCCGGTTTCGTAATTATTATCTTACTACAAAGCTTATTGCTTCATGTTTACGGCCTTCGTGAAACTTCTTCACAAGACATTTTAAAACATTCATCTCCATTTCCTTCTGACTTCCTCTTTGGCACAGCTTCTTCCGCTTACCAGGTAGGCAGGTACTTACTTTTATTTTAATTTTAAATCAACTATTTCTTGAATTCAAATTTCGACATCTACATTATTTTTAATTTTTAATTTCAAGCATTCTTTTGGTTGTAATTTGATGTAAGTAGTATGAAGGAGCGTACTTGACCGATGGAAAAAGTTTGAACAATTGGGATGTCTTTACACATGAACACCCTGGTATGCATCTTTAGTATTATTATTATTATTATTATTAAAGGTATGCACCTTATTTTGGTTTCCATTTTATTTCCTGTTTGGGTTATCTTAGAATTTTGTATATTCACTTATTCGGTTAAATTATATATATATATATATATATATGAATGTGCAGGGAAAATACTTGATGAAAACAATGGAGATATAGCTGTGGATCAATATCATCGGTTTATGGTTATTTTCTTATAATAGTTTTTTTTTGTCAACTTCTTCAGATTTTTTATTAATTTTTTTTCTTTCTAAATTATCCAATTATATATGCTCAGGAGGACATCCAATTAATGACTTTCCTAGGAGTAAACAGCTACAGATTTTCAGTTTCTTGGTCTAGAGTCTTACCTAGTAAGTCCTTTTTTACTTGACCAGGACTGCTAGTGCATTGCACTGCATGATAAAAAAAAAATATTAATCGCCTGATTCATGTACTATCCGGAAATGAATCTACGCAAGAGTTATTTCTATTATAAAATGACGAAATCTTATTATTTGGATGACAGGAGGGAGATTTGGAGGGATTAACTATTCGGGAATAAAATATTACAACATATTAAATTATTAATCGATGCTCTCATCAATAGAGGTAATAATTGTCTTATTAACACTTTATAATAGTGAATATTCTGCATTCGTTTAACTGAAAATATAAACTCTGAAATATTATTATTTCTGCATACGTGCAGGAATTAAACCATTTGTGACGTTGAACCATATGGACTATCCTCAAGAATTTGAGGACCGGTTTCAAGGTTGGTTAGGCACCGAGATGCAGTGAGTGGTTAAACTGAACTTTTAATCAATGAACCTTTATCAACTAAAATTTAAATGAACACTAATTATTTTTAGTATTTGTTTTGTTATAGGAAAGAATTTGGTTATTTGGCTGATATATGTTTTAAGCATTTTGGAAACCGAGTTAAATATTGGACCACGATAAACGAACCAAATCAACAAGTAATATTGGGATATATAACGGGTAGGTTTCCACCATCTCGCTGCTCCTCACCGTACGGAAATTGTAGCCAGGGGAATTCAGAAACCGAACCATTCATAGCCGCACATAACATGATACTCGCACATGCAAAAGCTGTTAACATATACCAAACCAAATATCAGGTAATAAGCCCACATATATATATATTCTTATTTCAGTGTGCGAGATCAATATAAATATAACGTTTTAGTAGAAAGAACAAAAGGGAAGCATCGGCATTGTGGTACAAACATCATGGTTTGAACCCATAAGTGATTCCATTGCGGATAAAGAAGCTGCAGAGAGGGCTCAGTCATTTTACTCCAATTGGTATGTTTTGTTACTAATGAGATCACAGAGATTTATATATGAATATGTATAATTAGTTCACATGTCAATATCTTATATTGACTTATCTATATGTATCTTAACATACTAGGATTTTAGATCCTGTTATATATGGGACATATCCAAAAGAAATGGTGAATATACTTGGATCAGCTTTACCGCGGTTTTCGATCAATGAAATGAATAACTTAAAAAACTCAAGAGTAGATTTTGTGGGTATCAATCACTATACAAGTTTCTTCATCCAAGACTGTTTGATATCTGCTTGCAATACCGGGTATGGAGCTTTTAAAGCCGAAGGATTTGCTCTCAAATTAGACCGGAGAGGCAATGTCACCATTGGGGAACTTGTAAGTTCATTCATAGTTTTTTATGTTTAACAATTTTTGTTGTTTCAGTAACAAAAGAAAATTTGTGTTTTTTTTTTGTTTGCATGATAGACCGACATAAGTTGGCAGCATATTGATCCTGAAGGACTACGAAAAATGTTGAATTACCTGAAAATTAGGTATCTGAACATACCAATGTTCATAACGGAAAACGGTACTAGACTAAAGATTTAACAAATGATAGGGTCATGATACTTAAAACTTTTTAAAAAATCTCATGAACAATCTTTGATGGTTTGAAGGTTTCGGAGACCTGCAAAAACCCGAAACAACGGTTAAAGAACTTTTACATGATACAAAAAGGATCCAATACATGAGTGGATACTTGGAAGCTTTACAAGCATCAATGAGGTAAAGAGTTTAATTTCCGAGCTTTGATAAATGCATTTAATTTAGTCTTTGAACAGCGTATCTAATGCCAAATTACTAATTCTATGTAAGTTGTGGATATTTTGGTAGGGATGGAGCAAATGTGAAGGGTTATTTCGCATGGTCACTATTAGATAATTTTGAGTGGTTGTCCGGATACAAGCTTCGATTTGGGCTATTCTACGTGGATCTTACAACTCTTAAAAGGACACCGAAACAATCAGCTTCTTGGTACAAAGGTTTCATTGAAGAACACGTGACGACTGCTAGAGATCTCATAGATAAATAATATGCATCTTTATATTCAATTAGTATTCTTAGCCAAATAAAGTCAAAACTACGGAACACTTCAAATCTTAATCATTGTAGAATGTTAAATTTTACTATAATTTGTTTTCTTTCAAGTGAATGTTTAACGTGTTGTTACTTGACTATTTTTCTAATCCACAACAATTTATTAGCATTAACCAGTGTACATAAAAATATGACGTTCTGAAAATAATTATACGTCACTACATTATATATACTTCTGAATTTGTGCAACTGAGAGAATATAATTACCAAAAAAGGGCGATATTATGTAACTATGTTGTCAAACCTATTTGTGACAAAAAAAAGAGAGAAACAAAACCTATCAAAATTCACAAACTTGTCAATATTTATATTCTCTTATCTATATATGTATTCTAACGTACTATACTAGGATTTTAGATCACGTTATAGATGGGAGATATCCAAAAGAAATGGTGGATATACTTGGAAAAGTCTTACCGAGTTTTTCCACCGATGAAATGAATAATTTAAAGAACTCAAAGAGTATCTAATGTGGGAATTGATATGAGACATTTTCACCTCATTCTAACACTTGTTTTCTAGTTCTTATCGAGTCTTTTTAGTCTTTATCGAGTCATTTCAGGTCATTAGAATGCTTTGGACGAGGTTTGGAGTTGCAGGAGACTTTGGAGTAGAAAAGAATCATATTGGAAGAAAAGAAGGCGAATCTCTGAAGAATTACCAATTTCAGCTTGGAGCACCTGCTCGCACGGCCGGAGTAAAAAAAGGGAGGTCGTTTTGACCTAACCCTAATGACGAAAAAAGAGGGAGCAGCCGCCTAGAAGACTCTATTATAAATACTCCCCTTAGTCTTAGGTTTTAAAATATTCTATTCTTTTTGCTTTTGGCTTTTAGCTTTTCAATACCTTAGGGCTTTCTACTTGTAAGGGAGAAGATCTCTGCTATAATTCTGAGAATATTTCTGAACCCTATTTCTTTATTTTAATATCGATGCAGTCTTTTTATTTTATTGTTTTGTTTTCTTCTTTCATTATGCTTGAGTAAATCTCTTAGTTAGGTTAAGGTTTTCAAAGGAATTCATGAGCTAGAGTTAAGCACAAATAGGCAAATAAAATCGATGTCTTCACCCTTGTTGTTCTTAATGCTTAAATCGATTTGATTACTTGATTTTATGATATTAGGTTTAATTTAGACAATGACAGTTGCTAGGTTGCTAGAAGAAACATTGGTGAGAAATTTATTCATGACATTCGAAAGTAGATGTATTGGAGAATTGTGAACAAATCAAACCTGATCTATAATGCTTGTTTGTGATTTCTAGTACCAACGACAGTTAGGATTTCTAGGTCGTTAGACAAAGTTGTTGATACCACGACAGTGGATTGATATTATCTTCGTGTTTGAGTTCTAGACTGGTGCTTAATCATAGTCTGAATAGTTGTTTGACCCGTTGCTCTGGATTGCCTGCGAATTGCCTTGACCTAACGCTTTCCTATTATTGTTTTTACAACCGATTTGGATTTATTCTTGTTAGACTCGATTCCGAATTCATATTGCATTGTCTTAGCTTTTTATTTAGTCTTTAAAACCATAGTGTAAGCTTGGTTTTCGTGGGATCGATCCATAAATACTACTACGATTTACTGTGCACTTGTAGTAGAAAATTATGGTTAAAACTCGTGTATCAAATCAATCACTATACAATTACTTCATCGAAGACTATTTGAAACCACCTTGTAATACCGGGTTTGAAACTTGTAAGGCCCAAATAGTTGCTCTCAAATTAGAGAAGATAGGCAATGGTAATGTCATCATTAGAGAACTTATAAGTACATTCACAGTTTCTTATATTCAGTCTGCGATAATGTTTAACAATTTTTGTTATTTTAGTAACAATTTGTGTGTGTATGTGTGTGTTCATGATAAACCGACATATGTTGGCAACATATTGATTTTGAAGAATTTCGAAACATGTTGAATTACCTGAAAACAGGAATCTTCATAACGGAAAACAATACTAGACTCAAAAATAATTTATCAAAACAGATAGTTAGATTTTGTTTGAAGATCTCATGAACAAGCTTTGATGGTTCGAAGGTTTCGGAGACTTGCATAAACCTGAAACAACGATACAAAAAAGGATTCAATACATGAGTGGATATACTCGGAAGCTTTACAAGCATCAATGAGGTAAATAATTTATTATAGTGATGCTGCGATCCAATTCCATACTTTGATCAATGCATTTAATTAGTCTTTAAACCAGCTTATCTAATGCTAAATACTAATTCATAAGTTGTGAATATTTTGGTATGGATGGAGCAAATATGCAGAGCTATTTCGCATGGTCACTATTAGATAAGATTGAGTAGTTGTCCTAATTAATACAAGCTTCCATTTGGGTTATTCCACGTGGATCTTATACTACATTAAAAGGACCGAAACAATAAACTTCATTGAAGAACACGTGACTACAAGAGATCTCATGGATAAATAGTAGACACGTATAAACTCAATTACTATTCTTAACCAAAGTCAAAACTCTGGAAGCCTTTAAATCTTCTTAATCATTGTTGAATGTTGAATGTTGAATGTTTTTTCTTAAAAGTGAATGTTTAGCGTGTTGTTACTTAAATATTTTTCGTATCCAAAATAATCAGCATAAACTAGTGTACATAATTAAGAGTTTGACGTTCTGGAAATAATTGTATATGTAGAGGAAATGATAAGAGAATTAATGACAAAACTGAGTTGGGAACAAGTTAATGTTAGTTTTAGAGGAATAGACAACAGTTATTTCAAACATTGTTCCGTTCTATATTATTGTTTCAACCTGCTTTTGATTTGCAATTTCAATTTGCAGTCTTATACTTGGCACAAAAGTTTCGTTGAAAAACATGTGACTACAAGAGAGAAATAAATAATGGACACGTTATATTCAATTAGTATTCTTAACCTTTAGAAAGTCAAAACTATACGGGAGCCTTTAAAACTAATATCATTGTTGAATGCTAAATGTTTTTATTTTGCCTAAGTGAATGTTTAGCGTGTTATTACTTGACTATATATATTTCTCATCCATAATACAGTAATTTACTAGCAAACTAGTGTACATAAAAAAAATTGACGTTCTGAAAATAATTATACAAGTAATACTTAATTATTATAATTGAGGGAATTACCAAAAAGTGTGATATTCTGTAGCTATTTTTTCAAACCTATCAAACTTCCAACGTAGGACAAATTAATTAGTTGATTTGCTACGCAAGTATCCGTAGCAGTTAATGATTGCTAACGACCGTGTAATGATCCCTTTTTATTTATTATTGATAAACTATTAGAATTTTCAACGTTTCAGCAGTAATGTTACATAGCAAATGTTCAAAACTTGATCTGGTGGTTCGAAAAATGAGATACATATACTAAAATTTTGAATTTTGATAATTAAATTCAAAATTATAAACACCCGAATTTGATCTAAATTCGTTTTTATCTTTATCATTACTTGAGAAGGTCTTTTGTCTGCTAAACACAATCAACATGATCACTTGTAATGATAATGTCATCCACATAGATATATGAGCACAGCGACAGTAATTTTCTCCCCCTAAATTAAGAACAATATATGATCAGCCTCTGACCAACGAAATCATTTCTCAAAGAGATAACTACTTAGCATCTAAGGCAGACTTGTTCTCTCTTCAGCTGACTTGTGTTTATCCTTTGCCAACTTGTTCCACTCTTCATTTTAACAACGGAAAAACAGCCAATTAGTACATGAACTCTTGGTAAAGGTGCGAATTAGTACATGAACAATTTTGGTGTGCTAATCAGTACATAAACTATCACTTATCAGATTTTACATACCTGAACTATGTGTAAAAGTGCCAATTAATACCTGAACAATTTTGTTGTGCTAATTAGTACCCAAACTCTCACATATCAGATTTTAAATACCTGAACTATGTGTAGTTGGCCAAAACATGCATTGGCCCGAATTTCATTAGTCAACATTGTAATAATTCATAAAAAAATAAAAATCAAAATAAAAGTAAATTCATCGTAAAAAACACATAAACAATTCAAAAAAAATTCATAAAAATTCAGAAAATACATAAAAGTTCATAATAATTCATAAAAATCAAAAAAATCAAATAAATTCATAAAAAATCAACAAATTCAACAAATATAAAAATTCAAAAAAATTCAGAAAAAACTCAGAAAAATTCAGAAAATTCAAAAAACTCAGAAAATTCTAAAAACTAAAAAAATATCCAAAAATTTGACAATAATCAAAAATTCAAACATATAGTATGTTCAAACATATAGTATATTTGTATGATATCGTGTGTTTGTTTTTGTATCATAGTTTAGCATCACCCCATTGTTTCTCAAAAAAACATATAGTCTGTTTGTATGATATTGTATGCTTGTTTGGTACCATAGAATAAATATAGTATGCTTGTTTTTGTATGATATAGTATATAGTATATAGTATGTTAAAATTAACACTTGAAAATATTGTTTTCTTTTGAAAAAAAAAAAAAAGCATACTATATACTATATAAAAAAGAATACAATTTTATATAGTATATAGTATGCTTTTTTTTTGTTTTTGTTTTTCAAAAGAAAACAATATTTTCAAGTGTTAATTTTAACATACTATATACTATATACTATATCATACAAAAACAAGCATACTATATTTATTCTATGGTACCAAACAAGCATACAATATCATACAAACAGACTATATGGCTTTTTGAGAAACAATGAGGTGATGCTAAACTATGATACAAAAACAAACACACGATATCATACAAATATACTATATGTTTGAACATACTATATGTTTGAATTTTTGATTATTGTCAATTTTTGGATATTTTTTAGTTTTTAGAATTTTCTTAGTTTTTAGAATTTTCTGAATTTTCTGAGTTTTTTTGAACTTTCTGAATTTGTTTGAATTTTTCTGAATTTTTTTGAATTTTTATATTTTTTGAATTTGTTGATTTTTTATGAATTTATTTTGATTTTTTTTTATAAATTATTACAATGTTGACTAATGAAATTCGGATCAATGCATGTTTTGGCCAACTACACATAGTTAAGGTATTTAAAATCCGATATGTGAGAGTTTGGGTACTAATTAGCACAACAAAATTGTTCAGGTACTAATTGGCACTTTTACACATAGTTCAGGTATGTAAAATCTGATATGTGATAATTTGGGTACTGATTAGCACACCAAAATTGTCCAGGTACTAATTCGCACCTTTACCAAGAATTCAGGTACTAATTGGCCGTTTTCCTTTTTAACAACATAAGCCTAACATCCTAACCAACTTAGAATTCGTGGAAACAGTTTGTATGTAAGATTGTATTTGAGATTAGACACGAGTAGCTTAAGGTAATTAAACGACGGTGAGATATTGCTTAAAGTTAGTAATACATCACAATTAAAATTTTTTTGATTGTAAGGGTGAAGTTAGTAGCCCTGGGACGGATCCGGATATCCCGATTTTTTTAAGTATCCGGATCTGTATCCGGATCCGGCCGGATCTATGTTTTCACTATTCGGATCCGGATCCGGGACTTCCGGATATCCGGATTTCGGATATCGGCTTAAATATCAAGATATCCGCGGATATCCGGATCCGGATCCGGGACTTCCGGATATCCGGATTTCGGATATCGGCTTAAATATCAAGATATCCGCGGATATCCGGATCCGGATCCGGGTATGTAAAAAATATATTAAAATATTAAAAATAACATTAAATTAATACTTATATATATATTTTAAAAAGTATATATATATATATAATAAAAATATATAATATAATATTAAAAAAAACAAAAATTAGATTATTATAAAAATATTTTAAGTTTATTTTTTTTGTATAAATCTTAATATACTTAAAAATTCATTAATAATATAGAAAATTTATATATTTAAAGGACCCGGATCCGGATCCAGATATCCGGGTTGAAAATTCAGATATTCGGATACGGATATCCGGGTTTGAAAATTCAGATATCCGGATCCGGATCCGATTTGGACGGATCCAAAGTTTTATTATCCGGATCCAGATCCGGCTTTCCCGATATCCGGATTTTCGGAGAGGATCCGGATCCGGATCCCGGATAATATTCCCACGGCCGGGACTAGGTAACACCATTAGCCATATAATAAAATGCACAACGAGTCGTTAAAGAAATCTAAAGAAAGAGACACGCGAACAAATACAAATAATATATTAGCAAAATGGGGTCGGGCTCAACAGTTTCATATATATAGAAATGGTTGCGTGGTTGATGAATTCCTTTCGCCTGTTAATGAAAAGATCGTTTCTAGGTATGTAGAAGTCAACTTCTTTGCCATATAACACCTTTGTTGGGCTAAAAATTTAATTGAATGATTAAGTAACATGAACAGAATGTGAAAGGGCCTTTTTGGGTTAGAAACTCAATTTAATGATTAATTAAGTAATATGAACAGAATGTTCAAGGGCCAAAAATTGTCCTTTTTGTAATAGCATGCCACATAATTTGCTAAACGTGGAGTAGTCATGAAAAAATCAAGTTTATTTATCAACTTCACAATTAAAATTTTTAGAATATGGTTTTATTTTAGATTATCGTGTGGTCACCGCCAACATCTCGTTGATTATTTCTCCTAATTATTCTCCACTTAGTATAGATTCCTAGAAAAGAAAACAGATATAGCAAATTGACGAGCAAAATAGCTAGAGAGAGAGTTGAAAAAGAGAAAGAAGATGCCTTTAACCAAATCGATTAGTACTATCATAGCTTTTTCTCTCATATTTCTCATATTTCTTGCAGTATACGCAAGGTTGTTCTACGACCTTTGTTCAGACACTGGAAGTTTCAAAAGAAGTAAGTTGAGACACGAAATTTACGGCAAGGTCTATGAAGCTACGAGCAGCCAGGTCACCAATTCTATCCTCAGCCGCCGCAACACCAACCCCTTTACCAAACCGGTCAAAGTTCTCCGCCGCGCGACCACTTCGTGTTCGAAATCGTTAGTTTTATTTTTACTTTTATTTATCTTTAAATTGCAATTAGATATTTCAAATCTTAGTATGTTCAAAGGAACTCAGACCAAGTATAAGATATGTATTGATATGAATTAGTCGTTAATTTGTGATAGAGTTGTACATTATCTACTGTGTTTATCATTTAAGACGGATTTCAAATTATTTAATTCCGTAGGGTAGGGCTCGTCAGATGAAAGTAGTGGTCTGAATCAGTAAACAGAATTATGGTCCCTTCCATATTATGGAATTGCATTTAAGACACTAAAGAATGAATGTAATTGTTATAAAAAAGTTTTTTTGTTTTGTTTTGGTTATAATGTTATGTTATCAAAAAGTTGATAACATTAATTAATTAATGAGCACTTCTAATGTTATAAATTTGGTGGAACATTTTTAATTACACTTCGTTTTTCTTGTGACGTCATCATTTGACATTTTTCTTTTTAAATAATCAATGCCACATATCGAAATTATTTATTTATTAAGAGAACGAGTAAGAGATTAACGGAGTTAGGTGGAGTTGTTGTATAGGCGTACAAGTTCATATTTTTTTAAAAATTATGATTTTGTTTCAAACTTTAAGGTAGTGCATGTAAAAATACCTTTGTAGTTATAATATGTATGTTGACAAAAAGTAAAAGAAAGTGAGAGGCTATATAGTATATATATATATATAAACAAATTGATGTATAGCCTATGACAAGTAGTAGTTTCGAATATATTCAGTAGGTAGAAATTGGAGACATATATTGTAGATAAGAGTCACCAAATCTCAATCATGCAACCAAAATATTCTATAATTTTCTTATAAATATAGAGACATATCGAAAAGCTTACACAACACCAAATCTCAGAGGATTAACAAAACACAAGAGAAAAAAAAATGAAAAGTTATGCCAACTTCGTAATTCTATTTTTATTACAAAGCTTGGTGCTTCCTCACAGTTCATGCCTTCATCAAACTTCTTCAGATGACTTATCTCCATTTCCTTCTGATTTCCTCTTTGGCACAGCTTCTTCTGCTTACCAGGTACTTCCTTTTTCTTCTATTTACATATCTAAAATCAGATTTTGGAGTCAAATATTGAAATTCCACTCTCTCTTTTTTGTTTTACCCCTTATCCTTTTTGGATGTTTTTCTCTTTATGTATTCAGTATGAAGGTGCGTACCTAACCGATGGGAAAGGTCTGAACAATTGGGATGTCTTTACCCATGAAAACCCTGGTATGCATGTGTTTATATATCTTGGATTCATTTTGGAGTTGCTCGGTTTAAAAAAAAAAAAATCATGAAAAAGTAGAAACTGAACTATCTATAGGCCTTTAGTTTTTATTTATTTTTCTCTCGTGTCAGATTTCTTTTGGTTTAGATTAGCTACACGTACATCTATTTTAAAATGAAACTTGCTGTTTAGTTCTTGGTTCAAATTTGGTTTTATTTCTCATCTGTGTTGTTTCATTGTTTATATGTTAACTTGTATCTACCCACGTTTTACGTATAGCACTTAAATTTACTTACAGTTTCAACTCTATCCGAATTTTTGTCGGCAGGTTATCATTTTTTAAAATCCGTGTTTATTCCATTGACAATATTTTATGGTGAAATGCAGGGAACATATTGGATGAGAGAAATGGAGATATAGCTGTTGATCAATATCATCGATTCATGGTTGAATAACTTTCTTATAATAACTGGAGACTTTTTTTGAAAAAAACTATATATCGCGAAGAACGTGACTCAATTTAGTATTTTAAATTACCCACTTTATATGCTTACAGGAGGATATCCAGTCAATGACTTATCTTGGCGTCAACAGTTACAGATTTTCAATTTCTTGGTCTAGAATCTTACCTAGTAAGTCTTTACTTTTTAATCATGAGTTTAATAGTTAAATTTGGTTAAGAGTTTCCACCAATAAGCAATCGATCGGTTCAAAAATCATAGAAACTCTATAAATTAATAACTATAAAAATAGTAATGTTTTATAATTTTTAATTGGATCAATTTAAAATATAAAATAATTTGATAGAATAATAAGACAATAATTTATTTTTAGTAGCCATTTATATTTTATAACTTTTTTATATCATTGATGAAATCAGTTTAAAATTTTATTTGATGCTATTTTAAAATATTTTTTATAAGTTAATAACTCTATAAATTTATTAAATATTGAACAACATTTTTAATTTATAAGGCTCTACTGTCTTTTAATATTATTAGAAATGACTTCCATCGACCGATCGACGTAAAGTAAATTTCCACAACTCATCAGTTATCTGAAATCAAAGAGGAAAAAAGTCGCTAAAAATGTTTTTTTTTTCTCTTGGCTAAAGAAAAAGTCGTTAGCAATATTTATTTTTCTGTTTCTTTAAAAAAAAAAAGAAAAACTTGTTGCCTTACGAAATAAACAAGAAAAAAAACCTTTGCATTTGAAAATACAGATGGGAGATTTGGAGCCATTAATTATTTGGGGATAAGGCACTACAACAGGTTGATTGACGCTCTAATTAGAAATGGTAATAATTATCCTCTAGCTCTTATTTGAATCTATATCTATTATTTGTTCATGAATTCAATACAACATATGATTTACGAGAATGATTTTTCATTGTAAACGTTTCCAGGGATAACTCCATTTGTGACGTTGAATCATTTCGACTATCCTCAAGAGCTCGAGAACCGGTTTAAAAGTTGGTTAAGCCCTGAGATGCAGTGAGTGATTCAAGTCCCTAACCGATTAGACCATATAACTAACTAAAACTAATTCATCAATTTTTTTTTATTAGGAAAGAATTTGGGTACTTAGCTGATACATGTTTCAAACATTTTGGAGACCGAGTTAAACACTGGATCACGCTAAACGAACCAAATCAACATATAATCGTAAGCTATATAAAAGGTATATTTCCGCCAAACCGGTGCTCCATGCCGCACGGAAATTGTAGTGTGGGGAATTCGGAAACTGAGCCTTTTATAGCTGCGCATAACATGATCCTCGCACACGCAAAGGCGGTTCAAATATACCAAACCAAATATAAGGTAACAAATCGATATAATATGTATATATTTTTAACTATGTTGTATGTAATATACTAATATAAATACGATGTCTTTGTAGAAAGAACAAAAAGGAAGCATCGGCATTGTGGTACAAACATCATGGTTTGAACCAATAAGCGACTCCATTGCGGATAAAGTTGCGGCAGAGAGAGCTCAGTCATTTTATTCGAACTGGTATGTTGTGTGATTAGGATGACAAAAGAATCATATATGAGTATGTATTATTCACATACTGATCATGTTTCCTTATCTAATGTGCACTAAAATACCAGGATTCTAGATCCCGTTATATATGGGAAATATCCTGAAGAAATGGTGAACCTACTTGGATCAGCCTTGCCGCAATTTTCAAGAAACGATATTAAGAACCTTAAGATTTATAAATCAGATTTCTTGGGTGTTAATCACTATACAAGTTACTTCATCCAAGATTGTATGATCTCTACTTGTAATTCTGGAGAGGGAGCTTCTAAAACTGAAGGATATGCACTCAAATTAGTCAAGAAAGGCAATGTTTCAATCGGAGAAGTTGTAAGTAAATTTGTATATGTACTTTCAAAAAACTTCTTGGACTCCCTAGTAAATCTAGTGTTTTATAACACTAATTTTGAGATGCTTCAATTTTTTTCGCGCTTGATAGACGGACGTAAGTTGGTTGCACATTGATCCTGAAGGATTCCGAAAAATGTTGAATTATCTAAGAGATAGATACCCCAACATACCAATGTTCATCACTGAAAACGGTAAAGTACCTCAAGATTTTCAGTTATATCCATATTCTTGGAATGTATTTTGAACAATTACTATCATGTTTTGCAGGTCTCGGAACCTTACAGAACCCTAAAACGACGGTTAAAGAACTTCTAAATGATACTCAAAGGGTACACTACATGACTGGATACTTGGATGCTTTGAGAACAGCTATGAGGTACCCTATGTATTTAATCAGTCTTTAAACCAAACCGTAGTCTCTCAAGGGAACTTAATTACATAGATATTGAAATGCAAAATGTTACCAAGTCTAATTCTTTCTAAGATTAATTGTAAACTCTTTTGTAGGGATGGAGCAAATGTGAAGGGCTATTTCGCATGGTCGCTACTAGATAATTTTGAGTGGTTGTATGGATACAACCTTCGATTCGGGCTATTCCACGTGGATTACACAACTCTCAAAAGAACACCAAAGCAATCAGCTCATTGGTACAAGAACTTTATTGAACACCACGTGAGTACAGGAGATCTCGTAGATAAATAATAAAGATGTCGAAAACTAGGAAATATTTAGTTGAAAGTCTTCTGATTATTGAATGCTTTTGAAATGTATCTAGTGTTTCTTAGACATGATTGTTTTCTTAATCTTGCATAACTATTGTATCACAAAGATTATTGTACAGGAAAATTTGGGTGTACGTCCATTATATGAAAAAATATGCTAAAATAAAATTATTAACTAGCTCTCCCATATTTAATAATTAAACTTTCAATTTTTGATTCGATTTGTTTCGAATATTGAAATGGCGGCTTATGAACTGTGAGGATTTTCGGTTGCAAACATATCAAAGTGAACTCTCCTTTGCTCAAAAAAAAAAAGTGAACTCTCCTGTCGGAAATATTTCTTTAGAAGGCAGCTCACAAACATACTGTCCAGAACCCATCTTCGTAACCTACTCCTTGTGTCATTTAATATATTCTTTTGTAACTTAAATAATCTGTCGCTAATATAATTATCAAGTGTTATGAATTTTTTTTGGTCAAGAGATTTCATTAAACTAAACAAGGTTACTCTCCATTAAAGGAGTATACAGACAGGCTACAAGAAGCCAAACCGAACAAAGCATTAACCCACCAAGTGATTAAGCCCAGAGAATAACTGAACACATAAAAACTGAAAGTGATAGATAGAGATGAAAAGAGAAACATGACCAACAACGCCATAGAAAGACAACTTTCGAAGAAAGTAGCTTCCATAACAATCAAGTGTTATGAATTAACCGGGCCTTGTGGTCTGGTGGCAATGGAGACACATTGCCTTGAACAAGCCACCCGCCTTCGAGTCCCGGCCACCGCGCAATTCTTCGGAATAAAATTGGGAATGTGTACGGCCCCTTGAATTAGTCCTTGGGCCTAGAAAGCCTTTGGGATATCATGTAAAAAAAAAAAAAGTGTTATGAATTATCATCTGCAACTGTAACGTATTAATCTGTCGTCAAGCGGTCATGATTAATGACGATGTTATTAGAGTAATGGTTTGATATTTGGTTAAATATCATTGGTTTAATGTAAACTAGTTTAAATTCTGAATTCCGGTTAAGTCTTCCTCTATATAAACGAGACTGCGTCGTAATCATTATTATAAGAGAAATGAATAACAAATCATTTTTTGATGTAACAAAGTCTCTTCTCCGCTTTAATGATGCATTTAGAGATATGGAAAGACTTGATGACTCGTTTTCATCTTACAAATTTGTCAAGATCCTATCAGCTAAAAGAACAAATTTTGTCTCTCCAACAAAAATCAAAAAGCATTGGATTTATCCACACCAGGGGCGAAGCCAGCTTATGTATGGGGGGTGCAAGTGCACCCATTTAAATATAAGATTTTAAAATTTTGTAATGAATTATTAAACTAAATTGTCACGATTGGTTAAAGTGCACCCATTAATTTCAATGAACCAAGGTTCAATGCCCTTCCCCATGCACCCATTACTTGTTTATAGCTATTATTTTATCTATATTATATATTTTGCACCCATTGAAAAATTATTCTGGATTCGCCCCTGATCCACACACTATACCAAACTAAAAATGTTGTGGGATGATCTTGATGGAACGGATTGGGTGAAAACTTGTCAAGCCTGTACTTGTTGTAAAGTGCCTAAAGGTTCATGAATCAGATAAAATATAAAGCAAACTAGGTCGAGATTAATTTGTTTTTCCTGCAAAAGAAAGACATATCCTTTTGTTAATGAGGTATTGAGGTTGATCCTTTACCTCTGGTTTTTGAGTTTAATGAAGGATCGGTAGGTCCTTCTCCATCCATTCTCGCTCTTTTCCATCCACCAAATGATGAAAATCTTCTAATCTACTACTCTGATCGATTTGACCTGAAAACAGAGTATTATAATATCTTTCAAGTGTGAGTTTTAGTAGATTTGAACAAGTTTGTTTTAATTGAGTCCATAAAAATTAAAAGCCCTCTATCTATTTTTGTAAATTATTAATATATGTATTTATAAAATATATAAATAAAAAGCCATTATCATAACAGTAATTATAACTGTCAAAATTTGTAAATAAAGATAATTATAACTACAACATGTTTAGTCAACAAATTATATCTTGGCTTCCCTCATATTTTGAGAGAAGAAAAAAAAAAAATTGTGCGACTGATTCTCAAGGCTGAAAAAGAACTATTGAAAGCATTTTAAACAGTTTTCCCAAAAAAAGAAAGCATTTTAATCAGTAAAATGTGTACTCTATGCACCAAAGGCAATGAGAATTTGTTTTTGACTTGTTTCACATTATGTAGAAGCTAGCATTCAACTAGATTTTCCTAGATTACTTATTAACTCAATACACACAACTCATTCAATATATTTAATTGGCTGGTTGAGCAATTCCTATAAGGTCTCCATAGTTGATGTTTTCCATTGATTATTTCTCTTTCAGGTGCGAGGTATTTCTTTATTGTTAAAATCATCGCTAACACACAAAATATGACTAACCTTTAAATTAATAAATTATTCCGATTGGATAAGTTTTAATTTCAATTAATATTTTGCTAATATATATATAGTACCTACACAAAAAGACCACCGAAACTGAGAAGAGAAACACACAAACACAGAAAAAAACAAAAATTAAACAGACAAAATGCAAAGTTTACCTATTTTCGTATTTATCATCTTATCACAATTCTTAATGTTTAGTGTGTATAGTTCATGTCTCCATCAAAATTCTTCACACAATAATTTACAAGATTCATCTCCATTTCCTTCTGATTTCCTTTTTGGCACAGCATCTTCTGCTTACCAGGTACTTCCTTTTTTTCATGTTGATATATTTTGTGATAATATGTGTTCTTTCTTTTTACCAAAAAAAAAAATATGTGTTCTTCTGCTTACTAAAAGCGAAATAAGTTTTTGGAATCAGTTTCCAAATTTCAATTAAACTTAATGATTTAACAGCTTTGTGGTTATTATTTGATGTTACATCACTTTTTCTTTCCTAGTTTTCTTTTTCTCTCTGAAACAAAAAACAATTTTTCCCTTTTGCAAGGCTTTAAGTTTGAATTTGGTTATGATTCTTTGTTCACCATGGATCCAGTGGGGAGAAGCAGTGGACTTGCGCTTTTCTATTCGGCTTCGTCTAATGTGCAGATAAAATACTCGGACAACCGAATGATAGATATCGAAGCTAGTATTGAAGGTCACAAAGTGTTTATTACCTTTGTGTATGGTGATCCGGTTGTTGGAGACCGAGAATACGTTTGGGAGAGGCTTACGAGAATGAGGTTAAAGAGATCTGGGGCCTGGCTTATGGTTGGCGGCTTTAATGAGATAGTGAGTAACGAAGAAAAGAAAGGAGGGCGCCGAAGATCAGAGATGTCTTTTCTCCCCTTTAGAACTATGCTTGCAAACTGCGGCATGATTGAATTCCCGTGTAAGGGTAACTCATTCTCCTGGGCATGTAGGCGGCGCTCAGGAAGAATACAATGCCGCTTGGATAGGGCGGTAAGCAATGAAGAGTGGCATCACTTATTTTTCCACACCGAGGTGGAGTATCTTTTAAGATGGGGTTCGGATCACCGTCCAGTGCTGGTGCGAATTAAATCAAAAGAAACCAGGCCAAAAAAGAGCTTCAAATTCGATAAGAGATGGATCGACAAGGATGGTTTTGCTGAATCCATCAAAGAAGGATGGACAAAGGAAACAAGTTTGAGGCACGAGGGAGTCCATGACAAGATTGGGAATTGTCGTCGTACCATATCCCAATGGAAACGACAAAACCCATCGAACACGGCTAAGATGATAGAAGATATTAAAAAGCTCATTGACCAAGTACAAAACGATGATAATATCTCAAGTGAGCAAGAACTACAACTCAAATGGCAACTCTGCGAAGCTTATAGAGCGGAGGAACTTTACTGGAAGCAAAAAAGTCGGGTTAAATGGCTGCGAGAGGGGGATCGGAATACGCGTTATTTTCATGCTTCCACTAAGCAACGCAGAGCTAGAAACCGCATTGTAAAGATACGAGATAAAAACAATGTATGGGTCGAAACAGAAGACGGTATAGAACACGTAGCTACAAACTACTTTGCAGAGCTCTTCTCATCCTCGGCCTCACATGTGAATGGCGATATTTTCCGGTTTATGACCGAGTCAGTTACTGGGGAGATGAACCGGGCCTTGACACGAACCCCATCAGACATAGAAATAAAGGAAGCTGCTTTTGCGATAAAGTCTGATAAGGCGCCGGGACCGGACGGAATGACGAGTCTTTTTTACCAGCGATACTGGCATATTACTGAGCCTGATATCTGTAAGATGGTGAAGGAATTTTTCGCATTGGGCGAACTCGATGAGCGTCTGAACCAGACCAACATATGTTTGATCCCGAAAACGGAGCGACCCTCATATATGATGGAATTTCGCCCCATTAGCCTGTGCAATGTGAGTTACAAGATTATATCTAAGATCCTTGCTAAGAGGCTCCGAAGGATTCTTCCGAGTCTTGTCTCGGAGACCCAGTCGGCTTTTGTGGCGCGAAGGTTGATCACATATAACATACTAGTGGCACAAGAAATTTTCCAGGCCCTGCGCACAAATTCGAGTTGCAAGTCCAAATATATAGCCATAAAAACGGATATGAGCAAAGCCTATGATCGGGTTGAATGGAGTTTTGTCGAAGCTCTAATGAGGAAGATGGGATTTGATGAGAGATGGATAAGTTGGGTGATGAAATGTATCACTTCTGTGTCTTACCAGGTCCTACTAAATGGAGAGGCAAAAGGGTGAATCAACCCGGGACGTGGACTGCGGTAGGGTGACCCGTTATCCCCTTTCCTTTTCATTCTCTGTACTGAAGTTCTGATTTCACAAATTCAAGATGCTGAAGAGGAAAAGAGATTATCCGGGATAAAAGTTGCCCGTGCTAGCCCTGCGGTCTCAAATCTTCTTTTTGCGGATGATAGCCTTTTTTTCTGTAAAGCAGAAGCCGGTCATTGTACAGAGCTAATGAAGATCATTGATCTCTATGGGGAAGCTTCCGGACAACAACTTAACAAGGCCAAATCTTCCATATTTTTTGGATCGAAAGTGCCGAATTACAAAAAGATGGAGATTAAACGTGTACTAGGGATCCCACAGGAAGGTGGAATGGGTATGTATCTGGGAATCCCGGAGAAGATTTGTGGATCCAAAAAGCAAGTGTTTGTATATGTGCAAGATCGCCTAAATAGCAGAACTAATTTATGGTCCGCAAAACTTTTATCCAAAGGAGGGAAAGAATTCCAGATTAAGTCGGTAGCTCAGGCTATACCGACATATGTCATGTCGTGTTTTCTCCTGCCAAAGGATGTGACAGATAAATTGACGAGCGCGATTGCAAGATTCTGGTGGAGTAAGCGAAACAATAATTGCGGAAGACATTGGATAGCCTGGAAATCACTTTGCGCCTCACAAGATGAAGGAGGCTTAGGATTCCGAGATCTGCGGGATTTTAACCTCGCTCTCCTTGGAAAGCAGCTTTGGAGACTTATGAAATATCCCGAGTCGCTACTGGCACGTGTATTAAAAGGTAGATATTTCCGGAAATCAAACCCCCTGGACACCGGGAAGGCGAATCTTCCTTCCTACGGATGGAGAAGCATATTGGCAGAAAAAGATTTGATAAAAAGCGGTATGAGACGCACTATAGGTACAGGAGCGGAGACGGCTGTATGGTCTGATAATTGGATACCCACTACCCCGGCAAGACCGGCTTATGATAATGGGTGTTTCAGAGACCCTGACCTGAAAGTGCACCACCTGATAGTCCCTGAGACAATGGAATGGAACCTAGAATTACTACACGCCTTTATTGCAGTCGAGGACATTCCAAGCATTTTGAGCATTACGCCGAGTAGAAGGTCACGACGTGACAGTGTCTGTTGGGACGACACCAGTTCTGGACTGTATACGGTGCGATTCGACTATTATAGAGCCATAAATCTGCGAGAAGCGCACGGCCCTATCATCTACTCAGAACCGAGTACGAAACCACTTAAGAAACGGGTTTGGCAACTTAAAACCACAAAGAATATCAAGCACTTTATCTGGCAAGCCTTATCGGGTTGCGTAGCAACGACAAGCAGATTAGCAGATCGACACTGTGGTACAGACAGAGACTGCCCGCGATGCGGTGCTGGAGAAGAAACAATAAATCATCTTTTATTTGAATGCCCACCCGCTGTTCAATGTTGGGCTCTTTATAACATACCCTCACCTCCGGGCGAATTCCCGCGTACCTCCCTGTTTACAAACTTGGATTACCTTTTTAGAAAGGCGGTGGATGGTAGAACCCAACATGAAGCTTTCTCCTCCTTTCCGTGGCTAGTCTGGTATATCTGGAAAGCCCGGAATGAAAAAGTCTTCAATGGAAAAGAAATTTCACCACAAGATACAGTTCTTCTCGCTCAACAAGAATCGGAGGTTTGGCACCTAGCACAGGTAATGGAAGAGACACCGGAAGAAGATCATCAATCAGCTCCGGCATCGCTCTCATCTCGTGCTGATCGATCGAATAATGGTGAATGGAGATGCCAAACAGACGCCTCATGGGGAAAAGATGCTTCACTTGTAGGCTTTGGATTTGTCCTGTTGCGTAATGATGTGATTGAGCGTGTGGGTGCAGGTGCAAAACCAAATAACAGATCCCCAATCCACGCAGAGCTAGAAGGCTTGACTTAGGCTATGCAAGAGATGATTCGCCTAGGAAGACGAGCTGTGGAGTTTGAATCGGACTGCGCTCAACTAATTAAAGTCATTAACGACGAGGAGGATTGGCCATCTTTGGATAATGAACTTGAGGAGTTTTATGATTTGCGACAAAGGTTTAAGAAGGTATCTTTTAAATATCTCCGACGAGCGGAAAACGTCCGGGCGGATTGCCTAGCAAAGGGGTCCAGACAGCGTGAAGCGCCCTTCTCCTATGTCGACAGGCTGGTACCGCAGTGGTTAGGATTCCATCCTAATCTATTTGCGACAGCATAGATGTTATGACCAAGATTTCTTGATGTCAAAAAAAAAAAGGTTATTATTTGATGTGAATAGTATGAAGGTACGTTCTTGACCGAAGGGAAAGGATTGAACAATTGGGATATATTTACGCATGAATACCCTGGTACGTATTGATTTCTGGCTTGATTCAATCTTCCGGTTTAAATTGTTAAGTTATGATAAAATCATCAACATAAGAAAATCAAATACAGTTAATCCAAATTACTTTGTTCTGGTTTATTTGAATTAGCTTCAACAATCCAACTAATTATATACGTATGAATTATTACATATACATTCTTAGAATTGCATACACTCACCGCATAATGATACTATACAGATTGAGCTGCTTACACCAAAAGATTATATATGTGCGCTAATGGAACTCGCTCAAGATAGGAGAGGAGAGTTCAAAGAAATTACATATATATCTGAGAACGGAGCTTCTCTCCTCTATGAGTTTCCCCTTGCTGAGGTGAGATTTTGCGTGTGTACAGTTCATATAGTCGCAATGAAAGTTTAATACGTCTGTATTGATTATGTAAACCGATCTTCTCATCATCATATCATACGATATCACAATCATTCCTTTTTTTTAAAAAACTAGTGAAGACATAAGAAAGAAGCTACTCCCAGAAATGGGGACAAATCCCAAAAGGGACCAAAAAAAGAATGTGTTTTATAGTTGGTTCTCCAATAACAAACCTGTGAAATCAAACAGGTTCTACTAATACGTGTAAGACGATCCAGACTGTGGGGGTCATGCCGGTGATAGCCTGTTCGGTGTGGTACGTCGGTTGCTGCACCAGAAGCAGAAGCAAAGAATCAATCATCCTCACCGTTCTGAGCTGGATCAATGTACCGTCGGCTATGACCACCAGATCCATACCTCTTCAACGAGTCCGGTCAACTAGCAGCAGCGTTAAACACATTCGTCCAATCCTCCCCAGTAGATCCTCAATTGGTTCTCGGGCTGCTAAATGCAAATACCTGAATAGGCACTCTAAACATTTGTCGTGGAATAAGCTCTTTGAGTTTTTGAGTCAAAGCTCTCCCAACAGAATATGCCTGGAAGCATATCTCAGCAGTACGAGCTTCAAGCAAATAGGAACAGTTTCACAAAGCTTTAAATTTAGAGCTGTGTGGAAGTGCGTGTATTTATGCTAGTTCACAAATTTCAGATTAGAAAGCTATAAAAACCAACCTTGTCTCTTTGTACAATGGTTGACAAAGGTTCTACCAATTCAGCTTTCCCTGTACCTGGACACATATTATAAGAAATGACGATGTTAAGAAGGGCACAAAAATGTGCAAGGGAAACGTAGATCTATTAAAGTTCTTTCCATTACTCGTGGCTTTTAATTAGTAAGAATATAATATAGACTTTCATCCTTGAGAAAAGGCTAACGAGATTCTAAGGTAATCAATAATATTAACGAGCTTCGTGTAACTGCAAATCGTTATGATCACTAATATTCTTGCTTATGATGATAACTATTTGCAGCTAAATCAACAACTTTATCCCAAATTTACGAGCTAAACTTTTAACTACACGAAGTAATGAATTTTTAATGCAAATACTAAGCTTCTTAATATTTCAATGGCAAAAAGAGAACGCATGAGAAAGAGAAGAACCTCAAAATCCTTGAATTCTTTTGGTCACATTAGAGCATAGGACCGATTCGGATTCGATAGAGCTGTGGTCGCCGTCTAGATCATCGGACCCATGTCGGTTTCATCAGAGAATCAGAAGTAATTGATGGGAATCTGGGTATCAGATTTATCGATTTCATCAACGAATTTTTCCTTGAAACTTGAATTTGGTGAGGAAGAAAGAACAAACTCAGTAACGGAGAAGAAGACGGCGTCTCTGTTAGCGTGATTCATTTTTTTTTTATCTCAATTCTTTTCGTTTTTTCATTTATCGTAACTAATTTTTCTTTTTAATTTTAACTCTGCAAACGTGGCGCTTTGATTGGGTTCATAGGTGAGAGGTGTATTAAAAGGTTCACCATAGGGGTGAACCTAAGTATTTCTTCTCTGAGCCCATATTATATTTATTTATATATTCTATAAGTTTTTCAGTTTAATTTGCTAAAGGATGAGAGCATCAGTATTGGAGAGATTGATTTTAGGTTCTAAAATGTATTTTATTAATAAAAATGTGACTATTCCAAAGAATTTTTTCAGAACCCATGCCTTCGTCTCTTCTCCCAGAGAAGTTTTCAAAATTTAGAGTTGCCACATCATTTATTTATTTTTTTTTTTTCTTTATTTTTTAAGTATAGAACCTTTAAAAGTTCTCCAATAAAGATGTTCTCAATATAGGAGAAAAAACTAATAATATCAGTAATTAATGGGATATAAAACTTACACCTAAACCCTAAATCAGTTTACAAGTTTCTTTCGCTGGAAAAACCTTCTCTCTCCAAGAGATGGTGGATGAGACGCACACGAGTTTTACATTTGAGATAAAGAATTTCTCCGACAAGGAAGCTCTGATATCATCACCAAAATTCTCAAGCGGCGGCTGCGAATGGTAAAGCTGTAAAGGAATATACTTTTTTCTTCTAGATTCAATAAATATCTTCGCTCAAAGTCGACATTCTTCTTTTGTGTCAGGTTTCTTAATGCTTACCCCAAAGGATACGATACTGAAGATCATTTGTCTCTGTTTCTCGCGGTTGCGAATCCTGAATCATTGCGGCTTGGATGGAAAAGACAAGCCAGATTTTCCTTTCTTCTGTTGGATCAATCCGGCAAAGAGCTCAACAAAACACCCGGTAATTAACTTATCACACGTAAACAATACTACATTTTTTTTTTGTCATCAAAGTTTGACTACTAACTACTCTGGCGCAAATGGGTTAGGAAGAGGTCCTGCCCACTGCAGAACCAGTTGACCCACGAACGAGAACGGTGCTTCGCGGTGTCTCGAGCCTTTCGCTAGATAATCTGCTCAGATATTTTCAGAACGAGGAAGAAACGATATCGAGAATTCAGTAAACCTATCATTTATCATCTGGAACTCTTCTAACTCAGATGCCATGGAGGGCCAATCCTCTTCGCCTTGGATCAACTTTATCATCTGTAAACAATCCGATTCGAAGTGCACACGAGATCTACCCGTCTGGAGGAGAGAGTCCATCACCCAGAGGAGGGATTCCAGTTCGCCGTGTAGAGGTGATCTGCAGTTTAATTTGGCGCTTAGTCCAACACGGAGAACATCTTGTCCTTGTAGCATGACGAATCCGAGCCCCACCGTAGTTACGCCTTGTGCCCAGGATGCATCTACCTGACAACGTAGCGGAGGGGTTGTGAGCTCGGTTATCGGTTCTCGTGCTGCCTGGCGTGTCGTCGTCTCTTCCTGCATTATGTCCGCCTCTGCGCTTTCCTCTGCGATTTGAGCTAAGGTCCAGCTTTGTGCTTCGTTCTTCGCTAGCTGAACCGTGTCCAAGGATGATACCTCCTTGCCATTGAAGACTTTTTCATTCTGCGCCTTCCAGATGTACCTGATCAACCATGGGAACATTTGCACGGCTTCTCGCACCAATCCGGTCTCCTTAATTTTACCCAGTAGGTAATCAATATTGGCAAAAAGAGAACTACTCGGGAACACGCCCGGAGGTGATGGGATAGAAGAGAGCACCCAACATTGCATTGCTGGTGGGCATTCAAAGAGTAAATGGTTAATAGTCTCATCATCATGCCCGCAACGAGGACAACTTCTATCTGTGCCACAATGTCTATCTGTCAATCTACTTGTCGTTGCTACGCAACCCGACAGAGCTTGCCAGAGAAAGTGCTTCAATCGGTTCCGTACAGGTTGTGGGATTGTTACTCCTTCGAATGTTTACCGCGGTTGCATATCCCGATTTAACCGAGTAATGACCAGAGCTTGTAAGGTCCCAGACAACACTGTCTCGACGGTTCAAGCGACTGGGTCTTATACTCAGGATCTTAGGAATATCTTCTGCAGCTATAAAAGCGTTTAACAGCTCCCAGTTCCAATCATTTGTATCAAAATTAATCAGGTGATGGACCTTTAGTTCTGGGTCTCGATAGCATCCATTATCCTTTGCTGGTCTTGCCGGTGATCCTGGGATCCAGTTTTCCGTCCACACCTTTGTTTCTGCCCCAGTCCCTATCGATTTTCGGAGACCTTGTTCTAATATACCTTTCGCTTCCATAATACTCTTCCAAGAGAAGGATGGTGCATAAGCCTTCCCGGTCTCCATTGGAGAATTTCCGGTAATATCGACCCTTTAAGACCCGTGCCAACAGCGAGTCCGGGAATTTCATCAACCTCCATAGTTGTTTTCCAAGTAGAGCGAGGTTAAAGTCTCTAAGATCTCTAAATCCTAGACCACCCTCCTCCTGCGATAGGCATAACTTATCCCATGCAATCCAGTGAATTCCACGATTATTTTGTCGTGTACTCCACCAGAATCTTGCAACAGCACTCGTTAATTTATCCGACACTTCCTTTGGAAGGAGAAAACACGACATAACATAAGTCGGGATAGCTTGGGCCACAGACTTAATCTGGATTTCTTTTCCGCCCTTAGAGAGAAGCTTTGCAGACCATAGATTCGTCTTGCTGTTTAGTCGGTCTTGTACATATGCGAACACTTGTTTTTTGAGCCGCAAATCTTCTAGGGGATGCCAAGATACATACCCATGCCGCCCTCTACTAAGATCCCTAGTGTTTGTTTAATATCCATCTTAATGGTTTGTGATACCTTAGACCTGAACATGATGGAGGATTTTGCCTTGTTCAGTTGCTGGCCAGACGCAGCTCCATATAAGTCAATGATCTTCATCAGTTCCTCACATTGTGTTTTTCCGCTTTACAGAAGAACAAGCTGTCGTCTGCGAATAAAAGATTCGAAACTGCCGGGCTAGCCCGAGCGATTTTGATCCCAGTCAATCTTTTTTCACTCTCAGCCCCTCTTATTAGGGAGATTAGTCCTTCAGTACAAAAAACAAACAGGAAAAGCGATAAAGGGTCGCCCTGACGAATTCCTCTTCCCGGGATAATCCTTCCTTTTGCTTCACCGTTAATCAGGACTTGATACGACACAGAGGATATGCATTTCATAATCCAGCATATCCACTTATCCTCGAATCCCATTTTCGTCATTAGAGCTTTTAGGAATCCCCATTCAACTCTGTCATAAGCTTTACTCATGTCTGTCTTGATGGCGACATATTTGGCTTTGCAACTCGGGTTCGTGCGAAGGGCATGGAAGATCTCTTGCGCTACAAGGATATTATCTGTGATCAGTCTCCGAGCCACAAAGGCCGATTGTGTTTCCGAGATCAGCTTTGGAAGAATTCGTCGAAGCCTTTTAGACAAAATTTTGGAGATGATTTTGTAACTAACATTGCAGAGGCTAATATGTCGGAATTCCGTCATACTAGATGGTCTCTCCGTCTTCGGTATCAAACAGATATTGGTTTGATTTATGCGTTCGTTGAAATCTCCTGACCTGAAGAAATCATTTACCATCCTTGTAATATCCTCTCCAATAATTGGCCAATACCGTTGGAAAAACAGACTTGTCATTCCATCCGGACCAGGTGCTTTCTCCGGTTTAATCGCTAGAGCCGCTTCTTTAATTTCCAGATCCAAGGGAGGGCGAGTCAAGGCTTGGTTCATCTCGGGAGTGACAGTCGCGGCCATAAACCGGAAGTTGTCGTCGTTTGGGCTTAGGCTAGTAGAGGTGAAAAGATCGTGGAAGTATTCTGTCGCTACCTTCTCGATTCCCTCTAATGTCTCTACCCAGTTGTTGTGACGATCGCGTATTTTGATTATCCGATTCCGGGCTCTCCTTTGTTTCGTGGATGCGTGGAAGAATTTAGTGTTGCGGTCTCCTTCTCGTAACCATCTGACTCTGCTCTTTTGTTTCCAGTACAATTCTTCTTCTCTATATGCCTCACATAGGTGCCATTTTAGCTCCAACTCCTCCTCGCTGGAGATATTATCATCATTCTGGACATTGCCCAACAGTCTCTTTAAATCCTCTATCATCTTCTCGTTATTAGTCTGATTTTGACGCTTCGAGCTCGAGATGGATTTCCGGCAGTTTACAATTTTGTCTTGCACCTTGCATCGATCAGGATTCCGACAATTTCTCCATCCCGATATGATAGATTCCACGAAGCCATCTTTTCCAATCCACCGTTTGTCAAATTTGAAACATTTTTTTGACCTTTTTTCTGTGGATTGGATTCGTGTCAGTACCGGTCTATGGTCCGATCCCCAACGTTTTAGGTACTCCACCTCAGTGTGGGAAAATAGATGGTGCCATTCCTCATTACCTACGGCCCGATCCAAGTGACATTGTATCCTTCCTGATCTGCGCCTAGTCGCCCAAGAGAATGAATTGCCCTTGTGCGGAAATTCAATCATTCTGCAGTTCGCCAGCATTGTTCTAAACGGGATAAAAGATGCATCTGATCGTCTCCTGCCACCTTTCTTCTCATCATTACTTGTTATTTCATTAAAATCTCCCACCATTAGCCAGGCTCCAGACCTGTTTAAACTCATCCTGGTGAGTCGTTCCCATACATATTCACGGCCTTCTACTACCGGATCTCCATACACAAAGGTAATAAACACTTTGTGGCCTTCAATAGATGCTTCAATGTCAATCATACGATTGTTAGACGATATAATCCTAACATCAAAAGACGAGGAATAAAATAATGCGAGTCCACCGCTTCTCCCAACGGGATCTACTGTGAACAGGCTATCGTAACCAAACTCAAACTGAAAATCTTGCAGAAAGTAAAAATTGTTTTTTGTTTCATAAAGAAAAAGAAAACTAGGAAGGAAAAAACGATGTAACTCCCGGAGATGTTTCTTGGTCAATTAGGCTCCGGCCCCTTGACAATTCCAGGCTATAGCATTCATCTATGCGTACTGGGTGGTTTCTGGGACACCACCGAACCTGAAATTGACGATTTTTTCTTGTTTGTCGTAGATGGGAACACCTCCTTTCGAGGGGTCTTGGAGCCCGTACGATCATCTGTTGTAGTGTGTCCGACCCGTGAGCTTGAAGTTCTCTTCTTCGAAGATGCACGAGCTCTCAAAGATGAGAGTATTTTTTGAAGCTTTTGCACCTCTAATGTCTGGGCTCCGTTGAATTTTCTTCCTGCCTCCCCCCACCTGATTTTCCGTCAGGCATCTTGTGCTGTTGGAACGAGAGGGGTCTTTGCTGGGGATGTCAATTGGTTTTGTTTTCTCCTTGGAAGGCTGCTTCGTAGTAGGAATCTTCTCTTTGTTGAGAGTCACAGACTTCTCTTCGCCTTTCGCCGGTGCTTCCAGTTGTGAGATTGCATCAATTTTCTCTGCACCTGCCATAAGACAATCCTCCAGATCTTCCCCCAATAAATCATCATTATCAACTAAAGTATCATCCATTCCGAGCACATCATATTGTTCTGCTAACATTTTCATCTCCTCCTCAGTTGCTAAGTCAAGGTTCTCACTATCGATTCCTTCATTTCTCAATATAAGCCCATCATCAACATCAACAATCTTTGCTACATCTAAAGATCCAGCAGCATCTAGTAGGATCGGTAATCCCGATTTCTTAATCGTATCTACTCCAGGAGGGATTAGCTCACCTTGTTCCAGTACAGGTCGGACATGGAACTTACCAGAGCTCAGGGTATCGGAGACCAGATCTTTTTTATGACCACGGTTTGTACCTGATCCTTCCGGCGCCAAGGCCTTCCCTTTGATACGGCGAATGCGTTCTTTTTCTGTTTCCGAACTAATGTCCATTTTTTTCGACTCTATCCGTTCATCGTGCTCCCTTCGGATTGGTCTCCATTCTTGTCGTGGAGGCGAGCCATGGTTCCTCTGTCTGTAGCCAGAGGATGTTCCTCGGAGTCGTCTATCACTGTAGGATTCTGTTACGGTTCGTTGCGAGTCTTCGGAGCGTTGCGGATACTCTGAGTTTCTGTAGGGAAGACTCATGTTCCGATACTCTCTATGTCCTAAGACACGGTTTGATAATGATTTTGGCGAGTCCCCTTGTGTCCTCCTCCTTTGATTGCTGTTTATCGTATCAGATCGGAGGTTCTGGGCTCTCAATAGAGGATCTCTGTCATCAGTGGCGCGCTCTCTAACCCCATATGGGTGAAATCTCTCCCGCATTCGGGGACTTTCTCTAGACTTAGTTGTATTTGATGGGGATCGATCATCTATGCGTTTCCAAACTTCTTTAGCTCGAGCATCCCGCTTGTTTTGGAGATCCATCCTTAGATCAGACTGAACTTGAGTGGGGATAGAGCCACTCTTGCGGAGCACAGGAGATGCAGAATTGAATCTTCCCTGGAGGGCCCTCGAATTATCTTTCTCTGATATGGAGTGGGATGAGAACATTTCTCTCGCTGCTGCTTCGTCTTTCTCCTTCTGTTCAATTCTCGCAATCCGGTTCCGCTCCTTCTGTTCGTCTGAGATGTCAGGGCATGTCCCTTCCAAATGCGAGATCTTACAGCAGGAGTAACACCATCGGTACAAGTCCTCATAGGTGATCTTAACTTTTATAATGTCTCCATTCTCAAAACCAACCCGTCTAGTGAATTGGAGGGGAGCATCAGCATTAAGCGAGACTTGGACACGTTCCCGATCAACATCTACCGCCTTAACAGCTCTCAAAGCTTTTCCAATACCGGAGTAAACTTCTTTCTTACGGTAGTGAGTTGGGATCCCAGCGATGCGAGCCCAGAAGATCATTGTATTTGGGAAGTCTTCTCTGATATTTGGTTCCCATCTCTCTAAGGAGAAGCTCCATTTATTGAAGTGACATGGGCGCTTGGATAGGACTTTTTGGAGGTCATCTTCATTCTCAAAATCGATTTGAAATTTTCCGTTGCCCAGATTTATCCCCCTTACCCTTCCTTCCACATCCCATACCTTCCGTTTTGGGAGTTGTGAGATGAGCGCATCAATGCTCCTTCCTTCTCTATGGAACATACGGCCCACAAGTGTTAGCTTATGTTTTTCGATTAGATCTGAGTAGTCGAAGGCCGGGATTCGAATGATCTCATCCTCCACATAAAGCCGACGACGCGCGGATTTAGAAGATCCACCATTAAGTCGGGATCCAGAATTATGACTCATCGAAGCTTGGACTTGATGTAACAAGCTTACCAATAACACGAACTAGCAAAAAACCTAAAAGCGAAGCACCCTCTTGAAGGGGAAGAGAACACTGGAATTAAAATCAAAAAGACAAAACCTCGTAGCCTCTGCTAGATCTAAAACAAATGAAAAGGACTGTCAAAAGTGCAGAAAGACAGATAGGAACCACAGAGAAGTGTTGTAGTCTTCCTCTGGGGTTCTGAGATGCCTCGAGGTGATCAGATCGTGGTTGCCGTGCCGCCGAAGGAAGAGATCTGAGAATCGCCTATTCTCTCCGAGAGCCCTAGCCGCCATTTGGAAATAAACAATACTACATTTAAGTAAATAAATATGTGTATATTATATCTGAATCGACAATTTTAAAACTAATCTCTCTGTTTTTGTCTTACAGAACTTTTGTGCAAACTGTTCTGCGCTCAAGCACCAGAGTGGGGTCTTGCAAACGCGGTGCCTCTTAAAAAGCTTCAAGAAGAAGGGTTTCTGGAGAAGAACAAACTGATTGTTAAAGTACAAGTACTTGAAGTTGTTGATGAAGGAGAAGTTACTGGGAAGGAGACGTTGGATTACAATGGTTTCCAAGTTCCTTATACTCAGGTATGATCAAGAAGAGATGCTTCTTGTTATTGTTTTTTTTTTTTTTTTTATCGATCTATTTTTACAGGTTTTTCAAGTGAGTTGGATTTTCCACAAACACCCGGATATTGCTTTGAATTTCATACCAAAGAGCCAATTTGTGAGGACAACATACATGAATCTCCTCCTGTCTCTCATTCAGAAACTGGACAAGCCTCCAAATAGTTTCTCCGAGACTGAGCTAAGCAACACTCGCACCGAGTTGATCGATCTAACACAAGCAGGATTCAAGCTAGACTGGTTGAACACAAAGCTTGACGAGATTACCCTCGAGAGGAAGAAAACAAATGCTCATGATTCTCTAGTCCAAGAACTTGAGGAGCAAGTCAAGGATCTCAAAGCCAAAGTTTTGTCATCAATGGAAAAGACTGTTTCGGATTTCACAGATAGAAGCCAAAGTTTTGTCATCAATGGAAAAGACTGTTTCGGATACCCCAACATACCAATGTTCATCACTGAAAACGGTAAAGTACCTCAAGATTTTCAGTTATATCCATATTCTTGGAATGTATTTTGAACAATTACTATCATGTTTTGCAGGTCTCGGAACCTTACAGAACCCTAAAACGACGGTTAAAGAACTTCTAAATGATACTCAAAGGGTACACTACATGACTGGATACTTGGATGCTTTGAGAACAGCTATGAGGTACCCTATGTATTTAATCAGTCTTTAAACCAAACCGTAGTCTCTCAAGGGAACTTAATTACATAGATATTGAAATGCAAAATGTTACCAAGTCTAATTCTTTCTAAGATTAATTGTAAACTCTTTTGTAGGGATGGAGCAAATGTGAAGGGCTATTTCGCATGGTCGCTACTAGATAATTTTGAGTGGTTGTATGGATACAACCTTCGATTCGGGCTATTCCACCTGGATTACACAACTCTCAAAAGAACACCAAAGCAATCAGCTCATTGGTACAAGAACTTTATTGAACACCACGTGAGTACAGGAGATCTCGTAGATAAATAATAAAGATGTCGAAAACTAGGAAATATTTAGTTGAAAGTCTTCTGATTATTGAATGCTTTTGAAATGTATCTAGTGTTTCTTAGACATGATTGTTTTCTTAATCTTGCATAACTATTGTATCACAAAGATTATTGTACAGGAAAATTTGGGTATACGTTATGTAAAAAATACTAGAATAATATTATTAACTCGTCCATATTCAATAACTAAATTTTCAATTTTTGGTTTGATTTGTTTCGAATATTGAAATTGCGGCTTATGAACTGTGAGGATTTTCGGTTGCAAACATATCAAAGTGAACTCTTGTGTCGGAAATATTTCTTTAGATGGCAGCTCACAACATATATACTGTCCAGAAATCCATCTTCGTGACCTATTCTTTGTGCCATTTTAATATATTTTCTAGTAACTTAAACTAATCCGCTGCTAATATAAATTACAAGTATTATAAACTATCAACGTATTAATTCAGTTCAAAAAAGGAGAACGGTAACGTATTAATCCGTCGTAAAGCGGTCATGATGAATGATGTTAGAATACATAGAATATATATTCTAAAGTAGGTAGAACAAATATAAAAGGTTAGAATACAAATTCTAAATACCGTAGAATATAAAAAAAAAAAAAAAAAAAAAAAAAAAAAATTCTAAATACCGTAGAATATAGAAGAACGGCTAGATTACGTATTCTAGACAAGGTAGATTATGCAACACTAGGTTGGATAGAAGAAGAACGTATTCTAACATATGTAGAACAAAGAGTAACACTCAGAATACGTAAACTAGCTTAGGTAGAACAAAGAGTAATACTCAGAATACATAAACTAGCTTAGGTAGAAATTAAACAAAAGGTAGAATATGTATTCTTGCTGACGTAGAACTAAGTGAAATAGGTAGAATGCATATTCTAATCAAGGTAGAACAAGAGAAAGATTCAGAATATATATTCTACCTAACTTTTTTCCTAGAATATGAACTCTAACTAATGCAGAATAGGAAACAAAATATTTTTTAAAAATACTTCGTTTCTAAAATAATTGTAAAAATATATTTTTATGACTTTTTATTTCCATTTTCTTTTTTTTTTTACGATTTTTTTATATTTTAAAACAAGTTATTTTATATTTTTAAAATTTAATTAAGGGTAACATAGTCAAAATCAAACCAAAAATACTAAAAACATAGATGGACAAATTCTTTTTCAATCTAACCTATTGAGCCAAATCTCCCAAAAAAAAAGCCTTAGGCTTTTTACTTGTTTCACATTAGTCATGTAGAAGCTAACATTCAACTAAAATTTTCTTAGATTATACTTCGTAACTCAATACACACAACTCATTCAAAGAGTATATTTAATTGGCTGGTTGAGCAAATCCCTTTTGTCTTTATAGACTTATAGTTGATGTTTTCTTTTGATTATTTCTGTTCGAGGTGCGAGTTATTTCTTTATTGTTAAAACCATTCTCTAAATTATACAAAAAATACGACTAACCTTTAAATTAATAAATCATTCCTATTGGATAAGTTCTAATTTCAATTAATATTTTGCTAATATATACATGCCTACACAAAAAGACCACCGAACTGAGAAGAGAAACACACAAACACAAAAAAAAGAAAAATTAAACAGACAAAATGCAAAGTTTAACTATTTTCGTATATATCATCTTATCACAATTCTTAATGTTTAGTGTGTATAGTTCAGGTCTCCATCAAAATTCTTCACACAATAATTTACAAGATTCATCTCCATTTCCTTCTGATTTCCTTTTTGGCACAGCATCTTCTGCTTACCAGGTTCTTCCTTTTTTCCTGTTGATATCTTTTTGTGATAATGTGTTCTTCTGCTTAGAAAAAGTATTCAGTCTTTGGAATCAATTTTCCAAATTTCATTTAAACTTAATGATTTCTGTAACTTTTGTGGTTATTATTTGATGTGAATAGTATGAAGGTGCGTTCTTGACCGAAGGGAAAGGATTGAACAATTGGGATATATTTACGCATGAAAACCCTGGTACGTATTGATTTCTGGCTTGATTCAATCTTCCGGTTTAAATTGTTAAGTTATGATAAAATCATCAACATAAGAAAATCAAATAGAGTTAATCCAAATTACTTTGTTCTGGTTTATTTGAATTAGCTTCAACAATCCAACTAATTATATACGTATGTATTATTACATATACATTCATAGTGCTGTTCATATCTATAATCTACTATACATATATATATATATATGAATGAGTATCAATGTTAGATATATTATGTTGACAATATCAATATATTATGTTGACAATATCAATATGTTCTGTTGACAATATCAAGATATATATATTCCAGGAAAAATACGTGATGAGAACAACGGCGACATGGCTGTGGATCAATATCATCGATTTATGGTCAAATCAATTTCTAAATAGTAATTTGCTGTTTTGTTTTACTTTTAGAAAACTCGTATATTGTATTAAATTATCTACTATGGTTACAGGAGGACATCCAATTAATGACTACCCTTGGGGTCAACAGTTACAGATTTTCAATTTCTTGGTCTAGAGTCTTACCGAGTAAGAGTTTCCTTTCTTAATCATGATTAATATCAAGTTACTGAATTGGTTTAGGAAACTAAATACCTTGCAGTTGAACACTGTAACTATACTATTACTCAATATATGTTCATTCAATATCGAAATGACATAATCAGTTATTAATTAATAATAAAAGGTTTGTTATTTGGGAGACAGGAGGAAGATTTGGAGGTATTAATCATTCGGGAATAAAGTATTACAACAGATTAATCGATGCTCTCATTAGTAGAGGTATGATAATGTTTGTATTTGACTATTCTTTAGTATCATTGCTACTAATTTGAACTAATGAAATTTAAGAATATGATTTAAGAAGATTAAATGCATCCAGGGATTAAACCATTTGTCACGTTGAACCATTTGGACTATCCTCAAGAACTCGAGAACAGGTTTCTGAGTTGGTTAAGCCCCGAGATGCAGTAAGTGGTCTAATAAAATCTATAACAAATCAATCCGAACTATTGTAATCCAAATTCTAATGATCTTTAATTACATTTTTTTCGAGTTTTGTAGGAATGATTTCGGATACTTGGCTGATATATGTTTTAAAAATTTTGGTGACCGAGTTAAACACTGGACCACATTAAACGAACCAAACCAACAAATAATCCTGAGCCATCTAAAAGGCACATTTCCACCTTCCCGCTGCTCCTTGCCGTATGGAAACTGTACTCAGGGGAACTCGGAAACAGAACCTTTTATAGCTGCGCATAACACGATCCTTGCACATGCCAAGGCGGTTCACATATATCGAAGTAAATACCAGGTAACTACTATACTGATTGAGATAATATGTATATAAACTTTAAAATTATTTTGGTCTAATACCAAGAGAAATATGGTGTGACTCAGGAAGAACAAAAGGGAATCATCGGTATTGTGGTGCAAACTTCATGGTTTGAACCCATTAGCGATTCCCTTGCGGATAGAGAAGCTGCAGAGAGAGCTCAATCCTTTTATTCTAATTGGTATGCTCTATAATGATTACTAAGATTTTAAATTCACATACTATTACATTCTTATATGTTACGTGCCACAATATATACCAGGATTCTGGATCCAATTATATACGGAAGATATCCTAAAGAAATGGTGGCTTTACTTGGATCGGCCTTGCCGCGATTTTCGAGAAAGGAAGCGGAGAGCTTACAACAGTCAAGAATAGATTTTATCGGCATTAATCACTATACAAGTTACTACATTCAAGATTGTTTGTTCTCAACTTGTAATGCTGGAAATGGAGCTTCTAAAGCAGAAGGATTTGCACTCAAGTTAGACCGAAAAGGCACTGTTTCCATCGGAGAACTTGTAAGCACATTTTGAATCATTTTTTTTTTTTTGAAAACCTTTGTTTTACTTATGAGTACAATCGAGTAGTTTAACTTTACCTTCATATTTTTTTTTTCCTTTTCTTTTCATGATAGACCGATGTAAATTGGCAGCACATTCATCCTGAAGGGTTCCGAAAGATGTTAAATTACCTAAAAAATAGGTACCACAACATACCGATGTTCATAACCGAAAACGGTACAAGACCTCAAGACTTAACCAGAAATTATCGAGTCATGTTTCATATTTGTTAGGAATGTATAATGGACATTTGCAAATTGATATCTTCAGGTTTTGGAGACTTGCAAAAACCAGAGACAACAGTAAAAGAACTTCTAAAGGATACAAAAAGGATACAGTACATGAGTGGATACTTGGATGCTTTGCAGTCAGCAATGAGGTAAAGAGACTATGTGAATTATGCAAGGAGCCAACTCAGGATCTCATCTGCATTTAGTTAACCTTTAAACCAATTGATCTATACATAAACTAATATTTACATTAATTATATAATGCATACTTTATAAGAATAGTAATTTTGTTGTGGATTTTTGTGTAGAGATGGAGCAAACGTGAAGGGCTATTTCGCATGGTCGCTATTAGATAATTTCGAGTGGTTGTATGGATACAAGCTTCGATTTGGGCTATTCCACGTGGATTATACAACTCTCAAAAGAACACCAAAGCAATCAGCTTCATGGTACCAAAACTTTATTGGAGAGCACATTAGAAGAAGAGACTATTAGATATAAACATATGCATTTTTTTAGTTTCTATTAATTAAAAAAGGGTCTTCTTTAACACCTTGTGATAATAATCGAGCATAATGTTTTTGCTGGATTTTGCCTCTAATGAAATCGAATACTTCGCTCAGATTGATCTTAATAAATGTCTTCAACTCATACATCAAGTTTGTTAAAATGAACAACTAGTGATTATTTCTCATCAACTAATGTTTTTCATACATTATATTTATCAAAAAAAAACCTTTGTTTAATAATTGATGATGGTTAACAAGTGTTAGAAACTCATGACGTTTCGAAGAAGTTATTCTCTTATCTATCGATGATAAAACTGTCAGTATTTATAATGACAGAGAGTTTAGGGGTTGGGTTAATCTGGCAAATAAAAGAGCGCTGGTTTCTACGAGACGACGAATGCTTTGAAGAAAATATAGAAAATATTGTTTATTAATATGGCGCTTTAAAGAATTAAAAGAAAAAATGACCCTTAGAATCAGCTTGAAAGAGGTGACATTATAGAGGAATAATAAGTCATTTTTTTTCTCAACAGGAATAACAAGTCTTTTAATTCGATGTTAGTGTACGAGGGTGGACTATCCGGAGTGGATCTGTCCTCTTCTTTTCTTTGCTTCTTTTTCTAGTTTTAGTTTTACATTTCTTGTTTGACCAAAAAAAAAAGAAGTTTTGCATTTCTTCTCCCAATGAATGCTCCATTTTACTGTATTTAATGCTTTTTACTTCACTTAACTCGGTGGTTTCAGTTCAAAGTGATGTGTTGCATAATACTTCCTCTGTTCCAATCTTCCTAAATGTTTATTAACAAAAAGTTGATTGGATTATCAATGGCTTAATGTTCTTTAAAAAGCTCTACCAATCAAGGCCTAAGCTATCAAAATAGTTTTGGGCTTAGGGGCCTAGGTTGGATGAGAAATAAGATATCATCTAACAAAAAAAGTCATATTTCACAAAATTAGCAAGGTGTTAATTACCTAAATAGCTAGAAATTCAAGCAATCTTTCAAAACTCACTTAAATTCTAGTAAAATATGGATCTTGGATCATTATATCAACTTTTAGGATAACATTTTTTTAAGTATAACATAATTCTTCTTAATTATTGAGATTTCTCTAATTTTTGAACATCATATTAACATTTGCTATCCTTTTGAACCAACAATGTTAATCTCTCACAGTTCTTTTTTATTGGGTGATCCGTATTTGAGAAGGAAAAGTTGAATGAGTCAAAGAATTTTGTTATATCATTCTTTTTCAAGAAAACTTGTTAGGGAATAAGCTTTCTTTCATTTTCGTCAGTAATATTTGTAATGCAAGTTTTTTTCTTAAGATTGTGGGAGTTTCAGAGTTTTAACACCCATAATCTCTTTTAGACGCGTAACCAGCTTTTATAATTTGATTTAGAAAAGAAATTTGACTAGAGAGCTAACCCTTTTACAGTACCACTAAATAACCAACACTTTGATTTGTTATAAAAGCTTACTAGATTTTGACCCACTATTTGAAAGCGCGGGATTATTTTTTTTGACAAAAAAAATAAATTTAATGAAAAGGAAGATCTTTGTTATTAGTTTTTAGTTCATTTGAATTTTTATTTTATTTTTCTGATATTTAGTTTTTTTTACGACAAAAAAGTATTTATAGATGTTAAAGTTTGAGATGTGTTTATAGTTTTAATTTTGATATAAATTCATTATATAGTTTACAAAATTTTAATCCAAACTAAAGACGGATGGTAATATTTTAATTCTGATGTTTTTTTACGTTGTAGAAGTCAGAATAAAGATGTGTTCATAATTTTATTTTGGTGTAGATGATATTATTTTATAACTTTACTAATTTTGTATTTATAGCATTATTATATAATATGACTACATATTTTAATATATATATATATATATATATATAAATGTGTGTGTACTTATACTTTTAATATATCATATATTGTAGTATTTTATTTTATACAAAAGAATTATTTAATTTTAAATCAATGAAATTTTAAATTTATTAATATTGGATTAGACTAACCGACTAATTTAATATGCTTCATATCAAATAAAAATATTTTGCAACTTTAACAGATAAACCTGCAAAAAACCTAGTTATAACTATTTTTTTAAAAAATATTTATATATTTTTAATCATCTACTTGCTTTATCACATAATTTTATTTAAATATAAATAAAGATTATTTTAGTTTTGATCTAAATGTATTATATATTTTAATCCTCTTAAAAATTGGATGTCATTTCTTAGGTTTTTTGTTCTTATGTTTTCACTTACTAAAATTTAGAATTTAACATATGTTCATAGTTTTATTTTGGTGTAAATGATGGTTTTATATAATTTGTATCATAGTTACAGTGTTCATATGTTCATAGTGTTTATATTAGCCCTGATGGTTTACCCGGAACCGAACCGATATAGCGGTTATGGATCAGGTTCGGTACCACGTAAAAGAATCGATGGGTAGCATATGAAGGGAACCGTGGATATTGGTTCCTAACCGAACCGAACCATATCCAATGGGTATCCGAATACCCGATTTAACTTCTTATATCCAATCGATTTTCTCAAACTCAAGCTTGTATCTTTGCTTTATATGTCTTATAGAGTGAACTGTGAAGATTGAAGAATGAAGAGTCTTCATTGAAGACAACCTGAAACGTGAAGAATGAAGATTGATGAGCGTAATTTGTTTTTTTCTTGTCTTTGGAGAAGATTAGGATAAATTTATCTGTGTCATAACTTTGCTATTTGACAGTTTTTGGTTGTGGTTTCGGTTACATTTCGGATACATGTCAGTATTTCGGTTACATTTCTGTTATTTCGGTCATAATTCGGTTTTTTCGGTTCTTTTTACGGTTTCATTTCGGTTCCACTTAGAGAACCAATGGTTTCCATCCTAATCGGTTCTACCCGATACCTAACCGAAACCGATGGAACCGAATCGTGACCGAACCATGATATATTTGGTTCCTGTATGGGTAGTAAATCAGTAGAACCGAAAGAACCAGAACCGATGATTCCTACCCGGAACCGAACCATAGAACCGAATGCCCTGGGCTAGTTTATATGTTCAAAGTTATACGGTAAATGACGGTATCATAGTTCATATGTTCATAGTTATAGCATGATTACATAATATGAATATTGATTTTTTTAGTTTTTCATAAATTATATATTTTACTCTTTTACTTTATATAATTATCTTATTTTAAATAAATAAAATTTTACATTTATGTAAATTAAAATAGACCATCTCGTTAAATTAATTTACTTCATATCAAGTAAAAATATTTTATAAATCTTATCAGAATAACCCGCAAAAAAAACATAATTATAGCTATATTTAGATTTTTTATTTTTAAAAAATATTATAAATTATAAATTTATTTATTTATTTATCACAAATTCTATTTGAGTTAGAATAAAAAATGTTTATAAAGTGGAATCCATAAATTTATAATTTTGGAAAACATAGTTAGTGTATTGTTTGGAAACATGTTTAGTTAGTATAGGTGTAATTGTCCACAATTATCTTTAAAGAATTTTGATAAATTCATTAATGTTCAACAATAATTTTTGTAATATAACACATGATTATTGTTTAAAAATAACATTTAATCATGTGTTATATTAATATTCTCTTTTAAGTTTGAAATATAGTTTCAAAACCTCAATTTATTTCTCTTTTAAGTTTGAAATATAGTGTCGTATAAAAGAAGTAATAAAACATCAGAAAATTAACACATCAAAATCAATGCTTAACATATTTGTGAAGTCAAACTGAAAGTAAATAATATAAATTACATTTAAATAGAGGAATACATAACTTATATAACATAACTCAACAGATATCATATGTTCTGGTGAAAAAACCAATTGAATTGTTGAATTTTTTAAAAAGAAGGGATGCTTGCTATCCGAACACATGGGTTGCTTATCGGATATTGTTGACCATTCCTGTATCAGTTGCTTCTGCGGAAAGAAGCTTTTCTAAGTTGAAGCTAATCAAAAATTATATGCGATCCACCATGTCACAAGAAAGATTGAATGGCTTAGCTATATTATCGATCGAGAAAGCTATGCTTGAGAAACTCGATTATGTGGCTTTGATTGATGATTTCGCAGGAAAGAGTGCAAGAAGGATCATATTCAAGTAGTATTTTAATGTTTTTTGTTCTTCTTTTTATGTTTTCTTTCTTTTGTTTCTGTTCTTTTTCATAATTATGTTTTTTGTAATTGTGTACTCTGTTTTTTTTTTTGCTTTTGAATCTAATGAAAAAGAGTTAATATTATTATTTATGAATTTGATTGAAAAAAAGGGGCACACTTTTGTAGACTTGATTAGGGTCTCCCAAAGTGATGGACCGGCGCTGATCTCATAGCCACATTTCATAGAACATGCTATGTCGTTATCTATCATAAATATTTTTCCTTTACAAGGGCTCTTACAATAATCACATAATGGTCGAGAAAAATTACTTGTGTGAATCTGAACTTTTTTTTTCCCTTTCTTCTTCCAATTTAATTCGAAAGAATGACCTTGCTTCAGATATAGATCTTCACCAAATAAGCACTCAATATGAAAAGTGGTGCAACACTCATTGCACCAATAAAATACTTTTGTGTCATCTGTTAAATTACTTTCACAGAGCTCGCACCAATCTTCTTTACACATCTCTTCTCTCCATTAAATCGTGAGAAAGTGTTTTTCATGCTTATACCTTGCTATGTATGGCAATGTGGCGCACGTGAAACATGCAATAAAATTGCACATGATGCAATTTAATTGTTTATAACATTTTGTTTTGCATATGTGACATATGGGTTTTACTTCTGGGTCTAAAGCTAAGAACAACGGATGCTCATGACCCTTGAAATCAAAAGGCTCCGAAATTGCAGCACAACTTACATCCATACTAAAGTAGCATTCCCTTATTTCGCATTCATAGAAAAAGCCTCCTAAATAACGAGAACAATCTTCAATGTAAGTAGATGAGGATGTAACATATGTTGAATTCTACGGAAAGACTTTGCGCATAGTTCATGGAGGATGAAATCACATTCAATACAAGTATAAATATTACCTTCAAAGATAGGTAAAACACATGCCTCACAAAGCTTGTTTTCGTCATAAAGTATGCTAACCTTGAGTCGGAGATGATGTTCATGAAGAAAATGAAGTATCACTCCTTCGGATATTATAACAAACGGCCCATCATCTTGTGTTATATCATCATATTCTGGTATACCTTCAAGTTCTTCTCCATCCCACACATCTTTCCCTATGGACAGTATAAACACTACACTTGGCACAAGTATATGCACCATAACCACCATCGACATGTTGACGACAAGCTCCACAAGACCCCTGTCCATATGGAAATGGATGAATGTAGGAGAGGCAATGGGGGTGACGTGATATCTTGATAATATGTGGGGAATACATACAATCATTATGAGCTACAAAGTTACATCTGAGACAAACATAGGTGGGAAAAAAAATTTCTCAGCAAACCATAAACGTTGCAAGTTAAGGAAGTTTTTCTGGGGAAAAAGGTGAGAGGAAGGTCATGGCTTTTTGGTTTGTCTATAACAAAGGATATCAGCCTCATTGCACATATTGTATGCATAAAAGCTTGACAAATGATACCATAATATACTAACTTGGATGCTCTTCTTCCACAATATAAACACTCAGCCCTAGAAGAATCAAAGTAAATTTGGAGAGAAAGCCTCAGGGTGGTAAAGGTGTTTGATTTTAATTGGAGACTCCACACATTCTTTGTGGTAAGTTTGATCATAATAGTCACAAAAATAATAATTTGTGCCAAAATTTGAGCCGTAGCATATACCGCAATCACCACTGGTATCGAATTTTTCATTGTTGCACCAAAATAAAGGGAGTATGTGATGATGATTAACCTTTGTTGTAGAGAATACGTACTCAGGAGAAGAATTGAGCGGAGTAAGTTTGTGATACCCTTCTAGATGGTTTTTTAGATATCGTGCTCTAGGGCATAAAGAAAAGGTTGAAGAGATAGGTCGTGACTGGGAGCTTTAGCGGACCAGGATGGACTTTTTATTTGTGGTATGGGATGGTACTTTGGATGGTTAAACCATAAATAGTTTACCATCCTTTTCGATCTCCTGAAAACCACCATCATAGTCCATATATAACTACTTCCGTTGTTTTTTAACTATATTTTATGTTAATGGCTTTTAAAACTTGTTGGTGTAAACATATTAACAACATGCATTCTTAGTATTAATAAGAAGTTTTGAGCCCACAAATATTCTTCTACTTTTAATTATTGGATTCTTAACTTGACAATGAAGTAGCTTTGTTCTTTTATTTGTAGCAAAGTGTTCTTTCCAAGCAAATAAAGAATTAGTTTTTTTTGGACAATGGTTTTCATCCCACTCTTCAAGATTTTGATTTCACCATCAAATTAGTATAAATCTGTTATAAATATGTGATTATTCATCACTTAAGTTTACAAGTGGTGTTGTTAGATATAAGTCATCACCCAAGTGTCACTTAAGTTGCATGTAAGTTATATGTGTCATCTTGTAAAAGAGGTTAGTCACCAACTTAGGTGTCATCCTCTCATCTCTTCTTACTCTCTATAAATAGGGTGCTTGTAATGTTGTTGAGTGAATCTAATGAGAAATATATATATATATAAGTCTTTTCCTCTCTCTCTCTCAAGTCTCTCCTCTTACAAAAGGCTTTGCTCTTTTTTTTCTAAGGATATAGTGTGGTAAATCATCAAGTTCTATTCTATAAATAGAACCAAAGGTGTACCACCATAATTATTCCACAACACGTTATCAGCACGATTTGCCGATTGCCACTTTAATGAAAATGAATTCCCAACGTTAGGGGGAGAATTGAGATAATCACCAAAAAATATCACCTGGTGTATACATTCTTTGGCTTATCCTACTAATCAACGGGAAGTGGAAGTCCAGAAAATAATAAACATGCAAAGTTTGGCAAACCAGTTACCGGATGTGTTCACTGATACAAAAAGAGTGACTAATCATTATGTACCCGCTGCAAATGCTCCATCAAGGATAGAAATTCCAAAGGAAAATATAAATGGAAGCAATGCAAGCGAACCCAAGGTTCAAATGAAAAGGGGGAGGCCTATAGGCTCGAAAGATTTTGGGAGAAAGAGATAAAGAAAAAGAAAAATAAAGAGAAAGAGAAATAAATGAAAAGGTTCCAGTTGAGCCACATGATGAAGTGTGAGATTTCCATTAATTATGCCCAAGATGGGACCATATGGATGAGAAATGAAATAGATGATGATAATGGAATATTCTCCTTTTCTATGTCTAAAGAAATTAATGATGAAAATGATCCAGATCCGAGGTCCGTATCGGAGTGCCACAAAAAGGCCCGATTAGGATAAATGGCAAATGGTCATGAGAAATGAATTAATCTCCCTCAATAAGAAAGATGTGTTTGGACCTGTTGTTATTACACCTGGTGATGTAAAACCGGTCAGATGTAAATGGGTTTTTGTGAGAAAAAGAAATGAGAAAAACGAGATCACAAGATATAAAGCTCGCCTTGTAGCGCAAGGTTTTTCTCAAAGACCGGGAATTGATTATGATGAAACATATTCTCCGGTAATGGATGAAATCACATTCAGGTACTTAATGAGTTTAACAGTATCTATGAATTTGAAAATGTACCTTATGGATGTTGTGACTGCATACCATCACTTGATAGTGACACATACATGAAAATTCCGGAAGGATTCAAAATCCCCGAAGGATCAAAAATCCCAAAAGGATCTGATAATGTTTGTTCGGTCAAATTACAACGATCACTTTACGGATTAAAGCAATCCGGTCGCATGTGGTATAATCGCTTAAGTGAATTTTTGATCAAAAAAGATATATAAATAATGAGATATGCCCTTGCGTGTTTATAAAGAAATCATCATCAGGATTTGTGATCATTGCTGTTTATGTTGATGACCTGAACATCATTGGGACTCAAAAGGAAGTTGATGATGCAAGAACTCATATGAAAGAAGAGTTTGAAATGAAAGACCTTAGAAAGACAAAGTTTTGTCTCGGGCTTCAAATAGAAAAAATCAAAGAAGGTATATTTGTGCATCAATCAAATTACACCACAAGGGTGCTAAAGTGATTTAATATGGATAAGGCAAATCCTTTGAGTACCCCAATGGTTAATAGATCACTTAATGTTGATAAGGATCCACTTCGACCTTGTGAAGATAATAAGGAAATATTAGGTCCTGAAGTGCCTTAAATGAGTGCTATTGGTGCGTTAGTATATTTTGCAAATTGTACTCGAGCAGATATAGCTTTCGCTACTAACCTACTTGCTAGATATAGCTCAGCACCTACGCGGAGGCACTGGACTGGAATAAAGCAAATCTTCTGATATCTTCAAGGTATGTTAGACCTGGGATTATATTACCCTAGAAACTCTGCGTGTGGTCTAGTTGGTTTGCAGATGCAGGATACTTATCAGACCCCCATAAAGCTCGATCACAAACCGGATATGTTTTCACAATGGGATGTACTGCAATCTCGTGGCGTTCTCAGAAGCAGACTGTGGTTGCCACTTCTTCAAATCATGCAGAAGTCATTGCACTCCATGAAGCATGTAGAGAATGCGTGTGGCTTAGGTCGATGATACACCATATACAAGAAGCTTGCGGGCTGGACACAAAAAGGGAGTCAACGAGAATATATGAAGATAATGCGGCTTGTGTTTCTCAACTCAAAGAAGGTTACATCAAGAGCGATAGGACGAAACATATTCCCCCGAGGTTTTTCTCCTATGCTAAAGAACTTGAGAAGAATCAAGAAGTCGATATTCAGTACATCCGCACGAGTGACAATGCTGCTGATCTTTCCACAAAGGCACTTCCTACTTCAACATTTCGAAAGCATGTCCAAAATATTGGAATGCGTCATCTGCGAGACTTGTGAAGAAGAAAGATGTCATATATTTTCAGGCGGAGCTTGCGTCGCTGTACTCTTTTTCCCTTTGTCATGGTTTTTATCCCACTGGGGTTTTCCATGAAAAGATTTTTAACGAGGCAGCAAGCAGCAAACCGAGGAGTGATGAATCCTCAAGGGGGAGTGTTATAAAATATGTGATTATTCATCACTTATGTTTACAAGTGATGTTGTTAGATATAAGTCATCACCCAAGTGTCACTTAAGTTGCATGTAAGTTACATGTGTCATGTTGTAAAAGAGGTTAGTCACCAACTTAGGTGTCATCCTCTCATCTCTTCTTACTCTTTATAAATAAGGTGCTTGTAATGTTGTTGAGTGAATCTAATGAGAAATATATAAGTCTTTTTCTCTCTCTCTCTCAAGTCTCTCCTCTTACAAAAGGTTTTGTTCTTGTTTTTCTAAGGATATAGTGTGGTATATCATCAAGTTCTATTCTATAAATAGAACCAAAGGTGTACCACCATAATTATTCCACAAAAAAAATCCAGATTTTATTGGTTCCATACAATTTGAGTTAAGGTTTTTGAAAAATTATAAGTTATACAGAAATCAAGTTTTTTAAAACAACATTATAACAAGAAGTATGAAACTTTTGATCTAAAACTGTTTTTAGTTAATAGTTATTGGATCCTTAAGGTAAAAAAATGTGAATGTTATTCTTTCCTTTTTTTTGGCAAATTTGTTTTTTCTGTAGTTGTGATTATGGTATTTCCACACAAATAAATAATTAATTTGTCTTTCTTTTTTTTTGTGGGAATTAATTTGTCTTTCTTTGTTCGTGGACTTGTGGCTATTGTCATTTATGAAATTTTTTCACTTTTTAAGGTTTTAACTAAACGATCAACTACTGAGCCACTTTAATAATTAATAAACAACAGTTTTGTTGAAAAAGGAAAACCTACAAATCAAGAATTTATTAAATCGATAGAATATATTTAGAAAATGATATTTAGTTAGTCTTTAGGAAACAAAAATAAATTGTCCATCCGCATCATGTACGAGAATTTTTGTTTTTCATTATTATTTTTACATCAACTGTAACTACTTTTAATTATAATAAATAATTTAAACAACAATTTCATGATGCAGTTCGTCTCTCAGCATATAGATCCACGGCGAACAATTAAATGCACACACTTTTGATGGATAATATTCTCTGCATCATTCGAGACCACGATGAAAAGTTTTAAGTGCAGCAATTTAAAATTTCAAATAAGTTATGTATTCATAAATCTACATAAGTTGTTTTTATTGATACCAAATCTCAAACTTAGTATATAAAAGCATTTAAGTCATTGACCACTGGACCAAGAAGTTTTCATGCACAAAACTTTTTACTTTTAAATGTTTGCTATTATTTATTAACTAGTTAATATTTAATGTTGTGTTGGGTTATTGAAGGGAGCACGAGTATATTAAAAATGTTATTTAACTATTTTCTGTTTTCATGAATATACACATATAAAAGACGCAATTACTATTTACAATCTCCAGTGAAAATCAGGAGCAGAGGAAAATGAATGTTGAATGCAGATGATATTATTTTCACCTTAAGATCTAATATTAAAGAGTAAATGAACAAACTTAAGGTCTAGTGGAAAGAAAGAAAGAGCTCTGGGAAACTCAAATGCTAATTTTATGAATAATGATTTTAGCAAAATCATTTTTAAAATTTCAGAAAAAATATATTTAAAAAGAAATTTTTTGTTATTTATATTTTACATATAATTAATTTTAAGAGGAAAAATTATTGGTGATGAATTTAATAACTATACATAATTTTCGGTATATTTGTAACTCTCAATTATTAGCACCAACAGAGATATAACATGAAGAATTGAATAACTTCGGAGACGATGAAAATCATGTGCAAAGAAAAAAAAATGATTCTTTATTTGTTTGGATAGAAAACTATAACAAGTACAAAGAAAAGAACAAAATTTTCTTCGTTTTCACATTAAGAATCCTATTCTAAAAGCAGAAGGATGCTTTTTGAACTCAAATTTCTTTATTTATAGTGCATAAATGTTAAAAGCTTAGATATATGTACATCAACTAATTTTAAAAGACCTTTACAAATATATAGTAAAAAACCACTAGATACGAAGGCAGTCTTCATGGATTCTGATGGTGCATTTCATGAGGTCGAGAAGGATGGTAAAAGATTTATGGTTTATCACCACCCAAAATATTTTCCTATACCTCAACTAAAAAGTTCATCCTCATCTCCTGAAGGAGCCAGCCACGATCATTTTCCTCAACCTCTTTTCTTATGCCCTAATGCACGATTCTTAAAAGACATATCTAAAGATTATAGTCCTTTCTTGTTCAAAACACCTCCAGAGTATGTACCCTCTACAACAAAGGTTCTTTTTGGTATACAAATAAAACGAACCTTTGTGAATCATTATGTACTCCCTATATTTTGGTGCAACAATAAAAACTTCAATGCAAATGGTGATTGCGGTAAATGCTCCGACTCAAATTTTGGCACAGATTATTATTTTTGTGAATATTGTGATCAAACGTACCACAAAGAATGCGTTGAGTCTCCTCTAAAAATTAAACACCCTTACCACTTGGAACATTCTCTCCAGCTTTACTACCATATCTCTGTTGATAAGTGTTTATATTGCAGAAGAAGAGCGAACCATCTAGTATATTCTTGTACCATTTGTCAAGTTTTCATGCATCCAATATGTGCGATGAGGGTGATATCCTTGGTTATAGACAAACCAAAAAGGCATGACCATCCCCTATATTTTTTTCCTAGACAAGCTTCATTAACATGTGACATTTGTGGTTGGTTGAAAAAAACGTTTCCCACCTACATATGTCTCAGATGCTATTTTGTAGCTCATGATGATTGTATGTATTCCCCACACATCATCAAGATTTCACGTCACCACCATCGTCTCTCATACATTCATCCTCTTCCATCTAGACAATGGTCTTGTGGAGTTTGTCATAAAAAATTTAACGGTGGTTATGGTGCATATGCTTGTGAAAAGTGTAGTGATTATGTTGTTCATTCAAGATGTGCTCTACAAAAAGATGTGTGGGATGGAGAAGAACTTGAAGGTGTACCAGAATATGATGATATAGCACAAGATGATGGGCCATTTCTTATGATATCGGAAGGATTGATACTTCATTTTCTTCATGACCATCATCTCCGACTCGAGGTTAGCATACATTATGATGAAAACAAGTTTTGTACATCGTGTGTTCTGCCTATCTTTGAAGGTAGTTTCTATACTTGTATGGAATGTGATTTCATCCTACATGAATCATGCGCAAAACTTCGCCGCAGAATACAACATGTGTTACATCCTCATCCACTTACATTGAACCCAATGGATCAAAAAAATGTGGGTCACTACGTTTGCGATGCTTGTGTTCATTATTTAGCTGGCTTTATCTATGGGTGTCACATAGGGGAATGCAACTTTCAGATAGATGTACGTTGTGCTTCGATTTCTGAACCATTTGATATCAAAGGTCATGAACATCCCCTGTTTATTGGCTTAGACCCAAAAGTAAAACCCGTATGTCACATGTGCAAAACTCAATGTCGTCATAAACCACTAAATTGCATTGAATGCTATTTTATTGTATGTTTCAAGTGCGCCACATTACCATATATAGCAAGGTATAAGCATGAAAAACACTTCCTCACAATTTTATGGGGGAAAGAGGCATGTGAAAAAGATTGGTGCGAGCTGTGCGAGCGTAATTCTAAGGAAACAAGCACAAAAGTGATATACTGGTGCAACGAGTGTTGCACTACTTTTCATATGGAATGTTTAATTGGGGAAGACTTATACCTAAAACATGGTGACTTTTTCGAATTATTTGGGAACCGAAAGTTTCAAATTCTTGGCACAAATAGTTTTTCTCGACCATTATGTGATTATTGTAAAAACCCTTGTAAAGGCAAAATAGTTAAGGCAGACAGCCACACAGCATGTTCTATGAAATGTGCCTATGAGCTGTCATTTTAAAGCTTTCTGTAGAATAAAATTAAAAGATATTGTGGTGTAACTTATTTTTTATTTCTATGCTTAAGTTTAATTTATGTTTATACTTTGGTTCAACTTCTTAATATTGTTAAGATTTTAAAACATACTATCTCGCTAAATTAGTTTACTTCATATCAAATAAATTGATGTTATGTTGGGTTATTCAAAGGAGCATTTTTAAAAGATGTTATTTAAATATATTTTTTTCTCATGAATCTACACATATACAAGACAATTACCATTTACAATCTCCACTGAAAATCAGGAGCAAAGGAAAATGAATATTGAATACATATGACACTGTTTTCATCTTAAGATATAACATCAAAAAGTAGGGGTCGGCTTTCAGGAATTCAGGACGGGATTTTTCGGGAACGGGACGGGATCGGGAATTTTGGGAATAAAGTATTGTCCCATTTATGCCCCATTTAAATTTTGGGACGGGAACAGGATAGAGCGGGACGGGATAACGGGATTTCCCAAAAATAAATAAAATAAAAAAAATAACTTGCAACTAACATGTATATAATATATTTTTCAGTTCACTACACAATTGTCGTATTATTAGAAAACGAAATATTAGATTATATCAGTGAAAACTTGAAACAAACGTGAGGTGTGGGCCCAATGGCCCATTGGGCCCACCCCTCTCTGACGGTCAGTGCGTTATCCGGGAGGCTCGAAAGTCATGATATACTGTCCCTACAATCACCACATGACCTTTCCCGTATTTTTTCCTAACTCACACGGTACTGCGAATGACTTCCCGGTAGGTCACCCATCCTTTGACTACTCCAGCTCAAGCACGCTTAACTCTGGAGTTCTCTCCGGATGTGCAACCGAAAAGGTAAGTGCACTTTGGTGACATTGGTAGCCAAATCAATTCTTTTAACCTCTCCCACATATATGTTTCCATATATACCAGAAATCGGGATGTTACAGTTCACCCCCCACTCAGAGTGCAACGTCCTCATTGCACACCACAACCAGTCCCAAAACGCCTCCCAGGTCAACACTGGGACGGCTAACCAGCTCTGCTACCATTATATTATAACGCCCCAACCGCCCCTACCAGTGAGCCCACATGTCCTCTCATTAGGCCCATTGGGCCTCTCACTAGGTCCACATGTCCTCTCATTAGGCCCATTGGGCCCACCTGTAACGCCCCCGAACCGGGATAGACACGCCCGACCAAACGACAATCAAACAAGAACACGAGAGACCAAGGCACATCTAACCCGACCCGAAGACGCCACAAAAGCCGAGGTTAGCCAGATAGTCCGGCCCGTCTCAGAGGTCACTGAGCTTAAGGCCAGTCCATCGAACCAACTTCGACCCCCACCACCGAAGGTCAAGGCTTTTCAACCCGTCTCATTCGACAGTGAGTTGTGAACATACTCGGACCAAGTAATTCATACCAGCGGAAGACATAAATATAAGTGCAAGAGGGATTTCACAAAAGCATACTTTTATTTATTCCATACTTACTATTTTACAAAACCAAGTCTAAAACTTCTTTTCTTACAAACCATGTCCATGGACCGATTATAAAACAAACTTCGGAAAACAACACAACTTTTATTCGTTACTTACAATACTTGTTTAAAAGATCACGAGTACGTCCGAGCCTAAAGAGTCCGCCCTTCTACGGCAACCAACCAACTCTAAGGGTTCCTGCAAGGAAAGGGGAAAAGAAAAGGGTGAGTAATCGGGACGATTACTCAGTGAGCTCAGCACTCACCGAGAGCATTAGCAACGAACCCAAACCCAAACCCTGAAACACGCAGCAAACAATCAAGCAAGCAATAGCCGAAGCAACATAATGAAATAAAACAAAATAGCCGAAGCATGCATCCTACTAACTATATGATCAACTCATCCTTCACACACGCGTGGGCACCGAGATATCTCATAGTATGGCTCATTCCCCGTGAACCACTCCAGCACCTGTTATCACAAAGACAAACAAGTCGGAACTTCACCACACCAAAACCGAACACCGGCAAATGACTCAGTGTATTTCGGCCCGGCTCCGCCCTTCCTCTTCCGGCAACCGTCTCATAATACCCCGTCGGGTATACTCGGCCCTAGGCTGCAATCCCGTCTCTCCGAGTCTTCCCTTCCACCTCTCAGTACATTCGATACCGTGGAAGAGGTCTATGGGGAAATCTTGCACATACCGCCACTAAACCACTCCAATGGTTCCGCCGAGGAGATAGAATCACGAACGGATCCACAAAGGAGACCGAACGCCTATCTCTCTCCCACACACAACACCTCCACACAACCATCTCATCACACCATCACAACACCACCACACCACACGAATCATACTACACCATGCATATGCCCTGCACAAACGTTAGTTCCAGCACACGGGAGTGAAACTCAAACCGCGGCAACCTGCATAACACGTTAGCTCACACCACCGACTAGACTCAAGGCCAAGTCAACCACGGATATTCACGGAATTAACTCCACCTCCCGGAGATCTTATCCCGTAAATACCATAGCCTTCTCAAACCCAAATCTCATCGTTCACACCAAGCAATAAACATGGATCACCAATTTATAGACCAACAAGCAAGCAAACGAACGGATAATTAGTACTCAAGCAATATCAACCAACCAAAGCAGAAAGAGAGAGGAAGAAGATTCCGTCGCAGACATGTCGGTAGCATGACGTTTACACGCCATGAAAACGACAGGCTACTAAGGTACCGAACTCACGATCAACGGAAGGAGAAGGGAAGAAATTCCATCGCAGCCATATCTATAGCATAATGCTTTCGCACCATGGTATAAAACACGGACAACGATGGGCTACTAGCTACTGAACTCACCGAGCAAGGCAACGCTACTCCAGCCAAACTCTTCACGGACTGAGCTTTCCTATTCTTCACACACACTCTAACACTATCTAATTTTTCTGGTTTCTCTTAAGTGATGAAGAAGAAGTGGTGAATGAAGAATGAGGAGGGCTGATGTGCCTTATATAGAGGGATGAAAACGTGTGGGTGAATAGAGCATCCATCATTGCTTTTCAACACCTGTTCGACCTAGCCTTGCTGTAGGCTCACCCATAGGTTGACACATGTAAAGAGACTTTATTCATCATTTCTATCTCTTGTCGTTTTGCTCATAACTTCTGCGTCGACAGTCAGAAAAGGGTTCTGTTTCTTCTAGAATGCTCCTCCAGGTGTCCTTAGCATCTCCACAAAATTTCAGCTCAATTGATTGGGTGACGCACCTGCGGTAACCCAACCTTCTGGACTTATCTCATCTCGGAGGTCTTTAGTATTTTTATCATAACTTCTGCGGCTGCCGTCCAAAATGCGATCTGATTTTTCCTAAATGCTCTTTCAGATGTCCTTAGAATCTCCACAAAGTTTCACTTCATTTGGCTGGGTGCCGCATCTCCTATGACCAAATCTTTTCGGCTTATCCCATCTCGGAGCTCCTTAGTGTTTTCATCATAACTCCTGCGGCGGCCGTCCAAAAAGAGATCTGTTTCTTTTAAAATACTCCTCCCGGTGTGCTTAGTATCTCCACAAACTTTCACCTCATTCTAATGGGTGCCGCACCTCCTTTGACAAAGTCTTCTGGCCTTATCTTATCTCGGACCTTCTTGGTGTTTGCTTCATAACTGCCGCGTCAGCCGTCCAAAACTGGATTTTCTTAGCTCAAAATCTTCCTCTAAGTGTCAGTAAGGTCTCCACAAAGTTTCATCACTTTTGGACTTGTGCCGCGACCCCATTGGCCCTCGTTTTCTCGAACTGTCCATTCTCGGTTAACTCGGCATCTCCGATTTTTCTGCGTCGCGTCAGAATTTTTCTTGAGTTGAATCTTCCTGAATTGGCTTCCTTGATGTCCTGGGGATATTCGATCCAAAGCTCAGAATTTTTAAAATTGTCTGCATCGGTCTTCAAAAATTATTTCTGCTCGAGGGTAATTTCCTCTCTAAACTGGGGTATTACACCACCCCTGTCCGATGGTCGGTGCATTATCCGGGAGGCTCGAAAGTCATGATATACTGTCCCTGCAATCACCACATGACCGTTTCCCTTGTTTTTTCCTAACTCACACGGTACCGCGAATGACTTTCCGGTAGGTCACCCATCATTTGACTACTCCAGCTCAAGCACGCTTAACTCTGGAGTTCTCTCCGGATGTGCAACCGAAAAGGTAAGTGCACTTTGGTGATATAGGTAGCCAAATCAATTCTTTTAACCTCTCTCACATATGTTTCCATATATACCAGAAATCGGGATGTTACATATATATTTATATTCATGTTAAATTATAGGCACAGTTCACAGAATATGTTGTGTGGCTGTTTGCCTTAACTATTACGCGTTTACAAGAGTTTTTACAATAATCACATAATGGTCGAGAAAAACTATTTGTGCCAAGAATTAGAAACGTGCTGTTCCCAAGTAATTCGAAAAAGTCACCATGTTTTAGGTATAAGTCTTCACCAATTAAACATTCCATATGAAAAGTGGTGCAACACTCATTGCACCAATATATTACTTTTGTGCATTTATCTTTATAATTACGCTCGAACAGCTCACACCAATCTTTTCCACACGCCTCTTGTCCCATAAAACTGTGAGGAAGTGTTTTTCATGCTTATACCTTGCTATATATGGTAATATGGCACACTTGAAACATATAATGCAATCACATTCGATGCAATTCAGTGGTTTGAATTATACTGAATATTTAACCTGAATATAAATATATATGTAACATCCCGATTTCTGGTATATATGGAAACATATGTGAGAGAGGTTAAAAGAGTTGATTTGGCTACCTATGTCACCAAAGTGCACTTACCTTTTCGGTTGCACATCCGGAGAGAACTCCAGAGTTAAGCGTGCTTGAGCTGGAGTAGTCAAATGATGGGTGACCTACCGGGAAGTAATTCGCGGTACCGTGTGAGTTAGGAAAATACACGGGAAACGGTCATGTTGTGATTGCAGGGACAGTATATCATGACTTTCGAGCCTCCCGGATAATGCACCGACCATCGGACAGGGGTGGGCCCAATGGGCCTAATGAGAGGACATGTGGGCCTAGTGAGAGGCCCAATGGGCCTAATGAGAGGACATGTGGGCTCACTGGTAGGGGCGGTTGGGGCGTTATAATATAATGGTAGCAGAGCTGGTTAGCCGTCCCAGTGCTGACCTGGGAGGCGTTTTGGGACTGGTTGTGGTGTGCAATGAGGACGTTGCACTCTAAGTGGGGGGTGAATTGTAACATCCCGATTTCTGATATATATGGAAACATATATGTGGGAGAAGTTAAAAGAATTGATTTGGCTACCAATGTCACCAAAGTGCATTTACCTTTTCGGTTGCACATCCGGAGAGAACTCCAGAGTTAAGCGTGCTTGAGCTGGAGTAGTCAAAAGATTGGTGACCTACCGGAAAGTCATTCGCGGTACCGTGTGAGTTAGGAAAAAATACAGGAAATGTCATGTGGTGATTGCAGGGACAATATATCATGACTTTCGAGCCTCCCGGATAACGCACTGACCGTCGGAGAGGGGTGGGCCCAATGGGCCTAACTTGAAACAAACTTATGATTCTATAAAACAATAAAAATATATATGGTGTATATAAATATATAATTTAGCATTTATAATAGTCTTCGGGTATTTCGGGATTCCCTATCTCGTCCCGTCCCGTCTCGATCCCAATCGGGAATTAAAAATTTGTCCCATATGGGAATACAAGATATCTAAGGGACAGGAATTCGGGAACGAGTACAGGACGGAACGAGACGGGTCGGAACGGGACGGAAATTATGCGCACCCCTATCAAAAAGTAGAGGAACAAACTTTCTAGTGGAAAGAAAGAAAGAGCTTTGGAAAACTCAAATGCTAATTTAATGAATCATGAATTTAGAAAAATTATTTTTAAAATTTCAAAGAACATATTCTAAAAGGACAATTTTGTTATTTGTAGTTTACATCCAGTAAATTATAACTAAATTTAAGGAGAAAAAGGTAATGGTGGAAAATTTAATAACTATACATAACTTTTCGGTATATTTGTAATGCTCATTTATTAACTCTAACGGAGAGATAACATGAAGAATTGGATAACTTGGGAGAGGGTGAAAACCATGTGCAAAAAAAAATGATTCTTTATGTACTTGGATAGAGAGCTAACACAACTACAAAGCAAAAAAAATTCTTCTTTTTTACGTTAAGAATCTGATTATAAAAAGTAGGATGCTTTTTGAACTCAAATTTCTTTATTTATAGTGCATAATTGTGAAAATCTTAGATATATGTACATCAACTAGTTTTAAAAGATCTTTACAAATATATAGTAAAAAAACACTAAATCTGAAAGCAGTCTTCATGAATTCTGATGGTAGATTTCATGAGATCGAGAAGGATGGTAAAAGATATATGGTTTATCACCACCCATAATATTGTCCTATACCTCAACTAAAAAAACCATCGTCATCTCCTAAAGGAGCCAGCCACGATCATCCTCCCCAACCACTATTCTTATGCCCTAATGCACGATTCTCTATAGATTACAGCAATTTCTTGCACAAAACACCTGCAGATGTTGTCTCCTCTGAAACAAAGGCTTGTTTTGATTATTAAAATATCATGTACTCCCTGTGTTTTGGTACAACAATAAAAAATTCAATGCCAATGGTGAATGCGGTATATGCTGCGACTCAAATTTTGGCTCAGATTATTATTTTTGTGATAACTGTGATCAAACATACCACAAAGAATGTGTTGAGTCTCCTCTTAAAATCAAACACCCTTACCACTCGGAACATTCTCTCCAGCTTTACTACAATATCTCCTTCGATAAGTGTTTATATTGTAGAAGAAGAGCGAACCATCTAGTATATTCTTGTATCATTTGTCAAGTTTTTATGCATCCAATATGTGCGATGAGGGTGGTATCCTTGGTTATGTGCGATGAGGGTGGTATCCTTGGTTATAGACAAACCAAAAGGCATGACCAGGCCTATACTTTTTCCCTAGACAAGCTTCCTTAAATTGTGACGTTTGTGGTTGGTTGAAAGAATAGTTTCCCACTTACATTTTTCTCAGATGCTATTTTGTAGCTCATAACGATTGTATGTATTCCCCACACATCATCAAGATTTCACGTCACCACCATCGTCTCTCATAATTGTTTTAACGGTGGTTATAGTGCATATACATGTGACAAGTATAGTGATTATGTTGTTCATTCAAGATGTGCTCTACAGAAAGATGTGTGGGATGGAGAAGAACTTGAAGGTATACCAGAATATGATGATATAACACAAGATGATGGGCCATTTCATATGATATCGGAAGGAGTGATACTTCATTTTCTTCATGACCATCATCTCCGACAAAACAAGTTTTGAACCGCGTGTGTTCTGCCTATATTTGAAGGTAATTTCTATACTTGTGGAATGTGATTTCATCCTACATGAAACATGCGCAAAACTTCGCCGCAGAATACAACATGTGTTACATCCTCATCCACTTACTTTGAACCCTATGAATCATAAAATGTGGGTCGCTACGTTTGTGATGCTTGTTTTCATTATTTAGCTGGCTTTGTATATGGATGTACGTTGTGCTTCAATTTCTGAACCACTTGATATCAAAGGTCATGAACATCCCTTGTCATAGGTTTAGACCCAGATGTAAAACCTGTATGTCACATATGCAAAACTCAATGTCTTCACAAACCACTGAATTGCATCGAATGCGATTGCATTATATGTTTCAAGTGTGCCATATTACCATATAGAGCAAGGTATAAGCATGAAAAACACTTCCTCACGGTTTTATGGGACAAGAGGCGTGTGGAAAAGATTGGTGTGAGCTGTTCGAGCGTAATTATAAAGATAAATGCACAAAAGTAATATATTGGTGCAATGAGTGTTGCACCACTTTTCATATGGAATGTTTAATTGGTGAAGACTTATACCTAAAGCATGGTGACTTTTTCGAATTATTTGGGAACAGCACGTTTCTAATTCTTGGCACAAATAGTTTTTCTCGACCATTATGTGATTATTGTAAAACTCTTGTAAACGCGTAATAGTTAAGGCAAACAGCCACACAACATATTCTGTGAACTGTGCCTATAAGCTGTCATTTTAAAGCTTTCACTTGATAAAAATGAATAGATGTTGCAGTGTAATTTATGTTTTTTTTCTCTGTTCAAGTGTAATTATGTTTATACTTTTGTTTGACTTTTTAAAAATGTTAAGATTTTAGTTTGAGATGTTAAGTTTTCTCTCTGTTTGAGAAACTTTTTATCTAATACGACAAAAATATGAGCTTGATAAAATTAAAGAAACTGAATTATTATGAGCTTTTAAATTTCTAATGGTCTTAACTTACATAATTAAATTAGTGAGAAAAAAGGAAGAGATTAACCAAAAGAACTGACATGGGATAACAACTTGAATTTATATTCGACATAATAATTTTCTTAAAAAAATATATGTTTATATGCATGAGATATTAGCCTTGAGCCAGCAATTAAGGTTTGGCCCAATTCATGAGGCGTTTAGTGTTCTGTAGTTATAATTACAAGCTATAAGGATGTTATAATTTGGAGCTCAGAAGATCTCGAACGCCTTAGGCTCATAGAGCAAAAACGAGAAAGGTGGTGTTTTTCTTTAGTTTTAGTTGTACATTTTTGGATTATATAACTAGAGATAGAGAGAATGTACCATCTTCAGATTGTAAACTACGTCGGAAATGCTAGCCTAGTTTTCATTGTGGATATTGTGAATCTTGGACCCCCCCCCCCCCCCCCCCCCCCCCCCCAAATGTAGCGGTTGTGATCATGAATTAGGCGAAAAAATTTGTTTTTTTATATATTTGTAAATTATTCGTAAATTATCATATATTTTGAGACAACATTAATTATAGATTTCAAGATATTCAGTTCCCGAATTCAACCGCGATAAGTTTACAAAAATAAAGAAAGAAGAAACACACTGAAGAATTGATGATGTGTTGAAGCTTCGATGTGGGACGGACAAGTCATTGATATCTCATTAATATCTCTATTAAACTAAGTACCACACACACTCTAAGACACCAACTTCTAGTGAAATCTGGTATCAATCTCGTAACCAACATAACTCTTCATCTAATGTTTGGAGCCCCGTTAGAGATACTCTCAACATAAGTCATCGATATCTTTAATCACAAGATCACCTTGATAATTCTCATCCCAAAACATGCAGCATGCACCCACTTCTCTAGGTTCACATTTTTCTGAACATTAGCTCTAATACCACTCATGTAAACTCTTATATATCAAAACGCAATTGGTTTTGAATTAAAAACTCATAATAAATTCAAATGTAACATGGTATTAGAGGTCAGGTTTGTTATTCCCATTAGAGTAGTCTAGAAAGAGTTTATTACCGGTTCTAAAATACTGAGTTTTGGTTCGAGAGTTAAGAGTTTGAAAGGTCTGGGCCGAATTGCCACTTGTTAGGATTTTCGAGCATATGTCCAAATCTTTTATTATTATACGATATATTATCCACTTTGAATTTAGGTGACAAAGTCTGTATGGATTTATTTTTTCAAAAGAATTCTTACCATCCATAGTTAGAGATTACTTCTATAATAGAGAATAGTTATATAATTATTTTATATAAGACTTTGATTGATATCTCAACCGATATGAATTCATGATAGTCAACCAATAAGAATTCATGATAGTCTTTTAGAAAGAAAAATAAAAGATATTGATTTTTAGTCATCAAATTGTTAAATTTGGCTATGTCGTACCGTAATTTTTTGTTTTTTTTTGCAAAACAAAATAATTTGAGAATGTATATCTGATGTAAGTGCATAGTTAGTTCAGTTCTCTATTTTATTCCGTATGCTATAGTTCAGTTTTGTGTCGATGTGATAAATCAGTTTATGTTAGGCTAGTTTACTATAAATTGTGAAATGAATGGAACTTGTATTGTAGATTAAGGCTTGCATCCCCTATATATATTATTTGATAATCTTTTTTTTTGAATAACCTTGTCTTTCATCTGTTATTTACATGGATGCCATGCTGAGGTGTCAACACCACAATCAATTTCAAGCCAAATTTTTAAAAAGACATCATTTACTACATTATTTACAGAAAATGCCATTGATATTAATTTGGTGAAAACATAGTTTATATGAATCAGTTATACTTAATTCAACATTTATGAAAATATTATTATTCTTTCCATTTCTACCAAATGCATCAAATTAATTGTTTTCTTAAAATCTTTACTTTCTCTCATTTTCTGGTTGAACAAAATTTTATATAGATAAATAAATTATCACATCACATAATATTTAAAAATATACATTTTTTAACACAAATCATAATTTGAATTTTAAAAAACCAAATATCAATTACTAAAATGATGAAAAAGATGAATATGTTTTCAAAGTCTCACATTGGAAATGAAGATGTGTGATGGTTCAAAATACTATTATAAAAAGAACCAAATGATAAGAAACCATGAGAATAGAAATTTTGATTTAATAAGCATCCAATTTTAAGAGCAATATTTTTAGTTTAATATTTTTTTAATGAAACCATATAATTAATCCAAACTAATTTTATATTATAATAAATATTTCAACTTGAAAAAGTTAAAAATATTTATATCAAGGTATTATTTAAAAAAATAGTTTAACTCGGTTAAAAATTTTGAATTATTAAAATATTTTTATTGTTCAAATTCAAATTGACGGATTAAAAATATCCGTGTAAAAATGATTTAATTAAAGGGATTATTGTTCTTCTAATTTTACTGATGGAATATTAATTAATATACGTATGTCATTAGAAAATATAATGAAATTATTCTATCGCATTCAATTTCTATCAGTTGTCAAAATGATTTAATTAAGAAGCTTATTCTTCTTTCTATTTTACTGATTGACCATTAATTGAAAAGTTAATTCTGAACAACATATAGTAATTTTTTAAAAAAAATTCATGCAATCAAAATTTTTATTGTATTCTAATGTTAAATTATAAATATAAAAATAATAAACTATAAAAATTAATAAACTATTTAATCTATTTTTAGAATAGGGTATTATATACATAATTGTAATTGTTTTTTGCAATAATAAAATTTTTTTTAAATTCAATCATTTTTATATTATATATTTGAAGCAATAATAATAAATTATTTTTTATATATTTCACTCTGCGTATGGTGCGGGTTATTCTAGAGAATATTTAGGAATCCAATGGATCAGATATGATATCTTGAGCAAATGTAAGCCTTGGTGGCCTCGCTCAACCGTAAACTTCTATTGGGCCTTTTGTAGTCTCTTTTCCTTGGGCCTTATGCTTTGAACCTAAAAAATAAAAATATATTAAGTAACGACGTCGTTTCGGGCCAAGTCTTTTAGTTTTTTTATGCGATTAATCAAATTACCAAACTCCGGCGAAGATGAGAAACGGAAAAAAATTGAGTGTTTGAATGCAGAAGAGAGACAAGTCTCTCCTCTTATCACTTCATCACCCATTGATCGAATTGCATTTTTTCGTCTCGAAATTCTCAATTATCCAATCCGATCCACGATTTGATTCGAGGTCCCTCCTCCCCGGCGGTGATCGGCGATCGTCGAGATGTCGTGGGGATTGGGGTGGAAGAGATCGTCGGAGAGTTTCCGTCTGAGTCTCTGTTACGGCGCCGATGATCTAAATGAGGATCCGATCCGATCGTCGTCGGCTTCTCCGATGGGCTCTCCATCGTCGATATCATCTTCGTCATCTTCTCCGTCCGCGGTGGAGGATCCGGAGTTCGGGTTCCGGATTGATTTGGACTGGACGGCGGGCGATTCGGAGGATCAGGTTGCATTGCGACTGGAGTCGCAGCTAATGGTGGCTTTGCCTGCGCCGCATGACACAGTGGTGGTCGAGTTGAAGGAATGTGGAGAGGGCGATGAAGAAGGTGGAGAGAATGTTGGATTAACGATGAGAGTTGAGAAACGGAGAGAGCCGTTACGAGCAGTTACATTGATGAAAGCGGCTGGCTCCGGTCAGCAGTACGACGGTGTAGGCGTCTTGACAAGGCTGATGCGATCCGATATGATGCCTGCGGCGATTCCTGCGCCGGCTATCGACGTTGCTTCTTCTTGTGGGGAGCACTGGAAGACTGTGACCTCGTTAAGTCTATCTGGTATTGGTTTATTGGTAAGGCCTTTCTTAACTTCTCTTGAAACCAAATGAAAGAAAGTGGTGAAAAAGCATCGAACTTGATTAACAAAAGCACCGAACTTTTTGAACATAAGTGATTGTATGACCCAGGTAATGCCAGTTGAAGTGACTGAGTTGCCTCTTCTTGAGAAGCTCTGCCTTGAGAACAATAAACTTTCCGTTTTGCCACCTGAGCTAGGGAAGCTGAAAAACCTTAAAGTTCTTAGAGTTGACAACAACATGCTTATTTCTGTCCCAGGTGAGCTTAACTTGCCAATTCCTTCTTGCTTGTTAAATCGCATCTATACGTGTCGTGAGAATGTTGTGCTGCTTGGTATATCTGATGGGGGTTTTAACTCTTGTGCAGCGGAACTAAGACAGTGCGTAGGTCTTGTTGAACTGTCATTGGAACACAATAAACTCGTCCGGCCTCTTCTTGATTTCAGGTCATTCTGGCAGAGAGCTTGTATTACTGTTTTTTCTTTTTTTTTTGAATTTTAGTAGGAGGCTGATTTTTTAATCGATTGAAATGCAGGGCGATGGCTGGGCTACGAATATTAAGGCTTTTTGGAAATCCCCTTGAATTCCTTCCAGAAATTTTACCCTTACATCAGCTTCGCCACTTGTCTCTTGTTAATATCAGAATTGTGTCTGATGAGAATCTAAGATCAGTAAACGTGCAGATAGAGGTAAAAACAATCTGTATGCTACTTTTCACTCTGTAGATGATTTAAGTTTTTGTGCTAAGGGTGCGTTTGCATGATGCTAGACAGAAAACACTTCCTATTTTGGGGCATCTAGGCACAAGCTAAGTGCCTTCTCTCCCCTTATATTCCGTTCTTCGTCTTGTCATCATCCTCTTCTAGCATCTGCATTGGTGAAGATAATGCAAGATGAAGGAAACCGTTCTGTTATTGGTAAAGATGAAAATGCGGTGAGGCAGCTTATAAGCATGATAACTAGTGACAATCGCCATGTGGTATGTTGGTTTTCGTTGTCTGCTATGGCTAGAAAAAAAAATGTATACTTTCTTCTGGGAACAGTCAACATAACTACAGGTTTTATAGGTTGAGCAAGCATGTGTTGCTTTATCATCTCTTGCTCGAGATGTTGGCGTAGCAATGCAGCTGATGAAGTGTGATATAATGAAGCCAACTGAAACTGTTCTGAAATCTGCAGCCCCAGACGAAGTGATTTCCGTGCTACAAGTCGTGGTCACCTTAGCTTTCGTATCTGATTCCGTGTCTCAGAAGATGCTCACCAAGGATATGCTAAAAGCCTTAAAATCCTTGTGTGCCCATAAGAATCCTGAAGTAAGATAACTGCATTTTGCTCTCCTAATAAGAAAACCCTAGAGCTTCATCGGCTAACTTTTATTTTCTTTAGGTTCAAAGACAAGCTTTATTAGCAGTAGGGAACTTGGCCTTCTGTTTGGAAAATCGTCGTATTTTGATTACCTCCGAGAGTTTGAGGGAGTTACTGATGCGATTGACTGTCACACCTGAACCACGGGTCAATAAAGCTGCAGCTCGAGCTTTGGCAATTCTTGGTGTGTTTCTTGTGTAAGATATTGTCTTTTTTGTTCGATACTCAAACTAGGCATTACATACAATATTTTTCTTCTGATGACAGGAGAAAATGATATTCTGCGACGATCCATAAAAGGCAGGCAAGTACCAAAACAAGGCCTGCGAATACTCACTATGGATGGAGGTGGAATGAAAGGTCTTGCAACGGTGCAGATTCTTAAGGAGATTGAGAAGGGAAGTGGCAAGCGTATACATGAACTATTTGACCTTATATGTGGCACATCAACAGGAGGAATGCTAGCTATTGCCCTTGGTGTCAAGCTTATGACACTGGAGCAATGCGAAGAAATTTACAAGAATCTAGGTGTGTAGAATTTCTTTTGAGCTTTACAGCTACGTTGGCTTGTTGTTTCTGGACTTTACTTTGAATGATTTTTCTTTAGGAAAGCTTGTTTTTGCTGACCCTGTCCCAAAGGACAATGAAGCTGCAAGTTGGCGGGAAAAGTTGGATCAGCTATATAAAAGTTCATCGCAAAGTTTTAGAGTTGTTATCCATGGATCCAAGGTATATACAGCTCCTTTGGTCTATTCACAGTTGATTTATTCTATAGCGAGTTAGCGACATAAAATTTAAAGACCAGTGCTTTATGGTTTTGATTTTAAGGATTTATCATTTCTGAGGTTGTTTAGTGTCTTGGATTTTAAGTGAAAGATGTCCTTCAAAACGTCCACTGAGGATTGTAAAAAGATATGCTAGTAGAAAACCGAATAGCTCTTGTTGGTTCCTACATGACTTGGAATCAGGTTCTATAATATGTTGTCTTGCAGCACAGTGCAGACGAGTTTGAGAGACTGTTAAAGGAAATGTGTGCTGATGAGGATGGAGATCTACTTATAGAATCAGCCGTGAAGAATGTTCCAAAAGTTTTTGTCGTATCTACTCTTGTTAGTGTGATGCCTGCGCAGCCATTTATATTCCGGAACTACCAGGTAGAACACTTTACTTTTTAACTTTTGGCTAATTCCTTATTCTCATCTATATCGCTATGAATGGTTTACTACTTTACAGTAGCGTGCCTATACTTCTTTTATGTATCATGTGCTCTCTTTTTTATTCACAGTATTCTGTTGGAACACCGGAAATGTCATATGCATTTTCAGATCATTCAGGCGGCAGTACATTAACTTCATCTACTGCCAGTGATCAAGCGGGCTACTACAAGCAAAGTGCTTTTATGGGAAGTTGTAAGCATCAGGTTTGGCAAGCGATACGAGCATCATCAGCTGCTCCATATTATCTTGATGATTTTTCAGTCGGTACAAGTCTACCTTCTTTCTTCTCTAGTATTCTTAGTGAAACTTTGTGTAAACTTTTACGCTGACATTGTTTACAATCTTTGTTTCGTTATTAAATCGCCTAAGATTCATACCGCTGGCAAGATGGTGCAATAGTGGCAAACAATCCTACAATCTTTGCCATTAGAGAAGCACAACTTCTGTGGCCTGACACAAAAATTGACTGCTTGGTCTCGATTGGCTCTGGCTCTGTACCAACAAGGGTAATTCCCGTTTTTTCTCCTACTTGTGAAATCCAGTTGATTGATTTGTGGCTGCAGATGGCAACAAATAGTCAAACTGTGAAAAATCTTTCTTTATATGACAAAAACCACCGACACACGGCGAATAAAAGCTGGCCGTCTTGTAATGTTAAGTAATTATGTGTAGGTACGGAAAGGTGGATGGCGTTATTTAGATACTGGTCAAGTACTGATTGAGAGTGCATGCTCAGTGGAACGGGTTGAAGAAGCTCTAAGCACATTGCTCCCCTTGTTGCCAGAGATACAATATTTTCGGTTTAACCCAGGTAATACACAGCACTTTACAACATGCAAGAACACACTATCCTCTTGAACACCTAGGAAATCTTGAATTTCTATAGTTTATGCCAATTGTAGTAACGCGTAAGTGTTTTGACGTCGAATCCAATTAAGCCGGTACATATATGATATATGCAGTTGATGATCGCTGTGGAATGGAGTTGGATGAGACTGATCCAGCGATCTGGCTAAAGTTGGAAGCTGCAATTGATGAATACATACAAAGCAATTCCCAAGTATTAAAAAACGCCTGCGAGAGATTAACACTCCCCTTCCTAAACGATGAGAAATGGTGTGAAAATCTGAAACCACGGTTTATGAATGGAAAGCTACCAAACACCAGAGGTATATCTTTCAAATTATTTGCTCTTGAGAGAAAACCTTCTCCAACTGTTAGCTTAGTTACTTATCGTTTTTTTGTCATACCTCGACAGTAGAGAGTAGTCCTTCTCTAGGATGGAGACGCAATGTTTTGCTTGTGGAGGCTCAGCATAGTCCTGACTTAGGGAGAGTAAAGTATCATGCTCGTGCACTTGAGTCATTTTGTTCAAATAATGGAATAAAGTTATCTTCATTACATGCATCTCCTGGAGGCCCGAAACCATCTCCAGGAACTGCTTTCCCCACACCATTTACCTCTCCACTAATAAGCGGAAGCTTGCCTCCGAGCCCCCTTCTCTTCACTCCTGATTACGGCCCACAAAAGTTTAATAGGATTGACATGGTTCCGCCACTTAGCTTGGACGGGTGTCATGCTGGAAAGACGGTTATGTCGCCTCCATCATCTCCTCCACGACAAAGACAACTCTATCTTCCATTACGACAAATGCATGAAAAGTTACAGAATTTGCCCCAAGTGGGGATCATACATCTCGCGCTTCAGAATGATTCTAATGGTTCGATACTAAGGTAACATTTAAACTTTTCCATTTCCACCACATCTTACGCAGCTCCAAATTGTTGATTCGATTAATTGGTACATTTTCTTTCTGGGTTCATTTAGCTGGCAAAATGATGTATTTGTGGTTGCTGAACCGGGAGATCTCGCGGATAAGTTTCTCCAGAGCGTCAAATTCAGTATATTATCAGTCATGCAGAGCAATCGCCGAAAGGCTGCATCAATTCTTTCCAATATCTGCTCAATCTCGGATCTGGTGCGTAGCAAGAAATGCTTCCAGGTTGGGAATATCATCCACCGTTATATCGGACGCCAAACCCAAGTAAGAATATGTTCTCATTTCCGACTTCTTAGTATAACAGCTTTGCAGAGTTTATCTTGTTTGTGATGTTACTTGTTAATTTATTTTTAAAGGTGATGGAAGATGATCAAGAAATCGCAGCATTTATGTTCCGTAGAACTGTCCCTTCAACACACCTAACTCCTGATGACATTCGCTGGATGGTAATGGCACTAGACCTTTGTAAAACCAAAAACAGCTTTCTGCTGGTATTCTGTTAGACATAGGCTAGCTTCTACAAAAATAATGTCTCTACACTTACGCTCAAGCTTAGTCGATGGGTACAAAACTCGAACCGCAAAAGCTAGTGATAAGCACAAGGAAAGCTTATTAGAAGAAGGCCACATGTTCTGTTTTCATGTCAAAGCAGATTATTGTATATGCCTTTGGTATTGGAAACTTAAAGAGTCTGTTAGGCATTGGGAGAGTATGAGGTCTTATTTCGTTTGGTTCTTGGTTCGGTTCCACCGTTTCTCCTTTGTTCTTGTGGATTTCTTCGTTGATGTTTTCAGCTAGCTTGTAAGAAAAGATTGTCTATACACTTACGCTATTAGTGTATTCAGGTAGGAGCATGGAGAGACAGGATAATACTCTTCTCAGGAACATTTGGACCAACAGCAGCTGTTGTCAAAGCCTTCTTAGACTCTGGTGCCAAAGCTGTGATTGGTCCTTCAACCGAACCGCAAGAGACGCCTCTAATAACATCCCAAGGTTCGTTTGAATACAACATTGGAGAGAACAGCAAGTTCGAGATTGGAGAGGAAGAAGACGAAGAAGAGGAAGAAGAAGAAGCGGAAAGGGATCAGACCGAACCACCAACCCCGACTAGTGACTGGGAAGATAGCGACGTCGAGAAGACGAACAGAGACGATAATAAGTGTTGTGGCCTTTGGGAAGACGAAGAAGAGGAAGTCTCTGAGTTTGTCTGCCAGTTATATGATCTGTTGTTTAGAGAGAACTCACGAGTCGATGTTGCTCTTCAGAGAGCTCTTGCCTCTCATCGAAAGCTCAGGTACACTTGTCATCTTCCTAATGTATAGAGGAGAAACCGAGAAAACAGTTTTTTATTAATTACATACCTTTTTTGACCCGACGAGAGGAAAAACTGAGAGAGAATACAAATAAAACAAAATTAATACTTGTAAGTTTATTGCTTTTAAACCTTTAGAAAGAAATAAGATTTTTACAAATTTTGGTCGAGAATTCTCTTTATGCCTTTTCGTCTCGCTCATTTTTTCCGTTTTGAAAGTTATTAAAGTATAGAATTGTAACATTTTTTCCTTGGAATGTGAAATACGAAGAGAAGAATAATCATAAGAAGAGATCAAGATTCGCTTGGACCAAACAGACAAAAAAAAAAATAGTACAAGTTTAGTAATGTAAAAACCACATGATGCGATCTCCCTCGATGCCATCTTACACCACATTACAAAGAATTGTTTGCAACTTTGCATCCAATTAACATCGAACTCTAGCCCCTAATTAATTTCTTGTGTCTTACGTTATAAGGAAAAAAAGAAAAGAAAAATAAATGATTACAAGCTTTGAAACAGAGTCTTGTTATGAATCAGATAACGATGCCTGAGTAGCAGACACAGGAACATGAGTAGGAGTAGTGTCAGTATTAGTAGTATCATGAACAACCTCTAAAGGCTTAGCCAAGAACTCAAGAGCTGTGACCACATCTCCCATCAGTGGCCTAGTCTCTGCTTCTTCTTGCAAACACATTGCCGCAATCGCAAGAGCTTGATGCAATCCTTTTACTGGGTAGTCCCCTTCTAGGTTCGGATCCGTTATCCGTGTAAACAACCTCCTATCTTTCAACAACGGCTCCGCCTGCAAAAGAAACCAGAAAATAAAAAAGGACTTCAATCGGGTTTCTTCCTCTTCAAGCAACAACAGTAGATATGTTAACAAGAAAGAGCCCTAGGTTTTTGTGTTAACGTACCCAAGAGATCAAGTTTTGTTCATCGGTTGGTCTTTCGCCATCGATAGCTCGTCTCCCGGATATGATCTCAAGGAGGACAACGCCAAAACTGTAGACATCAGATTTAGCAGTGAGTTGACCGGTCATGGCGTATTCGGGAGCACAGTATCCGTATGTTCCCATGACTCTAGTGGACACATGATCTTTGCCTTCAGTTGGTCCAAGCCTAGCTAAACCGAAATCCGAAAGCTTCGAGCTGAAATCTGATTGCAGCAATATGTTTGAGGCTTTGAAATCGCGGTAGATCACAGGAGGATCTGCGTAGTCATGCAAGTACTCGAGCCCTTTAGCTGCACCGTGCACAATCCGCATCCTCGTGAACCAGTCTAGACTTGGTGCCCCTTCCGGCAAGTCTAATATAGAGAAAGAAATATTAAAACTTGAAGAATCTTATATCATCATCAATGATGTAACATGAAAAAGGTTACAACTTGTTACCGAACAAATGATCTTCCAAAGATCCATTAGGCATGAACTCATAAACTAGGACTCGTTGTTCGTCTTCTACGCAATAGCCAATGAGATTGACAAGGTTTGGATGTCGAGCAAGACTCAATACCATCACTTCTGCAAAGAACTCTCTTGTTCCTTGTAACCCATTCCGGTCAAGCCTCTTTACAGCCACCACCTAAACTTCTCATCATTCAATCAAACGAAACACAATTAGCATTTCTATTTTTTCACCACATCCGTGCGGAACACGTAAGATGATTGAGGAGAGATTGAAGAAGGACCTGATTGAGGCTGGTGAGATAACCTTTGTAGACTCTTCCGAAACCGCCTTCTCCAATCATACAATCCATGCTGAAATTGTCTGTTGCAGCTATTAGTTCCTTGAACCTGAAGATTCTGCCGCAGTTCTTTACATTCCCATATTTCTTTATCTCGTCCGTTATGTACTTTTGCCTGCAGCTTCCTGCATTTATCAATCAATGTCCATAAACATCTTCTTGAGAAGATTTTATTTGGATGAAGAAAGAGACAATGTTAATGAGTACCTTTTCGGCGTGAGCGAAAGGTGAAGAGAGCAAAAATTTTACGGCTATGGCCTCTATAAGCTGTAAGACCTTCATCGAATGAATCTCTAGGCGAATTATGTCCGAGATGTTGCGGGTTGATGAAACAAGGACAAAGCTTCATCATTTATTTTTTTTTTTTTTTTGCTCTTTTTCCTTTTTTTGTTTTCTCTCGTGTTCTTGATCCTCAGACAAAACAAACAAACCCTTTCAATGTAACCCACCAAGGAAAGATTCGATCTTGTCTCTTGGATCGATGCTTTCAGATCCAAACCCTGTCTGGGAAATATGAATCTGAAAGAAAGATCAGATCTTTCCCAGGAAAACGATGTAGCATGACAAGAGAATTTGGGGGAGGATCACAAAGTTTCGTTGTCTCTTGTTATATATGAATGTTCCCATGTTTGGATTCTCTCAAATTTGGATAAAAAGGATTTTTACTTTCTTTTTATTTTTAGGGTTTTCTTCTCTGTTCGTTTATTTGGAAGAAGCCAACGCGTCTGCTTTACAACAAACCTCAAATCAATTCTTACTCAGAAACATAGTTCGTGCTAAGCATGTAAAGAGATTAAAACTTCTTTTATATATCTACTCATCATACCATATAATATAAACATATATATAAATAAATAAATAAAGACAAACACACACAACGTTGACCATCAAGACAGGCTGAAATTGTTTCAATGCTTTGACCAATCTTACAGATAAGATTAATGCTCCAGAAACCAAAACTAATAGAGAAACCTGTCCATGACTTTTCCTTGATTATGTCTGAACAAATCTAACATACATATTAGCCAGCATAAAACAGAATTATCTATAGCTATCAAAGCTCAAAACTAACTTATTCCATTGCTGACAAAGTAAAGATTTTCACCTGAAGGGAGCAAAAAAAAAAAAAAGTAAATTTGAAAAATACCAATCTCGGAATGGTCAAAAGCCTTAAGTAGACTCATTGAGGCAACGCAGCTTCGACTTCATTCCACAACTCGACGTTTCTAGTGAACTTCTCTTTAACTTGCGCAATAAGCTCCTTCGCTTCTTCAACTTTTGAATCTTTGGCTAATCCATTAACGAGCGACTTCATGATACCGAAACTCGGAACCCAATTCTTCTCCATACTCTCTTTACAAACACTCAAAGCCGTCTCAAAGTCTCCACCTTTACACAAGTAATATATCAGAGTGAAGTAACATTCACTATCAGGCTTACATCCTCTGTTCACCATAACCTTAAACAGCTTCTTAGCCTCGTCGAACTCACCTTCGTTGCAAAACCCATGAATCAAATGACCATACGTTACCGAGTTCGGTTTCATCCCTGAAGACAACATCCCATCAAGCAAAGCCTTTGCCTCTGCAGACTTCTTCTTCTTGCATAAACTCTGTATCCTAATGTTGTGTGTCGAAACACCTATGTTAACGCCACGCTCTTTCATCATCGCCAACACTTTCCCTACGTCTTCCTTCTTGTCCTCTTGGTAAAACCCAGCGATCATGAGACCGAAGCTTGAACTCGTCGGCTTTATCCCTTTCCTCTCCATCTCCGCAACGATGGAGTAAGAGGAGCTGGTCGAACCGGATTCGCAGAAGACTTTGATCATCCGGTTATAAGTCTCGAGATCCGGTTCGATTCGGTACATTTTAGGCATCTCAATGTAAACCCGTTTCGCTTCTTTGTAATCTTTAGCTACTAAGCAAGCGAAGAGAAGAGCGTTTAGAGATTTCACCGTGCGAGGGATCTCGAGCTTCTCGAGCTCACTGAAGATCCGTAGAGAGTGGTCAAGCATGTTCGCCTGAGCGTACAGGACAATGGCGTGAGCGGCGAAACGCTCCGTTTTGAAGTCGGGTCGGTTTTGGATGAGTCCGTCGAGGAGGTTTGTTACGGCGGAGAAGTTTTTCTCCCCGGCGAGGTTCTCGACGGCGGCGGAGAAAGCGATTCGGTCGATGTGGCAATCGGGAGTGAGGGAAGCGGCGCGGCAGATCTCTAGGATGCGATCTGGGTCTTTCTCGGATTTGAGGAGGGAGAGAGCGGCTCTGCTCTTCTGCTTGCTTGTGAGTGGGGTTTTGGAATCCGGCGAGAGGATGGACGACGCGGAGGAGAGAGAGCGGATTTGGGGAGATGGATTGAGATGGCGGATGAGAGACGCCGATGAGCGGAATCGGGAGAGTAACGCCATTGATTTTAGGGTTTTTGATGTTGCAGAAGAAATGGAGATGAAGAAGAAGAAGAAGAAGACAGCGAAGTGGAGAAGACGGAGAGAACTGAATTAGGGTTTTGGGGAAAATTAGGAATTTAGGATTTTTTTGGGTGTTAGGCGTATTTTACATAATCGCAGCCGTTTATCGAAAGTTATCAATATGGACGGTTGAGATGAGTTCATAGTGAAAGCAAAAAAAAAATTTAAAAAGTTAAGATCCAATTGTACCGGGATTTTGAACCCGACGTGAATCGAACACGCAACCTTCTGATCTGGAGTCAGACGCGCTACCATTGCGCCACGGATCCGGTTATATACAGGTGCACATACATTATATATAAATCTATATACAATCAACAATTCAACATGTTGCTAGCTTCAACTCAGTTGAATAAGAATCATTTACAAAATAATGGTTTTGTCACGAAAGTCATATAAGGCAGGAAGAAAAACGTCGATAGACGGAAGAAAATTTTGATTGTGGAGCCCACTGTCACTATTCACATGCACAGTAACCACTTTTATTTTCTATATAAACGAACGTTTCGTTCGTTCATAAACACACAATTCACAACTTCAATATAAGTTCATATCTTCTCTCTCTTGTTTCTCATTTTATTCTCGGTGTTCTAAAAACTCTGCGGGTATGAATTTTTGTCTTTATTTAATTATTTCCGATATAATAAATCATCAGTATTATTATAACACGTTATCAGCACGATCGTTCTACGATATGGGCTATATATATATGTAATATTTACTCTGTTATAATGGCCGGGATACCCGCCTATATAATAATTTATTATTATTGTAATGGTTGTTTAACGCACCATTATTTTCTTAATATTACCGTGGGCGGTTTGTCGCCTCGTTATTTAATTTACCTGCACTATATCATGGCTGCTAAAAGCACCATAATTATTTATTTACTGTTAATATTATAATGGATGGCCGAGCCACCTGTATAATTTTATTGTTAATGTCATAATGGATGGCTGAGCCACCGCATATTTATTTATTGTTTCAATGTGGATGATTAAATCACCATAATTTTCTGATTATATATCTGTTTATATTATAATCATTATAAATTAAATATGCATATTTTTGTGTTCAAAATAAGATTGCGGTCTCATTTATTCCTCAGGCGAATAAATCTAGACTCATATCAACGTACATCTCCAGGAACCCCTGTTCCGTTAAAGAGCACCTTCTTGTCCAACTGGGAAGAAGTAGTACGGATTTAATCAAAAAATTCAGTTTTTCCGGTAGCCTTTTTCATAACGGTCACAAAGAATTTTTCACAAAAAATTTTCTCCCCAACGGCTACATCTAACGGCTATGAACAGTGTTTTTCAACGGCTATGAACAGTGTTTTTCGATCTATAAATAAACTCATCCCTCACTCATTTCATTTCACTCATCGATTTCATATCTCCTCTCTTCTTCTCTCAAATATTTCACAAATATTTTTCATCTATTTTTTTGTAAGAATGATGAGAATGATGATCCGTTTGCTTTTAATTTTATGTGCGATTGTAACTTTTACATCGATTTATGGTCTTTGCATGGGAGATTTTACTCCGGCAGAATTTTCCTTAATCGTTGTTTTACTTTTTGTGCATTGTTTTTTCCTTGTAATTGCTTGGATTATTCATGTAAACGGCTCATTTTAAATGAGTTATTTTTACCGCACTAATAAAGTTTTATGATTTTGTTTTAGAAAATCAAAATGGCAAACATTGAAAAGCTCAAGTTCCCGGCTCTCAAAATTACTGGAGCAAACTATATCGCTTGGATTACAAATGTTGAGCTTTATCTGGAAATGAAAAAGCTAACAGACACTATCAAAAGTGGAAATAAATCGCCCGCTGAAAATAAAGCTGAAGCGATAATTTTCTTAAGGCAACACCTTGATGAAAATGTAACGCATGACTATGCGCACATAAAAGACCCAGCTGAACTGTGGCAAGCTTTAAAAGAGAGGTTTGACAACCAGAGGGAAGTAAATCTTCCTCACGCTCTGGAAGAGTGGAAGAACCTGAGGTTTCAGGATTTTCAAAAGGTTGCAGACTACAATTCTGCTATGTTGAGAATAGTGTCACAATTGAAATATTGTGGTCACTCTATCTCCGAAGATGAAATGCTTGAGAAGACATACCTCACATTTCATAAAGAGCAGCATGTCTTGCCAAAAATATATAGAAGATGTGGGTACACAAGGTTCTCGGAATTGATAGTGACGCTCATTCTCGCAGAGAAGAATGATGAGCTCCTAATCAAAAACCACAATTCTCGACCTACGGGAGCCAAAGCATTCCCTGAAGTGAATGCTACGGCCGTGGAAAATTCTGGAAGAAAATTCCAAAGTTATCGGGGTCGTGGCCGTCGATTTAATCGCGGACGTGGAAGAGCTTATAATTTTAAGGGGAGAGGATCTAACAAATGGATCCGATCTGAACATCAATCCAAAGAGAAAGAAACTCAAGAGGATATCACCCAGAAGCGTGAGACAGTATGCTACAGATGCGGAAGCAAAGGGCATTGGTCTCGTACATGCCGTACTCCTCCACACCTTTGTAAGTTGTACAAAGAGTCATTAAAAGGAAAAGCAAAGGAGGTGAACCTCACAGAAGACTTTGCTGGTACATCGTACCTCGACTCTTCAGACTTTATGAATGAGCTCGACTGAGACCACTCCTGAAGAGAATTACGGAAATGCTTGTAATGAGACTGCTGAATAGTCTCCAATAATGCCATGTATAATTATTACGTTTTTTTTTCAGTTTTTAAACAAATAATGTTGGTTTCTTATAATTACTAATGTATAATTATCATGTGTGTTTCTATGAATAAATTTCACTTTCTCTTTATTGATCTTTGTCTTAATTACAGAAATGGATCAAAATGCGGATGGAATAAAATCCAAGAAAATGCAAGAAATTTGCATAATAGATAGTGGAACAACGCACACTATTCTAAGAGAAAATAAATATTTCTCTGATATAAAACCAAGAAGGATAATTGTCAATACAATCTCAGGTCCTGCAGACGTGATTGAAGGAATTGGCAAAGCCAACTTTATGTTGCCTAATGGAACAAAAATTTCCATAAACAATGCCTTGTATTCTCCGAAGTCCAAAAGGAATTTGTTGAGTTTTAATGACATATACCTTCATGGATATGATACTCAGTCTGCAACTGAGAATGGAAAGAAGTATTTGTATATAACTTCTGATATATCTGGCAAAAGGCATATTTTGGAGAAGTTCCCAAAACTCCCTTCTGGTTTGCATCATACTTATATAGATGCAATTGAATCAAACCTTGTGATCAAAAGAAATCCTGAGGATTTCACATTGTGGCATGATCGCCTTGGACACCCAGGCACCACAATGATGCGGAAAATCATTGAGAGCTCACATGGTCATTCACTGAAAATCCATGAGATTTATCAGGGGAATAAAATGACATGTGCAGCATGCTCCCTTGGTAAGTTGATCATAAGGCCATCGCCAAGTAAAATTGATAAAGAATCACCAAAGTTTCTTGAAAGAATTCAAGGCGATATTTGTGGACCAATACATCCACCTTGTGGACCATTCCACTATTTTATGGTATTAATTGACGCATCCAGTAGATGGTCACACGTTTGTCTATTATCATCTCGAAATATGGCATTTGCGAGATTTCTAACTCAAATAATCAAACTGCGAACTCAGTTTTCTGATTATCCCATTAAAAGAGTTAGATTAGACAACGCTGGTGAATTCACATCCCAAGCATTCAAAGATTATTGTATGGTAACGGGAATTGAAGTTGAACATTCTGTAGCTCATGTTCATACTCAAAATGGCTTGGCTGAATCATTAATTAAACGTCTGCAATTGATTGCAAGACCGTTGATCATGAGATCTAAACTTCCAACCTCTGTATGGGGACATGCTATTTTGCATGCTGAAGCACTGATTCGGATAAGACCAAGTGCATACCATAAGTATTCCCCACTTCAGTTGGCATTTGGTCGAGAACCAAATATTTCCCATCTCAGAATCTTTGGTTGTGCAGTATATGTGCCTATAGCACCACCACAACGCACAAAGATGGGACCACAAAGAAGGTTGGGAATATATGTTGGTTGTGATTCTCCATCAATTGTACGATACCTAGAACCACAGACAGGTGATGTCTTTACGGCACGTTTTGCCGATTGTCACTTTGATGAAAAAGTGTTCCCGATTCTAGGGGGAGAAAATAAACAAGTAGTGAAGGAAATCAAGTGGAGTGTACCATCCTTGTTACACCTTGATCCTCCTACAAAAGAGTCAGAACTGGAAGTTCGACGAATTGTGCATTTGCAAAGTATAGCAAATCAGCTACCAGATGCATTTGCGGATACCAAAACGGTAACTAAATCTCATATACCAGCTGCAAATGCTCCTGCTCGTATTGAAATACCACAAGAACGTGGGAAAGCAGATGATACACGTGAGCCTGAAACACGCCGGAAGCGTGGCAGGCCCGTTGGTTCTAAAACTAAGAATCATAAGAAACAAAAGAAAGTTGAAACTCATGAAACACCCAAAGTAGCAGAAAGTACTTTGGAGGAAACAAATCATGAGACCCATGATAATGTAGAGCATCAAAATCCCGAAGAAAATCATGAGATTTCTATAAATTATATCCATAATCAAAAGATATGGAAAAGAAAAGAAATAGATGATCTCGATGATGTTTTCTCATATCTTGTGTCACAAGAAATAAATGAGGAAAATGAAGATCCAGAGCCAAAGTCTGTATATGAATGTCAAAAAAGACATGACTGGATAAAATGGAAAGATGCAATACAAGTCGAACTTGATTCGCTTAATAAACGAGAGGTTTTTGGATCCATTATGCTCACACCCAAAGATGTGAGACCAGTTGGATCTAAGTGGGTTTTCGTTCGCAAACGAAATGAGAAAAATGAGATCATAGATATAAAGCTCGTCTCGTAGCCCAAGGTTTTTCACAAAGACCTGGAATAGACTACGAGGAAACGTATTCTCCTGTTATGGATGCAATCACGTTCAGATTCTTGATGAGTCTGGCGGCTGATGAAAATCTAGAGATGCGACTTATGGATGTCGTTACGGCATATTTATACGGGTCATTGGATACTGATATCTATATGAGAGTTCCCGATGGATTTAAGATGCCAGAAGCATTAAAATCTAAACCAAAAGAGTTATGTGCAATCAAATTGCAAAGATCATTATATGGGTTAAAGCAGTCTGGACGTATGTGGTATAATCGTCTCAGTGAGCATTTAACAAAAGAAGGATATGTAAATGATCCTATATGCCCATGTGTTTTCATTAAGAAAACAGAAACTGGATTTGTAATAATCGCAGTATATGTTGATGATCTAAACATAATCGGAACTCATGATGAGATACAGAAAGCATCAGATTATTTAAAAGGAGAATTTGAGATGAAAGATCTCGGGCAGACAAAGTATTGTCTTGGCCTTCAGATTGAGCATTCTCAAAAGGGTATATTTGTGCACCAATCCACATATACCAAAAGAGTGTTAAAAAGATTTAACATGGATAAGGCAACTCCACTCAGTACTCCCATGGTCGTAAGGTCACTTAATATTGAAAATGATCCATTCCGACCACATGAGGAAAACGAAGAGATACTTGGTCCTGAAGTACCATATCTAAGTGCAATTGGAGCTCTGATGTATCTTGCAAATTGCACACGACCTGATATATCATTTGCTGTTAATCTTTTGGCAAGATTCAGTTCGTCCCCTACGCGAAGACATTGGAATGGAATTAAACATGTTTTCCGTTACCTTCAAGGGACCACTGACTTAGGATTATTTTATCCTAAAAATTCAAAAGGTAAAATGGTCGGTTTTGCAGATGCAGGATACCTATCGGATCCACACAAAGCCCGATCACAAACGGGATACGTTTTCACGATCGGAGGCACTGCTATATCTTGGCGTTCTCAGAAGCAGACACTGGTGGCTACTTCCTCGAATCATGCTGAACTTATTGCACTCCATGAAGCAAGTAGAGAATGTGTTTCACTGAGATCAATAAGCCGACACATTCGATCAAGCAGTGGGATTCTCCGAGATACGGAGCCAACAATCTTATACGAAGATAATGCTGCATGTGTTGCTCAAACGAAGGAAGGATATATCAAAAGTGATAGAACGAAACATATACCTCCGAAGTTGTTCATGTACATCCAAGAACTCGAGAAGAATAAGGAGATTGAAGTAAGATATGTCAAATCATGCGACAACGCAGCTGATCTTTTCACAAAATCACTACCCACCACTATGTTCAGGAAGCATGTACATAGTATTGGAATGCGTCGTCAACAAGATCTCTAAAGACAACCTTAATCAAGGGGGAGTTTGCGCAGTTGTACTCTTTTACCTTGCTATGGTTTTTTCCCATTGGGTTTTTCAAGGTTTTTAACGAGGCAACAAAGGCGTTTAGCAGAATATGACATTGGTCTCCAAGGGGGAGTGTCACGAAAGTCATATAAGGCAGGAAGAAAAACGTCGATAGACGGAAGAAAATTTTGATTGTGGAGCCCACTGTCACTATTCACATGCACAGTAACCACTTTTATTTTCTATATAAACGAACGTTTCGTTCGTTCATAAACACACAATTCACAACTTCAATATAAGTTCATATCTTCTCTCTCTTGTTTCTCATTTTATTCTCGGTGTTCTAAAAACTCTGCGGGTATGAATTTTTGTCTTTATTTAATTATTTCCGATATAATAAATCATCAGTATTATTATAACAGGTTTGTAATTTTGTAAACTCCATTTATTATAATATAGTGCACATATATCATTTTATGTAAGAAAATATTAGATCATTATGTTAAAGCTTAGGCTGATAATCATGCTCATACAAACACCATAAATAAGAAGATCCAAGCAAAGTCTATACTTCCTAGTAAACCATTATGAACAGCATATTAGTTTAAAACCGGAGCAATAACACAAGTAAGACAAAGGTCGGGATTAGTAAAAAAAAAAAAAAAAAAAGACAAAGGTCGGGAAGCAAATGTAGACATGAGACCATGTTTATGTTTTATTCATCACTAAGGAATTTTTTTTTTTTCAGAACTTCTTGAGCATCTCAATGAAGTGAATACCAAAGGCGTTGCAGACAACTTTGATGCCATGAAAGCCAGATCCTTTGGCCAATGCCTCGAATTCTTTCGCAGTCCGTTCTTTGCCCCCGTCACTGTGAGCCAACATAATGCAATCAACATGGAGTGCTTGTTGTTGACTTAAGCTTGAAAAAGGAAAACTAATCTAGCTAGGATTAGGAAAGTCATCTAGGAGTTATCTAGATGATAAGAAAAGGAAAGTTTCTTATATGATAATGTTTTAGGAGATATCTAATTCATTGAGAGAATATGAAACATGTTTTAGAATTCTTATATAAGGAGCTATCATGTTGTGATAGAACATAACACAAAACATAGAGAGTTTTGAGAGCTTTGGTTTTTGAGAGAGTTTTCCAAAGTTATTAATAAGAGAGTTATTCTTATTAGTTCTTGTGTTCAATCTGATATTTGACTTCTATATTTGGTATCAGAGCCATACAAATTTGTGCGCAAGTATGGGTGATATCACGTTGGTTACTGGGAAACAGAAGGAGGGAGGCGGACCTTCTTCTTCTCTTCTTTGTCCAATGCTTAATACCACAAACTATACTTTCTGGGCTCTGAGAATGAAAGTTGCTCTTAGAGTTCATAGAGTTTGGGGAACGATTGAACCAGAGACAGAATCCAGTGAAGCACCAATCGATTCTGATAAAGATAACTTGGCTATTGCCTTGCTGCTGCAATCTATTCCCGAAGCTTTAACTTTGCAAATCGGTGAGCTTGGAACGGCAAAGAAGGTTTGGGACGCCATTAAAACACGTCACATGGGAGCAGAAAGAGTTCGCGAAGCTCGGTTACAGACGTTAATGGCGGAATTCGATCGTCTCAAGATGAAAGATTCCGAGACAATTGATGAATTTGTCGGAAAAATCTCGGAGATCACGTCTAAATCAGCTGCTTTAGGCGAAACTATTGAGGAACCAAAGATAGTCAAAAAGTTTCTCCAAGGTCTACCTCGGCGGAAGTATATTCAAATTGTCGCCTCTTTGGAACAAGTTTTGAATCTTAACACAACAAGTTTTGAGGACATCATAGGACGTATCAAAGCATATGAAGAACGTATCTATGAAGAAGATGAAAATCAAGAAGATCAAAACAAACTTATGTATACAAGTTCCGATACTCAATCGAATTATGATTCGAACAGAGGAAGAGGCAGAGGAGGAAGATCTTACAATAGAGGCAGAGGACGCGGACGTAACAACAGCAATCGTGATATGTCTCAAATTACGTGTTTCCGCTGTGACAAAAACGGACACTACGCCTCGCATTGTCCAGATCGTTTGCTTAAATTACAAGAAGCACAAGAAGATGATAAAGATGATACACATGGTGCGGATGAACTTATGATGCATGAGGTGGTGTTTCTAAACGAAAAAGGATGCATACCAAAGAAGTACGAATCCAATAATGACGGAGAAAACACTTGGTATCTTGACAACGGAGCAAGTAACCATATGACCGGCAATCAACGATACTTTGATAAGATTGATAGGTCTATTACTGGAAGGGTTCGATTTGGTGATGATTCATGTGTTAAAATTACAGGAAAAGGAACAATTTCCTTTACTGATTTAGATGGACAAGGTCGAGTTATGACTGATGTTTATTACATCCCTGACTTGAAGAGCAACATTATAAGCCTTGGACAAGCCACGGAAGCTGGATGTGATATTCGTTTGCGAGGAGGTTTTTTGACGATGAGAGACAGTGCCGGAAAGCTACTCATCAAGGCACCAAGATCCAAAAACAGACTCTACAAAGTTCAGATGGGATTTAAAAATAGCGAGCAATGTTATTTTTCAGAAATCAGTGAATCGAGTCTTTGGCATGCACGGATGGGCCACGTCAACCTCGTAAACATAAAATCAATGATTGATAAAGAACTTGTTTATGGCGCTCCTCGGCTTAATCTTGATAGGGAGAAAGAGATATGTCGCTCTTGTTTGCTTGGTAAGCAAACACGAAAGGTGTTTCCGCAGGCAACTAGTTTCAGAGCAACAAAGAAGCTTGAGCTCATTCATGGAGATCTCTGCGGACCTATCACACCAAACACAAACGCAGGAAGTCGATACGTATTTGTTCTTATCGACGACTACTCACGATATATGTGGACGATTCTCCTAAAAGAAAAAGGTGAAGCGTTTCGAAAGTTCAAACTTTTTAAAGCCAAAGTAGAAGCAGAGGCTGAAACACAGATTCAGACATTCAGAACAGACCGCGGGGGAGAGTTCACATCCCTGGAGTTCAATACATTCTGTGAAGAATCCGGAATTGTACGTCATCTCACCGCTCCATACACGCCGCAACAGAACGGAGTGGTCGAACGGCGAAACCGGACGATGATGGAGATGGCGAGAAGCATATTGAAACATATGCATATGCCAAATCTACTGTGGGGGGAAGCGATTAGGCATTCAACCTATCTTCTAAATAGAGTTGCAACACGTGCCCTTAAAGAGAAGACTCCATACGAATTGTTTAGAGGTAAGAAACCAAACATCGAGCACATACGTATCTTTGGATGCATAGCATACGCAAAATTAGACAGACCACATCTGAAGAAGCTCGACGATCGATCGCAAGTCCTCGTTCATCTCGGTACAGAACCGGGATCCAAAGCTTACAGATTACTCGATCCTCAGCTACGAAAGATTGTAGTGAGCCGGAATGTTGTCTTTGACGAGACAAAGAGTTGGAACTGGAAATCTTGCGATGAAACTCGGGACAGCTCCGGTAACTTTCGTATCACACTTCAAGAGTTTGGAAACCACGGACTTGATGAAAGAGAAACACAAACAGAACCAGAACAGAACATCGAAGGAGATGAAGATGACGATGATTCTAATAGACTCACGGCACCAAGAACAGAAGATACATCTGTATCCACTCAAACCGCAGAACAAGAAAACACGGAAGCCAGAGATTCTGTTTGTGAGACTGGTCTGAGACGTTCGGAAAGACAAGTAAGAACTCCCAAATATCTTGAAGATTATGTTCTACTTGCAGAGGAGGAAGGAGAGATGCTGCTCTTGTGTTTAAACAACGAACCTCGAAACTTCAACGAAGCAAAAGACTCCAAGGAATGGACTGACGCTTGTGTAGAGGAAATCAAATCGATCGAAAAACTCAATACCTGGAGTCTCACGGAATTGCCTATTGGAGTAAAACCAATTGGTTTAAAGTGGGTTTTTAAGCTAAAACGAAATGCTGATGGGAGTATCAACAAGTACAAAGCTAGACTTGTTGCAAAGGGGTATGTGCAAGAATATGGGGTAGATTTTGAAGAAGTGTTCGCCCCTGTAGCACGACTTGAGACAATACGACTCCTCATCAAACTCGCAGCTTCTAACGGATGGGAAATTCACCACTTAGACGTCAAAACCGCGTTCCTACATGGAGAACTCAAAGAAACTGTCTATGTTTCACAGCCAAAGGGTTTCGAAATAAAGGGACAAGAAGACAAAGTCTATAAGCTAAACAAAGCTTTGTACGGCTTAAGGCAGGCACCAAGGGCATGGAACAATAAACTAAATCACATTCTCTTGGAGCTGAATTTCGTTAAGTGTTCAAAGGAGCCTTCAGTATATCGCAAAGAGATAAGAGAACATCTCTTGATAATTGCCGTGTATGTGGATGACTTATTTGTTACTGGAACAAACTTGGAGTTCATTAACGAGTTTAAAGATGAGATGGCTTCAAAGTTTGATATGAGTGACCTTGGAAAGCTCACCTACTATCTTGGGATTGAAGTGCATCAACACAATGAAGGAATCACCTTGAATCAACATCGATATGCACTCAAGATTCTAGAAGAAGCTGGAATGGAGAATTGTAATCCGGTTCATATTCCTATGGAAACTGGTCTACAGCTATCGAAGTCCGAACTCGAGAAGGAGGTAAATGCTACGGCTTATAGAAGGAATGTTGGCTGTCTCAGATATTTACTGCACACAAGACCAGACCTGTCCTTTTGTGTAGGAGTATTGAGTCGATACATGCAACAACCTAGAGAATCACATGCTGCTGCAATGAAACAATGTCTGAGGTATTTAAAGGGAACAACTAACCTTGGCTTAGTCTTTAAAAGATGTACGAGTGTGCCAAGATTAGTAGGATACTGTGATAGCAGTCACAATGTTGATCCAGATGATGGAAAGAGTACTGCAGGGCATATTTTCTATTTTGGAGACAGTCCAATCTCTTGGTGTTCTCAGAAACAAGAGACAGTAGCATTATCTTCTTGTGAGGCCGAATTTATGGGAGGAACTGAAGCTGCAAAGCAAGCAATTTGGCTTCAAGAGTTACTAAGCGAGATTACTGGATCTCCAAGTAAAACAGTCACCATCCATATTGACAATCGATCGGCAATTGCTCTTACAAGGAATCCAGTTTTTCATGGTCGAAGTAAACATATTCATAGGCGATATCACTTCATAAGAGAATGTGTGGAGAATGGACAAATTGAAGTTGAACATGTTCCTGGTTCTGATCAAAAGGCAGACATACTCACAAAGGCATTGGGAAGAATCAAGTTCAAGGAAATGAGAGAACTTATTGGTGTACAAGAGTTAGAGAAAAAGGAGTTCAAGCTTAAGGGGGAGAATGTTGACTTAAGCTTGAAAAAGGAAAACTAATCTAGCTAGGATTAGGAAAGTCATCTAGGAGTTATCTAGATGATAAGAAAAGGAAAGTTTCTTATATGATAATGTTTTAGGAGATATCTAATTCATTGAGAGAATATGAAACATGTTTTAGAATTCTTATATAAGGAGCTATCATGTTGTGATAGAACATAACACAAAACATAGAGAGTTTTGAGAGCTTTGGTTTTTGAGAGAGTTTTCCAAAGTTATTAATAAGAGAGTTATTCTTATTAGTTCTTGTGTTCAATCTGATATTTGACTTCTATACTTGTTTGGTCAAGAGGCTTGAGTCTAGATTCTCAGGGAGTATACACTCAGCTACTATCACTTTTCCATTCTCTGGAAGCGCATCGTAGCAGTTCTTCAAGAATTTAAGACATTGTTTGTCGCTCCGAGCATGGCATATCCACTAATTAATTAAAACAATGGGAATATAAGAGATTTAATATTAGTCTTGATTTGGGTCTTAATCAAGAACCGAGTTGATTACTAACCTTCATGATCATGGCATCACCTTTTGGGACACTAACAAACATATCTCCTCCAACATGCTCAATACCTGCATTATTTAGCAATAAGTCGTTCTCTCAATCAAAGCTTTGATTTATGAAAATCAGGTTTTGTGGTATGCTGATTCAATTGGTATTGACATAATAGGAATATTTCGTTGGGAAAATGTAATGTACGGGGGTACGAAGGAGCATCTTTGATTACATGAGGGAGATCAAAGTTGATGCCTTTAAGGTTGGGGTACTTGGAGACGATCATTTTGAGAGTAGCACCATTGCCACCACCAACATCAACCACAGAAATCAAGCCATCAAAACCCTTATAGGTCTCGAGAATCTTCTTCATGGCGATAGTGGAATGGTTAGACATTCCATTGTTGACGACCTTGTTGAATCTCGTGTCAGTTCTTTGGTACTCTAACACGCTCATGCCATAAGCCTTGTTGAATGCACTCACACCAACAAGAATTGCATCCTTCAAATGGTACCTGCAACAAGTCTCTTTAGCATAACTTTAAGAAAACATACTTTAACCAAACCCTCCATTTTTGGTTGTTACTAATCAGGCCCAGCTCAAACTTTTAATGGATCCTGCTCAAAATATTTAAAGGATCCTAATTTTATATGTATTTCTATATTTTATGACAAAAATATTTATAGTTTATGTTAATTGGATCCTTAAATATAAAATAAATGTGTTAAAAAAAATTTTGAACTCTGCATTTGCAGTTTGGGCACATGCTTAGCGCCGACTCTGCTATTAATAAGATATGATAAATTTTTAGGACCAAGAATCAAATAAGTATCCAAAAATACCTAAAATATATATCCAAAACTATTAGTTTTAGTAATACTTATGATAAGTTGATAACTTAAATATTTAAAAAGAAAATTATAAATTCAAAAGTACCAGCTTTCGATGAAGACCTTGTCCTGGTTCATGAGGCAAAGAGCAGCAATCGAGACACCGTCTACGTTCTTGGTCAATGTTATGACGGAAATGCGCTCACGCTTGTCAAGCTTTGCGCGCTCGCGCTCGTCAAGCTTTATGTGCTCGCGCTTGTCAAAGGTTCGAAGGGGTCGTCCAAATATTAAAGAAAGTGAATTGTTCGTATCTTTTATTGAAAGTGGAAAAAATAACTAAGTCTTTTACAAAGTCAGTGCTCGGCAATTATAAGTTCTTTGCCCAGCGCTTTCTAAGTCTGTCTCGGATGCCCTATTAGCTCTACAGTGGTTCCTATTTATAGTGAGCGCTGGACTGGGCAAGACTGGAAACGAATGACGTCAGTGCGAGCCGTACGCACTCGACGGGCTGTCGACGAGTTAATGGGCTCGTCGGATGACCATATGTTTTGGCGGGCTGGTCGAATTTTTGATGGGCTCGCCGGGTTTCTTCTTGGGCCGAACCCTGTGCCCAAAGAGGCCCATACAATTTGTCCCTCCCCGAGTCCGGTTGTCGAGGGAGTCTTCGCGAAGACGCCGTTTCTCCTGGTCGCGCGTGGTGTTTTTCTGGATTTTTGGTCGCCTATTGGGCCTTTGTGGTCGCTCTTGCTTGGGCCTCTAGGGTTTTTAGGCGTCGCGTCTGTTGAGATTCCCTAGGCGTCGAATTAATGCTCAAGTAATGATTGCCTCTGTTGCCATCGCCTTTATTTACCGCAAGGTGAGTTTTCTTTTTCATTCATTTGCTTTGCTACTGTAAGGTAAACTGAGAGCGCTCGTCTTCTTTCTTTTTTTCTTCTGCGCTCGTTGTTGTAGTATAGTGTTGTAGACTATATAGCGGTCGCCGATGTCTGGGGTAGAGTCGAGCGGGTCGGGGTCGTCGTCGTCGGGTTCAGGAGACACTTCAAGCAGTCAGGGTTTGGATCCTCTTGGGGTCATTCGCCCAGACCAACTTTTCGGTGCTGTTGCTGGTTGCGCGAGCCGCTGGCCGGTGGAGGTGGGCGCTCGCCCGCGTGTTTTGAGTTCTGTCGGCGAGCGCGAGGAGGCTTATCCGACGGCCGAGGGTGATTCCGGCGAGCGCGAGCGGGCTCGTCTATCCGCCGCGAGCGATCTCGGCGAGCGCGACCTTGCTTCCGGCGCGTGCGCGGGCGATTCCGGCAAGCGCAAGCGGGCTCGTCTATCCGCCTCTAGCGATCTTGGCGAGCGCGGCCTTGCTCAAATCGCTCCTTACGAGCGAGGTCGCGTGAAAAAGTGGCGCGGGGACATTCGCATACTGCCTTCGGTAGAAAATCCCGAGCTTTTGGAGTGTCCCTCCTATTTTGGGCCATCGAAGTCTGACGAAGAATCGATTGGCGAGATCTTGGAGAGATGCTGTCGATCGCTACGCGTGACGGCCCGGAAGCCTGAGGCTGCCGAGCGCCCGTGGAACTGCCCGCCCGGATGGTTCTGTGTTTACGAGTCGTGGTTCGGTGAGTGTCTGCTATCGTTCCCCTTGCCGCGTCTTATCATAGACTACTGCTGGATGAGGCGAGTGGCTCTGACTCAGATCTGTCCCGGGACGATGCGTAACTTAGTTGGAACTGTGGTTTTGGGAGACGAATGTGGGGTCGATGTCTCCGTGAGATTCTTTGAAGAACTTTTCAACTTCTCTCGGAACTCGAGAAGGCTGGGCACCTACATATCGGCGGCGAAGCCAACCCGTAACATAATCACATCTCATCCCGAGAAGGTGCGCGATTGGTGGGAGAGATACTTCTTTGCGAAGGTTGACGAGCACTCTACCCCTGCTGGCGACGGCCGCTTTGTTAGAAGATGGAATTCAAGAGCTGGTAGCACCTTTGGTTCGCCGAGCGCTCATAGCCTCTGTTAGTCGTATTCTAATAAGTTTTTTTCGTTTTGTAGTGCTGCACCCTGTTTCTCTTCCGCCACCGCCGAATTTTTCCGAGGATCTGGAGAAGATTAGGGAGCGTGGGATCCTCAAGTGGCCGAGCCTATACGAGGATCGCGTTCGACGTGCTCTTTCTCGCGTCAAGTTTGGTAAGTTTTTTGTAGCTGTTTTGTGGCGAGTGCGAGCTTGTCCAAATGCTAGTCCAGTCCTTGTGTGAGCGTGGGTCTGCTTTGACTGATCCGTCTTTCCCTAATTTTGTTCTAGTGGAGGATCCAGCGTTTGCATCTGTCAGGCGTTTCGACAAGGAATCGATGGGAAACCTGGAGATTGAAGCTTCTGATTATGCGGCGTCGCTAGAGCGTCCCGCTGCTGTTGTGGAGGTGACGGCGACTCCGAAAGAAAAGCGGGCTCGCAAGAGGTTGTCTAAATCCTCTTCTCGTAAGCTGAAGTCTTCAATGCCGACTGCTATTGCAGCTGCGGAGCAGGATGAGGCGGATGCGTCTGACGAACGTCCTCTCAAGCGAAAAAAGAAGAGCTCGCGGGCTAAGAAGGTCGTCGAGAGTGAGGTTCCAGTCGATCAGGTCGAGCCCATTGGCTCTGGCGTAGGTGAAGATGCGATTGTGGTGACATCACCTCTACATCCGGTGCCTGTTGGCGGAGATGAGGCTTCCGGGGGAGAGCCAGTTGTTCCTGCCGAAGGAGGGGGGTCGCCGAATGAGGAGGGTCGCTCGGTTTATGCTTTCAAATTCGAGCACTCGGGTAGCGAGCCGCTTTATAAAGACGTCAAGGGGTGCAGCAGGCTTTTTGGCGACCTCCGCTCATACCCTCGCAACTACGTCGAAGAGCCTGTCAATGACTTGGACAGGAAATCCCATGAGCTCATTGCCAAGGCTTTTATCCGGGTGAGTCCGCTGGTTCTCTTTTTTTTTTTTTTGGCGAGCGCGAGGGCTCGTTTGTGATGTGTTTGTTGTTTGCAGGCTGCCACCGAGGCGAACACTGTGATTGACATTTATCGGGAAAAACTGCGCCAGTATGGGGACCGGGAAAGGGTCGCGTCGGATGAGCTTCTTAGGTACAAAGAGACTGTGGGTGAATTGGAGAAGGAGAACGCCTCCCTTAAGGCGAAGGTGAACGAGTTCAAATTGGCGAACGAGTCTCTGATGTCCGAGAGTTTAGCTATCTCGCAGAGGAGTGCCGAGCTTCTGTCTCAGCTCGACGAGAAGGCCAAGGTTCATGACGACCACTTGCTCGCTTGCGAAGCGGACAAGGAGGCGTTGCGCAAGGAGCGCGTTGTTTGGCAGAGGTTTGAGCAAGAGGTGTGGCCAGCGCGGGCCTATCGGAAGTACGAGCCTCGATTCGCGCAAGCGAGGAAGTACCTCCGGGAGCGTGGGCAGCTTAAAAAGACTATTTTTGCCCATAACCAGGCTTGTGGGATTCTGCAGGCTTATGAGTTGCTGGAGGAAGACGGCGTGGAGCTTCCCGCGGGCAAGATTGAGCGAGTGAGGGAGGATATCGCCAATTATGTGGCTGAGCTCAAGGCCGTGGACGTCATTACGGAAGATGAGTTGCAGCTGCGCATGTCTCCTCCTCCTGTACCTAACGTTGAAGATCTTCCAAATACTGATGAAGTTAGGAAGATTCTTGTCGACTTGGGTTATGAACTGGAAGATGACGCTATCGATGGGGTTTCCGGGAGCGTGAATTTTAAGGATTGCGAGACCGCTGCCGGGCGTGTTGACGGGGTCGATGGGCGTGACGGAGGCGACGGTGGTCAGGACGATGACGACTCGGAAGAGGATAGTTCAGAGGATGATGAGGATCCGGCTCGGGAGAAGGTCGCCGAGGGCGAGCAGGAAAGGAGCGAGCGCGACGGAGGCGGCGGGCAGGAGTGATCTCCCTTTTCTTTTTACCTCTTTTTTTGTACGAAAACGCGTTTTGTTAGGCGAGCGCGTGGTTTCTTAGTTTCCCATTTTTTTTTTATGCTTTCCATTGTTGTTCGGACGAGCGCGCTTAGACTTTGGTGGGTGTGTCTAGACCCTTCCTTTTTACTTGTCTGTTTAAATGATAAAAGGTGCGAAGTGATTTTCGGCTTGTTTCATGAATTTGGATACGAACTCTGGGCTCGGTTTAGTCCGTATTTAGAAAAATGCGGCCGCAGCGGTCGTCTTAAATTTTTGAATGCGAGCGAGGCTCGGCTTTATTTTGGGTGCAAGCGTCTGGGCTCGGCCTACCCCGTTCGTAGAGACGACTGTGGTGGTCGGTTTATACTATGGTTGCGAGTGGGACTCGGCTTTTGGTATGGGTACAAACGAATCTGGGTTTGGTTTACCCCGCTTTGGGCGACCGCGGCGGTCGTTTAGTATGACTTAATCCTGGGGAGAAATTTGAAGATCAAATTTGTTGGATAATTTGGATAATAGCTGAACCTTTTATAAGTAAGGCTGCCTACGTACCCCAACATGCTGGGGATCAAGCCAGATCGTAGTTCACATTAGTAGGGATGCAACCCGAGAAGTTGAACGACACTATGCGGTCGTGCTCCTCATTGACGAGTGCGAGCCCGTTTTTTTTTTTTTTTTTTTTTTTTTTTTTTTGGGTACTCGCCACTTTTATCTAGCGAGTGCGAGCCCGTCTTTTTTTTTTTTTTTTTTGGCGAGCAAGGGCTCGTCTAGCAGTAATATTTCTTCAGACTTGAGGCGTTCCATGACCTCGGTACTGGCTGGCCTTCGCTGGTCATGAGTTCGTATACTCCGGGCTTGACGATCCGTGAAATTAGGTATGGCCCTTCCCAGTTGGCGCCAAGTTTGCCCGCATTGATCTCTTTCGTGTTGTCGAATACTTTCCTAAGGACGAGGTCGCCCTCGGTAAAGGGCCTTGGTCGGACCTTCTGGTTGTAGTATTTGGCGGCCGAGTGCTGGTAGTTTTGGATACGGAGCAACGCTTGGTCGCGCAGTTCCTCGGCGAAGTCCGCTTTGTCCTCGAGGGCTTGTTTGTTGCAATGGCCGTCGTTTACGTAGATGACGTGACGGAGTCCGGGGATGCTGACCTCGGCTGGGCTCATGGCGTCGACTCCGTGGGAGAGAGAGAACGGTGTTTGGCCCGTCGCTTCACGCGGGGTCGTCTGATGAGACCAAAGGACGCCGTCGAGCTCGTCAGCCCATCTGCCCTTCTTGCTTTCGAGTCGCTTTTTCAGTCCGCTTATTATCGTCTTGTTGGTTGCTTCCGCCTGACCGTTGCCCTGCGGGTAGCGCGGCGTGGATTTGCTGAGTCGAATTTTCCAGCGGGCACAGAAGCCTTCGAACTTAGCGGATGTAAATTGTGATCCGTTGTCCATCACAATTTCGTAAGGGAGGCCGTGGCGGCAGATGATGTTCTTCCAGACGAATTGTTGGACTTGGGTGTCTTTGATGTTTGCATAGGACTCGGCCTCGACCCATTTGGTGAAATAGTCGGTCATGATGAGCAAGAATCTTTTCTGTCGTGAATTGGGTAGAGGTCTGACGATGTCCATGGCCCAGCGCATGAAAGGGTATGGTGCGGTCGTCGCTTTGAGCATTTCGGTAGGCGAGTGTATCATTGATGCGTGTCGCTGGCATGGTTCACACTTGGCGACAAAACATTCGCAGTCGGCAACCATGGTTGGCCAGTAGAAACCTTGTCTTTTGATTTTAGTTGCGAGTGCTCGTCCTCCAGAGTGGTTACCGCCTGCTCCCTCGTGGACTTCTTGCATTATGCGAGTGGTTTCGGGCTCGTTGATACAGTGCAACATTACATCCGCTGCGCTTCTTCGGAATAGATTCCCATCCATCATAATATAGCGAGCGCAACGCGTGCGTAGTCGTCTTGCTGCCCATCTGTCCTTTGGGACTGCGCCGTCTGCGATGTAAAGTTTGATGTCATCGCGCCAGTCGGAAGCCCTGAGGATCATCGTTTGGTTTGCGAGGCGGTCGGCGATTTGTGAGACGAGCGCGGGCGCGCTTATGCTTGATGACTCGATTGTTTCGACTGGGATAACGCGTTTGATTTCTGGGTCGGATGTTGACGCTAGCGTGGCGAGGGCGTCCGCCGGGGTATTGTCACTCCTTGGTATCTTTGATAGCGAGAAGGTCTCAAACGTTGCAGACAGGGTTCGAAGGAGCTTGAGATAGGCGTCCATGCGCTCGTTACGCATTTCGTATTCCCCGCTGAACTGGCTTGTGACGAGCATCGAATCGCAGTAGGCTTCGATGTGCCTAGCGCCGACTGCCTTGGCGAGGCGGAGTCCCGCGATGATGGCTTCATACTCGGCTTCGTTGTTCGAGGCGGGGAAGCCGAGGCGGAAAGATTGCTCTATGACTTCTTTGTCTGGAGAGACGAGGCGGATGCCGATTCCTGACCTGTTGCGCGAAGCGGAGCCGTCTGCAAATAGGGACCAGGACTTGACTTTTGGAGTGTTTGGGTCGCTAAACTCCGGGGCGAGCTCTATCAGGAAGTCGGCGAGGACCTGTGACTTAGAGCTGGTTCGCGTCTTGTATTCTATATCGTGCTCGCTGAGTTCGATGGCCCATTTGGCTATGCGACCGGATTTGTTCGGGCTGTGGAGGATCGTTCGCAGCGGATGGTTTGTTAGGACGATTATCGAGTGCGACTGGAAGTACGGTCGGAGCTTTCGAGATGCGGTGACGACTGCGAGTGCTAGCTTTTCGAGCGTCGGGTAACGTGTTTCGGCGGCGTCGAGGCTTTTGCTGATGTAAAATATTGGTTTCTGCTCGCCCCGGTCTTCTTTTACGAGTACTCCACTGACTGCGGCGCTTGACACTGCTACGTAGAGGAGAAGTGTCTCTCCGGCTTCTGGCTTGGCGAGCACGGGCGGAGTCGACAGGTACTTCTTTAGTTCACGAAAGGCATTCTCGCATCGGTCATCCCACAGAAAGCGCTTGTTGGCTCGGAGGATCTGGTAGAACGGTAGGCACTTGTCAGTGGATCGAGAGATGAACCTACTGAGGGCTGCGATCCTACCGGTCAGTCGCTGGACTTCGCGAGTGCTCTTTGGTGATGGGAGGTCGAGTACGGCCGCGATCTTAGCAGGGTTGGCCTCGATTCCTCGCTGAGTGACGATGTATCCCAGGAATTCGCCTGAGGTGACTGCAAATGTGCACTTGGCTGGATTAAGCTTCATTCCGTACTTGTTCAGGCTTGCGAAACATGTCGCGAGGTGCTCGACGTGATCCTTAGCGTTGGCAGACTTGACGAGCATGTCGTCGATATAAACTTCCATTGTAGCGCCGAGCTGATCGGCGAACATGCGGTTGACGAGTCGTTGGTACGTCGCTCCGGCATTCTTGAGCCCGAAGGGCATTACTTTGTAGCAGTAGGTTCCGCGTTCGGTGATGAACGCGGTTTTTTCTCTGTCGGCGGGATGCATCGCGATCTGATTGTACCCTGAAAAGGCGTCCATGAAAGATAGGAGTTCGTTGCACGCGGTCGACTCGACGATTTGGTCGATATGGGGGAGTGGGAAGCTGTCTTTGGGGCACGCTTTGTTGAGGTCGGTGAAGTCGACGCACACTCTCCACTTGCCATTTTTCTTCTTGACGACGACTGGGTTCGCAAGCCACTCGGGATACTGTACCTCCGTTATCGCTCCAGTCTTAATCAAGCGTTCGACTTCGTCGTTTACTGCTTGTGCTCGTTCTGGGCCAAGTTTTCGTCTTTTCTGCTTGATCGGTTTGTACGGCGGGTCGACGTTCAGTTCATGCTGCGTTATGCTGGGATCAATTCCGGTAATGTCGGCTGTCGTCCAGGCGAATGTTGAGATATTCGAGCGAAGGAAAGTGACGAGCTTGTCTTCTATTGCCTTGTCCAGGTTGCTGCCGATCGCGACGCAGCGGCTGAGGTCATTGTCATCGATGTTGACTTGAGTGGTTTCTTCGCGAGGCGGGCTTGCTGGCGGTGGGAGTTCGATGACGGGCTCGGCGATGAAGCAGGTCCTTGCGGACTTGCGGAGCTTGTGCTCGGCGAGAAAACAATTGCGTGCCATGCGCTGGTTTCCTCGGATAGTGCATATACCAAATGGTGTAGGAAACTTGACGCATTGGTGGTAGGTGGAGGCGACGGCTCGCATTGCGTGAATCCATGGAGTGCCGAGGATGCTGTTGTAGATCGGGGGCTTGTCGACGATCACGAACTTTATCATCTTCGTCGTTCGTCCGAGGTAGACCGGTAGTTTAATGGTTCGATCGTCATGGTGGTTTCGCCTGTGAAATCCGTCAGCGGTCTAACCTGAGGTTTGTGTTTGTAGCCTGTTAGCTCCATTTTCTCGAGTGTGTCTTTGAATATAAGGTCGACTGAGCTACCGGTATCGACCAGCACGCGGGTTACGTCGCAGTCGCAGATGCGAGCCTCGATGACGAGCGGATCGTTGTGTGGCTTGTCCAGACCTTCCGTTTCTTCTTCCGTGAAGGTCATAGTTGACGAAAACTCGGGGTCGGTTTTGTGACGAGCCGACCACTGAAGTGGCGCGATTGTTCTTCTCTCTCGGTCAGTGATTGATCTGACTGAGTCGTTGCAATCGAGTAAGCCTCCCATTATCATATTGATCCTTCGACGGGGTGGAGCGGGGGCGTCGCCTTTTTCGTCTGGTTGGCGGTCGCGCTTGGGTGCCTCCATCTCTGGATGGATTTCTGCTTCCGCGCGAGCCCTGTACGTGAATGCTCGTCGATCGGCGAGCGCGGCCTTGAACCGCTCTCCTTCGTTCGGGGCTTGCTGCTGACGCGTCGGCTTGTCGTTGGCGGCGTCGCCCTTGTCCTGCTGATAGCGCTTGAGGAGGAGTCGGTGAAGTGTCTCACATTTGGCCGTCGAGTGCCCCATCTTTTTGTGGTGATCGCAATAACTCTGCGAGTCATCTGGCTTGACGTACTTATTCCACGGCTTGGTCGGGGGGTGGCTACGAGGTACGCCTTCTTGTTTTTCTCGTCTTTGCGATAGTCTTTGTCGTAATGCTGCCGAGGCTCATAGTACTCCGTTTGGTGTTTTTCTTTGCTGGTCGACGACCGTGGCCCAGCGTGCTTTTTGGCGAACACGGCCCGTTCTTCTTCCATTTCGACGAAGATCATTGCTCGATGGAGGGCGTCTTCCAGCGTTGTTGGCTTGTTTTTCTTGAGATCGGCTTTCAGCTCGCCGTCGTACCACAGGCCGTTGTTGAGCGCGGATAGAGCATTTTCGTCCGTGATAGCTATTTGGGAGACTATGTTGCGGAAGCGGTCGACGTATGCCCTTAGTGGTTCGGTAGGACCTTGGGATAAGGCCCAGAGGTCGGCGCTTGACGTATCTTGCTCGATATACATCGAGTAATGTTTGAGGAAGATGGTCGATAGCTCCTTATAGCTGCCTACTGAGTTGGCATCGAGCTTTGAAAACCAAGTTAGGGCCGCTCCGCTTAGTTTTTCTACGAATAATTGGCAGTAGCCGGCGTCGCGCTCTTCTGGAGTAAAATGCGCTCGTCCCATGGCAATGTTGAATGCGGTCAAAAACTTGCTTGGGTCGGAGGTGCCTTCGTACGTTGGAAGCTTGATTTTCCCTGGATGCTTGAAGGGTACTCCGGTCACGTTGCTTGTGAACGGCGTGCTCTGAGTCTCTCGTAGGACGCGGTCGATTTCCGGTGCCGAGCTCGTAGCTTGGTGGACTCTGGTCGTCATAGCCTGGAGTTGGCTCTTCATCCACTCGATTTCTTTGTCGCGTGCGTCTTCGCTAGGCTGCTGCGTTACCGACGCGTTGGTTATCGGATTAGCTGTACGAGGCCCTGCCGGATTGGGTGTTCGTGTTTCTTCGAAGAGCGGTCGGCGAGCTTCGTTTGGGAATGGCTCGGCGGGCTGAGAGTCGTCGATGCGTCTGTTGCATATTTCCTGGAGGGCGGCGAGCTCGTCGATCCTGTCACTCGTGATCCGAGACATGTCGTCCATCCTTGTCATTATAGATTGGAACATTGATTGGACGTCGGTAAGCTGATTGCTCGTTTCACCAGTCGCCGGGCGACTTGGCCGTTCGCCGAGTTCTAGAACGTCGGGCTCGTCAGTTGGCGCAACGTGCTCGCCGACTGAGACTGGTCGCTGGTCGACTGGAGTTGGGCGCTCGTCGCTGCCTGGCTGCGGTTGTTGACTCGAGGCGTTTGTAAGCGAGCGTGTGACGGGTCGGTTTGGAGCGACTGTCACTCCTAGTGCCGACCGCAGAACTCCTGGCATCGACGCCATGCTGCTTTGATTGAAGGATAACGACATTCCATACGGCGGGTCGGGCTGGTTTGGTGCCGAGCTCGCTCCCCTTCCTTGCTGATTTGGGTCGGACATCACTTTCTTTCTTCGCGTTAGAACCCTTTGCTCCCCACAGACGGCGCCAAATTGTTATGACGGAAATGCGCTCACGCTTGTCAAGCTTTGCGCGCTCGCGATCGTCAAGCTTTACGTGCTCGCGCTTGTCAAAGGTTCGAAGGGGTCGTCCAAATATTAAAGAAAGTGACTTGTTCGTATCTTTTATTGAAAGTGGAAAAAATAACTAAGTCTTTTACAAAGTCAGTGCTCGGCAATTATAAGTTCTTTGCCCAGCGCTTTCTAAGTCTGTCTCGGATGCCCTATTGGCTCTACAGTGGTTCCTATTTATAGTGAGCGCTGGACTGGGCAAGACTGGAAACGAATGACGTCAGTGCGAGCCGTACGCACTCGACGGGCTGTCGACGAGTTAATGGGCTCGTCGGATGACCATATGTTTTGGCGGGCTGGTCGAATTTTTGATGGGCTCGCCGGGTTTCTTCTTGGGCCGAACCCTGTGCCCAAAGAGGCCCATACAGTCAAGTACTTGCAAACCGGACCAAGCCCGTAAAGCCGCTCGATGGTGTCACCTCCTGGAACCTTACGGATAGAGCAGGTGAGGATTGAGTAAGCGGACAGAAGCCGGAGGATACGGTCAAGCATGACCGGAGCTTCCGGGTTTTTGGTCGGAAGATGGGAACCGATCTCAGCCGGAGACATCTGAGAAGCGTTCTTGGCCATGATCTCGAGAAGGTCGAGCTCTAAAGCTGATTGTAGAGCCATCGGAAGAACGGAGGAGCTGGCTAGCTTCATGGCAAAGAGGCTAGTTTCTTCGTCGGTGATTTGCACCGGAGTTGGTGGGTCCACCGTTGAGCCCATTTTCAGTTGCTTTTCTTTTAATTAAATCTGCTTTCTCTGTGTTCTGGTTTTGTGGGTGAGAACAGAAGATTGAGGTTTGTTTATCTTGTTACTATTATTATTTAAGAAGTTATTTTAAAATAAAATGCTCTTAATTACAAGATTTATCATCAGAGTTGTTTGGCAACGGGTTTAAATGTAAATAAAATTGTTCATTTGAATTAAAAAAATTAATAAAATCTGCATAATATCTTATATTAATTAATAATATCTGCATAATAGCTTATATTAATTTCAAAATGGTAAACTCCACACTATATTTTTTTATAATATCATTATTTATTTATTATATTATAAACATTTTTTGAATATTAAATCAATAAATAACACAATATTTATAATGTCTAAATTTTAGTTTAAATATAAAAAAATTAATATTAGTTTGATTTCAATTATGCTCGGTTTCAAAATATGGTTCATAAATAATACATTTTCCATACTCCAACAAATAAATATTCTCATACAACAAATCAGTTCCGTTAATATTAATCTTTTTTTTTGTCAACAGCAAAACAAACCAAACACCAAAATCTATAACGACTCGACAAGCCAAGTCGGAACATCAACACCAACATGAATAATGCATGAGAGGAAAGATCTAGCACTTCTTGCTAGTTTATCCGCTCTTGAATTGGTTGATCTGGGGATATGGATGAGCGCGAAGATCCCAAAAGCGCTCTTTGCTCGCTGAAATTCTTCCAAATGCACTGCAAACGCCGGCCATAGCATTGGTTCAGAGACCAACTTCACTAACTCCAAGCAGTCTGATGCAAAAGTTACTTCTTTGAATTGTAAAATACTCATACAATCCATTGCCCAAATGAGTGCTTCGAATTCTGCATGTAATGGTGAAAGACTACACCTTACATTTCGGGCTCCCATCATTACCTCACTTTCTGCACACTCCGTAATCCAACCTTGTCCAGAAAAAACATCACCTGTTTTCCAAGACCCATCAACTTGACAGTATCTAGTATCTACCTTGAATAGCTTGCACTGGCTGACCAATTTGCTGACCGGTTGGCTGGCTTAATAAACTATTCCTAGCAATCTCCCTTGAAATGTTTGACCCCTCCATACATTGTGCCTCTGTCCACACAGAAGCTTCTGCCTCCGCCATCCGAACAATATCAACAGCACTCCGATCAATATTATTGAAACATTTATCATTTCTACCTTTCCAAATATACCAAAGTAGCCACGGGCATGCCTGCCCACGATCATCCGAAGGTATGCGCCATAATAAATAATTCATGTTCGTAAATACAGAACCGGTTGGAAAAACAGCAGGATTCGACGGCACTGAAGATAAACCCCAAACCTGAAACGCGGGAGGGCACTCAAAAAAAACATGATTAATCGTCTCCACCTCCACCCCACATCTCCCACACTGGGAATCACACTGGATCCTCCTAGTCTTAAGGTTACCGAATACCGGTAAACATCCCGAGACAACTTGCCACATAAAATGTCTCAATTTTGGGGACACTTCACCATCCAAGTAAAGGCTTGTAATGGTTTTATATCCGGCCCCAGTAGAGGAGGACCCCTATTCGCAAGCTGAGATTCCCGTTCCACATTATACCCAGATTTAACAGTGTATCGACCCGATTTAGTAAAATGCCATCCGTCACGATCTGACCTGTGTAATCTACTGATCGGACTGCCCTGAACAATAGCTGCATCCTCAGGACAAAGAAGGTCCTTAATTAGATCGACTTTCCATGTCATCGTTCGTTCATCAATGAGATGGTTCACACATAGGTGGGGATACTGAACAAAAGTTTTTGGTAGTGCTGGTCTCGGGCAGTGGGCCGGGATCCAGGGGTCATTCCAAACTGAAATCGACGCGCCTGTACCAACCCGTTTGATTAGTCCTTTTCTAACCAGAGAGCGAGCTGAGATAATACTCCTCCATCCATAAGACGGAGAGTAGGATCGAATAGGAGCTAGAGGATCCGAATTCCTAAAATAGCGTCCTTTGAAGACTCTAGCAAATAGTGAGGAGGGATGATCCATTAATCTCCATAGTTGTTTGGCAAGAAGAGCCGTATTAAATTCCTGAAGAAGTCGAAAACCCAAACCTCCATCAGTTTTTTTCCGACATAACTTCTCCCAAGATAACCAGTGCATACCTCTCGACGAGCCCCCCGAGCTCCACCAAAATTGACTCACCGCACTTATCAGTTTGGTTGTAACCTTTTTTGGAACTCTAAAACATGACATAATATGAGTTGGTAAGGCTGTGGAAACCGACTTAATCATAACTTCCTTGCTCCTTTAGATAGTAATTTTGGTGTCCATCCATTAATCCGTGACAACAATCTGTCTTGTAGAAAACTAAACACTTGTGTCTTTGGTCCCCCCCAAGCTCTCCGGTATCCCCAAATAAGACCCCATTCCACCTATCCGTGAGATACCAAGAGTACCTTTTATTTCCTCCTGAATCCCTGCATCCACTAAATGACCAAAGTGAAGTGAAGATTTTTCAAAGTTGATTTATTGCCCAGAAACTAACTCATACTCCTTCAGAAGGTCCAGTATAACCTGACACTCCTCTTTGGTAGCCTTACAAAAGAATAGACTATTATCCGCAAATAAGAGATGAGATATAGCAGGGCTAGCTCTGGCTACCTTTAGCCCCGTCAATAATTTCATCCTTTCCGCCTCCTTTAGGTTTGCAATCAATGCTTCCGTACATATTATGAAAATGTATGGGGATAATGGGTCACCCTGCCGGAGTCCCCTTTTAGGAGTTATCAGCCTCTTTGGCTGCCCATTAAGGAGGACACTATATTGAACTGATGTAATACACTGTATCACCATAGTCACCCATTATGGCGCAAATCCCATCTTTTGCATAACTTTTGCAATAAAGATCCATTCAACCCGATCATAAGCCTTACTCATGTCCGTTTTAATAGCTAAGAATTTGCTCTTACATGACTTATTTGTCCGTAATCCATGAAACATCTTTTGTGCAATCAGAATATTATCCGAAATCATCCGTCCTGAAACAAATGCCGATTGCGTTTCCGATATAAGTCCTGGAAGGAGACACTTTAACCGTTGACAGAGTACCTTCGAAATAATTTTGTACCCCACATTACAGAGACTGATAGGCCGTAACTCCGTCATACGGCTTGGCCTCTCTGTTTTTGGGATCAAACAGATGTTCGTCCTATTCAAACGCGGATCAAAAAATCCTGATCTGAATAAATCATTGACCAATTGGACCACTTCCGTTTTAATAATTGCCCAAGATTGTTGAAAGAAGAGCGCTGTCATACCATCCGGTCCTGGAGCCTTTTCTGGGTGCATCATAAATAAGGCCGCCCTTACTTCCTCCTCTGTCGCCAAAGCTGTTAAGCGGTCATTCATATGTTCCATTATTGTCGTCGGAACCACCCTCAGAAAATCATCAAAATCTAAGGGGTCCGTAGAGGTAAAGAGCTCCTCGAAGTAGTCTACTGCAACCTTTTCAATCCCCGAATCCGTTACCAACCATTCACCCTGATTATTATGGAGGCCCACAATCCGATTATGAATTCTCCGCTGTTTAGTTAAGGCATGATAAAATTTTGTATTTTGATCCCCTGACCGATGCCACATGTTTCTACTTTTTTGTTGCCAATACAATTCCTCATCTTTATAAGCCTACTGCAATTTCCTCGAGATGTCTTACACTTCCTCCGCAGTTCGAGAATCATCATTTTGGACCTCTTCTAGAGCCTGTTGAAGCTTACTTATTTCCTCTTTGCTGTATGGCAGGTTTTCCTTTCACCATTGTGATATTTGTGCCTACAAGAATATATTTCCCCCACAACCTCTGTCTACCCCCCCCCCCAACCTTGCGCAATAGAATCCATCAAACCCTCCTGGCCAACCCAACGTTTATCGAAACGAAATTGATTCATTTGGGTGCCGTGACTTTTAAGGAAGCAACTATTGGCCTATGATCCGATCCCACCATACCTAAATATTCCACAAAAGAAGATGGAAACAGATTATGCCACTCTACATTGGCTAAAGCTCGATCCAATCTACACCGAATAAGTTTTCGACCTCTCCTTCCCCTCCACGAGAAAGAATTCCCGACCAAAGGGAAATCCACAAATCCACAATTATTGATCATATTATTAAAATCGACAAAGGACGATGCTGGCTGTAAAGATCCTCCCTGCTTTTCATGATTACCGGTAATCTCGTTTAAATCCCCAATAATAAACCAAGGTTCATTTATGAGCAAACCATATCTCGTTAGACGTTCCCAGACAATCTCCCTTTGCTTTTGAACGGGATCTCCGTACACAAAGGAAAGAAATACTTTTTTGGCTTGAATTTGTGCCTCCACATCAATGATCCTATTATTAGCAAACAAAATGTCTACTGAAAATGAGTCATTATAAAAAAGAGCCAAACCGTTAATATTAATCATCCAAATCAAATAAATTAATCTTATTTATTGTAACTTTTCACTGCTATAAACTATTCAACTCCCCCACAAAGAATTGATCCTATTTGAAAAAAAAACCAAATTAAATTTTTCAAAACCAAATTATAAAAAAAAGTAAAAAATAAAATAAATTGTTCTGCGCAATCGCGGGTCTGTTACTAGTTTTATTTTATTTCAACGAGGAAACTAGTTTTGAGCTATGTACGGGTGTAGAAAATTAAAAAATGGCATAATGATTAGTGTTAACTTAAATGTTTAACTATTGTATAAAAGTTTAAAATATGTATTCAATTTAAAACATTGTCGTACGTAAAGACAGTCATCTAGCTGTTTACCCTTCACCACTGGGCGAAACCATTTACCGCGTACAATTAAGCTTAAATCACCTTAACTAATCAGTTACTCGTCTGTCCGATCGGATTAATTGATGTAAAACCAAAGGCTAATGAATCATAAAACTCATAATATATAAATTGATCTAAGCTAATGAACCATAATCCAAATGCAGTGTTTTGAAAATCCGACCCATATATCAAACTGGAAAGTCTTTCGGATTACTGGGTCACTGGATCAATCGGAATCGATTTAAGTGAACGAATGAGTCACTTTTTTAATGGGAAAACCACCAAAAAATTCCTCAACTTTCCGAAAATCATCGATTAAATACCGAACTTTCTCGTTAACGCTTTAAATCCCAAACTTATGTTGACTTTTATATTTAAAACCCAAACTTTTATTGACCAAGCCGAATTAGCCTCGTCGTTAAGTTGAGTAACGGATATAATTAACTCCGTTAAACACCGTTATTAAATTGTTGTTAAACTAAACGACGTCGTTTTGAAATTAAAACAAAAACAAAAAAAATACCTTCTCTCTTTCTCTTTCTCGCTTATGTCGTCTTGTTTCTGGCTTTTCTCTTCACCATCATCATCATCATCAGCCATGGTTCCTGAGAAATCAAAGACAGAACTCACAGTCAATAGTTAGTTCTCAAGTTGACTGATCGAAACAAATCAAGCAAAAGAAATATCAAACCGTGTCCAAAAATTACGAGACCAATTTTATTAAAAACTAGACTCGTCCTAGTTTCAGAAAAAATTGGAATCGCGAAAAACGTACACAGAAATGAATTTTAAAAATTCTAACAATCGAGCACACAAGCTTCTTCAAATCGCAACTTTCGACAGACCTAAACGAATCGAACAGGAAAAATATCAAATCGATTCCAAAAATTCTGAAACCAATTTTGCTACGAAGTAGACACTTCCTAGTTTCTGGACACACCAATAGTTTTTAACAATTCTCACAAACAGACACGAAATCGATTCAGAATATGAAAGGTCATAAACAAAAATCAATCGAAATCACTTAGCTTCGGGTCAAGGCTTTGCTCTGATACCCCCTTCGGACTCTCTGCGCTCGGAAATCTAGCTATTAAAGAAACACTAAAGCAACAGTTACCTCCTACAAGGGGAAGAAGAAAAAAAATTGATTTGAGGTTTTTTTAGGGTTTGAAATTGATTTGGGTCGGGGAGGAAGAAGAAACAAGGGGAAGAAGAAGGAAATTTTTTTTTTGTTTTAATTTCAAAACGACGTCGTTTAGTTTAACAGCAATTTAATAACATTGTTTAACAGAGTTAATTACATATGTTACTCCACTTAACGACGAGGCTAATTCTGCTTGGTCAATATAAGTTTGGGTTTTAAATATAAAAGTCAACATAAGTTTGAGATTTAAAGCGTTAACGAGAAAGTTCGGTATTTAATCGATGATTTTAGGAAAGTTGAGGAATTTTTTGGTGGTTTTCCCCTTTTTCAATATAAAAGTACTATGAATATTATAAGCCAAGCCAATAAAGACATACAAGCATTGTCTGTCACTGATTACCAAATACAATTAAAAATCTAGTAAATTTGTTAAACAAAAATCTATATGGAGGTCCCACAAAATATCTCAACTTAAATACAATTAAGTTCAAATTCGCGATATAACACAGAATAATAATTTAAAAAATAATTTGAGTGATTACAAGTATTAATATAACTAACTAGGGGTTTTCCGCGGCGTAGCCGCGGTTTCCGTTGTTTATTTTGTGGTTTTTAAAAAAAATTCTTATATATTTTGTTTTCAAATAATTATTTTAAAAATATAGTAGAAATCATCAAACATACACCATTTATATCTTTTTATTATTTTTAAAAATTATGTCGTTAACATGTACTTTAGATTGCAAAGCTAATTTTTTCTACAAATTGGAGAATTTTTTTTGGTTAAAAACCATTTAACAATACATTCATGGTGGTATATGTGGTTGCATAGTAGATTGTTGATATCATTTCTTCGTCCGAATGTTTGTAAGCAAATTGTGCATTCTTTGGTTTCATCTTCCGTAGTTGGCAATATTTTGTAGTCTTTAGATCCGTTATGAGTTATGAAATATATTTATTTAAGGTGATTTTATAAATCCTAAGAAACTGTAATTTGTACAATTGATAGAAGTGTATACGATATCTTTGACTTAATAAATGATTCTGACAAAATTTAAAATTAGTGTTAAGATGAATAGCTTGTCATCTTGTTTTATGTGGTTCTAGTATCTTAAGCTCGTTATGAAACTACCAATATGGGGAATCCTTGACATTTCCAAACTACGACCAATAGACCACTTAGAATATCCATAAACTATATGAGAAGAGTATATATAGCGCCAATATCCGATCTATCCACAGTTGAGATGCCTAGAAATTGGTTTGACCTCTGTCACCGAATTTTATATGCCTAGTAATGTATCAGTCTACACGACCGTCAACCGCGAAGCTACTCTTATCACTATGACTATATGGGTGATATGTATACAGTTTTTTCAGGTTCCATGGCCGCCAAAATCGTTATCTAATTCACCGAGATTGTTATTAATTAAATAAGAGCATACAAATCAAAATATAAACAAAAAAAGGAATGAGAAAAACATAAATTATCAAGAATTACTCCACCTAAGTTGCTTCTTTTAACCACGATACTTCACCAAACGTACTTGAATGCTTCATGTATATACATCAAATTTGAATAGAAATTAGTTAGTGGGATTTTCTTCAATGCTTTGTTCTAGCCATCGAGAAGCTTGACTATGTATTTAGTTAGATATATAGATGTTATCAGATCGTGTAAAATAATGTTTCTCATCCATCTGAGGCAAACTGATATTTATTATTTACTGCTGTTATTTAAATATTTTGTATGGATGTTTATTTGCATTCATTAAATTATGTATATTTTCCTACTCTATAAATTGAAAAGTGGACTCAATCAAGCACACCCAACATGACCCCAATGTCGAAATTTTAAAGGGAAAGACATCTCAAGTTAGACATGTTTAGTCTATATTGTTTAATTATCTAAAATTAATCAACGTGCAACAACACGATAAGATTCATGAGACATAGTGAAATCACAATGTTTCATGATATTCAGACTCAGTGCAGTAGAAAAACTATAATTTTACATATGTAGGGGGAGGAGGCCAAAAAAAGATCAGTCCGAGATTAGATTAACCAGACATCTTTATCTCATTGCATCCTTTCACGGCGGCACAAGATATACTCTCGTACGTTTAGGCTGTAGCTACATCTCTATAAAACTTTCAGACCTTCTTTTGGGTATTTCTATCCGGATTGGGTTATAACCAAATCTGTTGCAGTTTAGGCTGCCTAAGAGCTTTGGCGCAGTTTCCCTCTCTGCCACATTTACGGTCACTTGATTCAGACGTGGAAGATGATCCAGAGTATTTAAAGTCAATGTTCGTACTTCGTAACCATCTCATGGCTTTCGCTGTTGTCTTATCTTTTTTTCCTCTGTTTCTTCATAAGTTTCTCTTGTGCGTTCGACTGTTCTAGCTGCTTGACCAATATGTCTCTGTTTTTTCTTGCATAATCATTATCAGTTACACGTCCTTTATGTGTGAAATTGAATCAGGGGTAGAGAATGAGCTTGTTACAAAGATAAACCAATTGCTTTGAAAGTCACTGGTTGAAAGATCTTTTGTGTAAAAGAAATTTGTTGCTTCTACATTAAGCTCATTCCATGAAAGTGTACTCTGGAAGCTCCAAATCCTTGTTACTAATGCAAAAAATAATGAAAACATGAGCATGTTCTTCTACAATATTAAAATGATTAAATTATGTAAAACACTATTACACTGGCCGTTATCTATAAATCAAGTTTAGCTGAGTTTTGCTGGTCATCAACAAAAGTGTTACCGTTCACATAGTAGATGTGGTCTATTTATTGGTCAGTAAAACACAGAAACTACAGGATTTAAGTGCTTTCTGTTGAAGTGAAATACAATAGATGAGTACAACAAATGCGTTCAATCGACAATATTTAGACGTAAACTAACTCGAAAATACGACTCAACAAATACAGAGGGACGGGAATGCCGTTGGAGATCTTACCAGGGAAAATGATGTGAGGCGGATATTTTTTCTGGATATCAACGTTCCCGATTTCACCGGTCATTGCTCATTTTCCCTCATTCCATTTTGACAAGAAGCTTATGTAGACTGGTTTACGCGAGGCGATTACCCAATCCCTTGGAAGTTTAGCCTGAAGTGAATCACGCTTTGCTTGCCTTACGAACCGTAGACGAAGATGGGAGGCTGGAGAAAGAGAGGTCAATTTTCTTCACGGACTTTTTGGCTTTTTGCCGTGTCTTGTTCAATTTGGCCTATAAGGAGCATAACAACGTCAAAGCAATTCAGAGAAGCTGTAGATGCCTCCAATTCGATCACTTTAAAGCAAATAAGATGCAAATTTAGACCGAGGTGATGGACATATGCGGAGATATCAATTAGGGGTGGGAATATTCGATCGGGGTTGAAGTTTGGTATTATAATCACCGGAAATTGAATGGATAGAAAGAGAATGAGCTGTAAAGCCTGAGGAAATGAATTTGCTACTATTGTGCTGGAAAAAGGAGTCGGCAATTTAGCGTCTGTAACACACGAAAAGGCATTCAGAAGATTGATGAAATAAGGTAAAATCAAAAGGGATTAAGAGAAGTAAATAGGCTTACTTTTGGATTATACTTTACTACAACCATCATTGGTATATTTTGAGTGACAGCTCCAACAAACTGAACAACATTTAGATGCCGGAATTTTTCAAGCAGCGTCAGTTGATGTTTGAATGCGTTTCTGTTCAGAATCAAAACCAGGAAGACAAAAGCAACATTTGTTAATTAACGCTTAGGAAACAGAATTAAAGAAAAAGATGAGCTTTTTCCTTCAACAAACTTTGTTTAAGTGCCTATGTTAAGATCATTCAGATATAGATAGAAGAAGAATGAATACATGCGTTTCGGGTCTGCGTAGCAATCTTTGTCAAGTATTCTCACCGGAACGTGCCATTCCATTTAGCTAATTGATAAGCTCCCTGCAAACAACTGATTTCATTAAACCACAAATATTCTCTAAGACAATGATCTTCTCATAGTAGTTAACTTTAATGAATGATCAGATGCGTGTCTTATGATAAGAAAGAAACATGCCTTTGAGATGCCATCAGATTTCCGGACTTGAACCTCAAGTGGATTAAGCTCATACTCAGGAACTTCTCGTGGATTCGTCACAGTCATGGGCGTCTTCCTGGTTTTCTAAAATGTATGAAGATCATGAAAAGCTTTCATAAAACAACACTTGAACAAAAAAAACCAAACGTCTCCAATTAAAAAAAAAAAAACAACTTACTCCTCGAGCCTTCAAGAGACTGTAGATCCTTCACAAATAAGACCAAATTTACAGTCACAGAAAAAGCCATAGATTTTATCTTGTCATAAGCATCTTGTCTGAATTTCTCAGGAAATGACATTAGATCTGGAAGAGCCCAGCAAGAAAATCCAATTCCATCATGTTTCACCACCGAATCTTTGGAATATCTCGTATGCTTAGTAGATTGGAAAGCTATTTCGTTTTCTCTTTCGTGAGATGTAGTCATATTGGTGAATTCAGGTTAACCAATCTACTAAGCAAAACCAGATTAGCCATAACAAAATCGAATCGTAATACGGTGTTTAGTGTACAATATTCAGAGATGAAGCTTAACTGTGGACTATGAAAATGATCTACCTACATAATAGATAGTCAAATATTGACATATACTGTGGAGAGCTGGTTTTAATGGTAGTCTACTTACGAGTGAGGTTTTCTTATCTATTTGGAAATAGCTTTCTTAATTTCTCGTTATTATGTTGTCAAAACGAAAATCGTAAGTATTAGTACTTTTTCATTCCAACTCTTGGAGGGTGTAATAACTTCTATATCTCCTTTTGTGGGTCTTTTGTTTCTAGACTTATTTTTCAAAAGAAGAAAACCAATCATGCAATAGTTTCAAAGTTTAATGGTTGGTGGAAAGATTATCATTATTGTTCAATACGACTACCCTAGTAACTAGAAACAATTGACAACCAAAGCACATAAATCATTGTGACGATGGTCGGATTCATTAGATTTAGTTAATTGATTGGACCATTTTCTTTCTGTTTTCATGTCAGGAGGGATTGGACCATTATCAATTGGTCCTAACTCGTGATAATAACGCCAAATCGATTATATAAGTTGCGTGCTAATAAAGATTACCTATTTTTCTTCCACGTAATTTTATAAGTAACAAAAATTAACAAAAAAACTCACTCTATGATATAAAAAAATATTCACTCTTACACTGAAATATAGAACACAATGGTGCTTGCTTAATTACCTAAACTCGCAAATTCCATTCAAACAGAAAACATTCAGATTTTTTTTTTTCCTCCCGTTTCACTCCCACAATACCCAGAAAACCTCAAATTTTCAAGTCATTAATCAATAAAACAACGTACATTTTTCGATTGAAAAATAAGTGTTTTATCAATTGAATTGGCATCTTCCATGTGACCCTCGACCACAAATTTCGGGAAAGTAACATTTTGATTTCAACTTCGACCTCAAAATTCCCAAAAAGTTTTTAAAAAATGTTATCTCTTTTTCATTGCTTTAGAAGCGGCTCTCGGCTCTCTTCCCACTGCTCCAATCGGTTCGAAGCTTTCTCCACCTAAATTAAATAAAACGATAAAATAAATAAACCAATATAAAGTACCATATCTATTCTAAATCATACCAAGATCTGTGCTTAAAACTTTTCACATTAAAGCTTAGAAAAATTCTATTTCTAAATTACCTCTTTATCCCAATCAGTTCTAAAGGTGACAATCACTAAGATTATGGTTTGCATTAATGTGCCACCAATCATCCCAGTCCAGATGCCCTGTACCAATCAATCATTATACACAAACATTTATTATTTGCATCCATCATCATTTAATAGGTACGGTTTATATAAATAAATATTAGTAAATGAGATTTCATTATTTACCTTTGCTCCCATATCGTAGGTGAAACCAAGTACGAAACCAATCGGGATTCCCACAACGTAGTAACATCCAATGTTAACGTACGCCACAAATGCTTGCCATCCACATCCAACAGCCACACCTATATATCAATAATATGTTAAAATCTTAATAAATTAAATAACTAAAACTATAAATCAACTTATCTTTTAGGATAAGAAAACAAAACTTGTTTGGTTATGTTGTCGGTGTTACCTGACAGAACAGGCTGAATGCCATTGAGGACAATAGTGATGGCTAAGAAAGGAGATAGATCCGCAACGGCCTCGGCCACGACAGGACTATCAGTAAACGCATAGCTGATGACATTACGCCACGACAAGACCACAACGGCTTCGAAAACCGCTAGTAAGAACGATACTCCTGTCGTCACTACCGTCGAAAACGCAGCCGCCCTTGGGTTTCCGGCTCCTAATTCATTGCTTACTCTCACACTATACATAAATTGAAAACAAACAAGAAACATTATTATTTAGTAACCAGAAGAAATAATATTTATTCATATTTTGTAAATTATTTGAAACCAACCTTGCAGCTGCGTTGAATCCAACGGAGACCATGAACGAGATTGCAGAAATTGACATGCTGCAAAAATCAAAAAAAAAAAAAAAAATCAAAAAAAAAACTAATGAGTAAATTGATAATTGGTTTGTGCAGGCAGATAAGTGCATGCCGTTTTTTGCGAACCGGAAACGTCACGCAATTGAAACTCTTTAGAAAACGACAAAGTGAAGACAAAAGCTTAAAGGACTTTCTCTAGTCTCTACTGAAACAAGAAAATGACGTGACGACAAGGTGACCGGAGTTGTCTTTTTCGACTCTCCCATACAAAAAACGATCATAAATCATTTACTATTATTTAAGCGTTACATAATTTCACCTGCCTCAGCTTAATGCGACAATTCTTTTTTTTTTTTTTTGGATTGAATAATGCGACAAATTATAAGTCCTATGTTCAGATTCAATGTTAATCAGTGAATGCAAATAATTTTTTTTTAAAATACCCACTTGACGAGTATAGCAACAAAAAGTTACTGTTATACGTCAATTTACCTAACTCAATAATTACTTTTGTCTAATATTATAACGACAAAATAGTTGTCCTATGTTCAAATTCATTGGTAATGTATTATGACTCATTATTTATGAGTTTGTTCCTATGTTCCAATTCATTGCTAATGTATTATGGCTCATAATTTATGAATAATAAATAAGAAAACATATATGTACCCCAAAAATAAAATCTTCCCCTAATTATCATGGACAATTTTAAGTATATTTTCAATTAATTTTCTCTTTGCAATTTATGGTGTTATTACGTCTCACAAGGTAAGAAATTACTTTTGACTAAGAGTTAAAAGAGTTTTCGAAAGTTACCATATAGCGAGCGAATCCAAAGCGATCTCAGGGTTCTTGAGAAGTCCGGCGAGTAAAACAAGAATCTGAGAGTACCACGACTCGAGGCAGAGCATGACGGCAGAAGCCGCCGATAACCGGAAAAAGTCCCAAAGACCTTCGAAAGCTTTCCAGCTAAAACCTTCCCAGGTCCGTCGACATCTCGGGCTCATCTTAATGTAAACAATCTGAGCCGCGACGATGATCCACCACGAGAAGCTATGGATCAGAGACAAAGCCAAGAGCCCGAACCCTAAGCGATACACGGCGATCCATGACAAGACGAGGTGTATGACGAGAGTCGCCGCGGAGATGTAAGCGCTCGGCGTCACGATGCTCTGCGCTTGGAGGAACTTCTGGATCGGGAAGTTAACCGCGTAAGCGAATATAACCGGGATCATACCGTAGACGAAGACGGAAGCCATTGACGCGACTTGCTCCGGCTCTCCGAGTGTGTTGAGGAGAGGTTTCGAGAAGATGAAGAGAAGCGACATCGGAAGACACGTCATGATCAGAACCACCGTCGATCTCTGGAGGTAAACGCCGAGCATCTCGTAACGATGAGCTCCGTGCGCTTGTCCACATAACGTCTCAACCGCACTTCCCATACCAAGCTACATAACCGGGACAAATTCAATTAGATTTCAGCTTAAATTTGCGATTAGATCGGTTAAGAGAAATCCGGTTTAGTTTTTTTTTTTTTACCAGAAGGCCGTATGTGAACATGTTGAATCCACTGTTTCCAAGTGAAGCGGCGGCGAGTTCGGAGCTACCGACGTGGCCGGCGAAGATACGAGTGAGGATCGACATTCCGTTGTTGATGACGTAGACAAAGATCGCCGGAGCCGCGAGGTGGAAGAGGAACTTCATCTCTATCATCATCGCGAGGTAAATCCGGCGGTAATACGGCAGTTCTCGGTCGGTTAACACAGTCTCGAGACGGTAATCGACGAACGATTTCGACGATTCGATCAACGGACGGTGGAGATTTTCCAGCGATTCTGAATTCATTTTCGGAATCTACGAGAAAATCGAGAGAAGTTTATTTGAAATATAAGTAAAAATCGAAATCTGGGAACGATGATAAGTGTTTCTCTCTCTCTCCCTCTCTCTCTCTCTTTTCTGAGTATGTGTCTGCGTCTCTCTGCAACTTCGTTAGAAGTTATATAATGAAGATTTTGCCGTGTATGCTGACGGAGATAATAATAATTATTATTTTTATTTGACTACGATTTTTTGTTTTTGTAAAAATAAAAAATTTGGAAAAGAAGAAACGAGGAAAGGCTTGTTTTACCTTTTTCGCCCTTTTGAATTAATAGTTCGTCCCACCAATTACTGAACAAAGCCAAAATCACACAGAAAATGTGTCCCACCAAGGTGGACCGTAAGAAAATAAAACCACTGGATTTTAATAGGTAACTTAATTATTCTACTATCCTTTTTGAAGTCATACGGATAACTGAGTTATATTAAAAAGTTGAAACCTTACCATTTTATTAGTTTTTTTTTTCTTTTTGGTGAGTACCATTTTATTAGGAGGGGTTAGTGGGAGTTGAATTTTGAGAGAGTTGCTTGATTTTAGAAGTTAAGAGATTTATTAAATTTGTAAAGAGTTATAAAGAGTTTTGTATATTTGGGAAATCTTTGAAAATATTCTTACAATAATGATTTTAAGAATATAAGGCATATAGATGGTATTCTCAAAGTTTTGTTTAATGAGTTAAATTGTTTAAAATTCAAGTCCCAATAACACAAGATTTAATGAAATCATAGAATCTTAAAAATCAAACTTTTTGAATAACAATGGATTTTGCATGGAATTAAAAAATCATCAAACCAATAACAATAGATTTTAGCAAGAATGTCAAAATTCATAAACCAATAACAATAGAATCTCAGAATTTTAACAATCATTAAAAAATCCAACTACCACTAACACCCCTAGTTTATTCAAAACAAAAGGATTTGATTTTTTTAATTATATAATAAAGAAATGTAGTATAAGATTTCAAATAATAAATAATATTCGGTTCATTTGAATATTAGTAAAACATGTGTGCATATTTGTTCAAATATTAACTTCTTCATTTTTGAAATGTCAAAAGTAATTCAAAATGAATAAATGTTTATGTACAAATTAAGAGTTTCCAATGAAGGACCAATAAATACACAAATCCAGAGTTTAAATTGAATAACACCAAATTCATATTATAGTTTATATTAATTAAATCATATATGATTTTGACCCCAAAAAAGACTAAAAGACTAAAATCTTTGATTGGAGGAGTACTCAATGCATTTCCATATAAATTCATATTACCAATTATCAATATAATTTACAAACCTCTAAAATTGACTAAATTGACAATATTTCCATAAGTCTGATAACTAAATACTCTTCCCTAACTGACCTTTTTTCTTACCTTAATAACTTTTTCTAAAATGGATCTATGGAATCAGAGAATTTAAATATGTACTAGAAACGGATCCGCGCGTGAACGCGGAATTATATACTAAATTTTGTATTTAAATAAATATAAGTTTATAAATTTTTAATTTTATAAATATAGATATAATTTATAAAAGTACAGAAAGTGAACAATAACATTGAACATAAACATTAACACTATATTTTAAAGTTGGGATTGGAATTATAACTAAAGTATTTCTTAGACGTTCGTTTAGAATATGTCAAAGTTAAATAGAATTGGGATAGTTGATATCGCTAAGAAATAATATATTTTATTGTTAATATGTTTATATGGTAACAATATATTGTTCATATCTTTTATTGTCGATATTTTTATTGTATTTAAGTTTGAGTATATTCTTAATGGAAACGATATATCTTAGAGTCTATTACATATAGTTTTAGTGATTTTTTTTAGTTATATTGAAAGAAAAAATATTTGGTTATAGATTTTTATCCGGAGATAGAAATAAAATCTCGGATATCTTTATTGTTTTTAAGATCAGATATTGAGATTTTAAGTTTGATATGATATTTTAAATATATGATATTCTATATATTAACAATAAATTCGATTTTTTTACAATTCAGTTAGATTCATAATATTTAAATATCTTAACAAATTTGTTCATATTAATTGAACGATTATTTTGTTATAGATTTACTGAAAGAATATTTTTGGTTATAGATTATATATTGTAGATATATATAAATGGCATGAATATATTTAAGTTTGATATGATATTAATAATATTATCTATATCCAAGATTATATTCATGCCATTTATAATTATCCACAAGATTATACATGTCGACAATATATTCTGATTTTCAAACTTCAATTCAAATCAAACTTTATGCAAATAGTTCTTAACGAAACTGCCTTGATCTTTATATATCAAACCAATACTTTACGAAGTCCATTTCACAATTTTGTTTTTCCTTTGTTTACCTTTTCTTGGTATTAAAATGAAAATTATATTTCAAAAAGAAATATTTAATGAAGCCCATTAGTAAACAGATTTCACATTCTGTTTTTAATTTTTATAACGAAAAAGGGAAGAAACTATCAACTTAGATGAATGAAGCGTAACTAGGACTGTTCAATACAGTAAAACCTTGTTTGGATTTTATAATGTAGGTTTGGTTTTGGTAATACCGTATTAATGATGTTATTTTTTCAAAACCGCAGTATATGGATATGGTTAGGTTTATAACCGAACTAACCGGATCAATAACTTATATGTGTATTTCTTTTTTTGGATTTTATAATGTAGGTTTGGTTTTGGTAATACCGTATAAATCGTATGGATGTTATTTTTTCAAAACCGCAGCATATGGATATGGTTAGGTTTATAACCGAAGTAACCGAATAAAACCGATAGAGCATAAGATATTTTATAATTTATATATATTATATAGATACCCTATAATACATTTATGGTATGTATAAGTAACTTATATGTGTATTTCTTTTTTTTTTTGGATTTTATAATGTATTTCAAAACCAAAATTCCAACATTTAGGTTTTCTGTATTTTTAAAAATATATTAATCATAATGCATAGAATGCCAAGGGCTTATAATATATATTTTAAATCTATAAATGAACAGAGTTTCGTGTTTAATCCGAAGAGGTGTGACTTTGGTGGAAGAAAAATATAGAAGAGTCTAATAACTCTTTTTCTTATTATTCTATTCTTTTTGTTGATTTTGTTTTCAAAGTTTTAAATATACTTTGATTATTTTATAGTTTATAACTTTATACGATGTTAAACAAGTATTTTACTATTTTTTGTTATTATTATTTTTTCTTTTTTCGTATTTTAATAACTTTCGATTTAAAACCGAATTAACCGAAAATCGAAAAGTATATAACCGAACCAAAGTTAACATGGATTTAGTATGGTAGTAAAATTTCACTAACCGAAAAACCAAACAAACAGAACTGATATCCACATTGAACACCCGTAAGCGTAACCAATGGCTATAAAAAGACAAAAGAAGGTAAATAGTTATTAAATTACAATATATAAAAAAGTTTAAAAGTAAGGAACATAAAACATATATGGATTTTACAGATAAATTACACACTTCACACAGAAACCTCATTGGAGCAAAAGACAATCGCCCAACAGAAGACAAAAACAAGGAATCAAGCATTTGCAATCTCATCCCTTCTAAAAAACATTAACAAACTTTTTTCATTTATTCGTTAAACATTTTTGCTTTGGTTTTCACAACTATTATGTTTAATTGAAGGGGTTGAGAAATATATATATATATATATATATATATATATATATAAAATAATTGTATCCCAATTCTTAAAATATAATATAATGAACAAATAAATATATAAATATTATGAATTTGCATTAATTTTATTAAAAATAAATATAATAGAAATAAAATAAATATATAACCAATGAAACATTATTGATGTGCGGAGTTTAAAAGCTCTTCTAGTTTTTTAAACGGAGAAAAAAATCTGCACGAAAAACTACGATTAAACATGCCACCACGTGATAGTCCTGGCCAACTCTACAGTACGTAAACGCAGAATATACTAATCGCAAGTTCGTAACAGATAATATACTGTCGGTACTTTCATTTTTTTATTTTATCTTTTGGCTGTCAAAATTTTCTCCTAGGGAATAAAATTTGAAGTTCCACTGAGTGGCCTGCCCCATTCTCCGCATTTCATTGCTCAAAGAAGATTGGAAAAATGACTAGATGCATTATTGTTAGTTTATTTTATTTAAAATGGATTTGATCGGGGTTCAGGAATTTGTATTGATGTTCATTTCGAATTAATGACGATTTTTATTTGATCGAACAACCGTTCCAAATATAAAAGTAGTTCCTTTTAATATTCTAACTAAGTGAAATTGAACAAAACAACTTTATCATCAATCCATTTCTTAAATGGTATAGATTGTCATTTGAGAGAAATTGTATGACTAAGACAATTTAAATGTTCTTAAAAGTATTTTTTTGTTGATTTACGTTAGTGATTAAGAACCAATCCGATGAATGATATATATTAGTGAGCCATATCTTAATCTAGGATATGAGGGTATATATGCAGCCCATCTCCAACAATGTTTCAGATTTAAAACTAATTGGTAAGGGATGTAACTAGAGTGTTCATAGTTTATTGGTGATTTCACATATTTCTGTATAGCCAAAAGCTGTGTAGTCTCAGTTTCTACATGGTATCAGAGTACTAAGATTCTGCAGACCTATTCTGGATTCTCTATTCTGCAAATGCTCTCATTTTACTTTCTCTATTCTCAATCTTTATATTAATCTTTATCTTTTATCCTCTATTCTCCATTCTCTGATTTTGAACAAGTTATGAAAACCTCAAAAAAAGGTTGTTATTCTCAGAGAAATCTATGGTTTAAGACCATGAAATTTACTCTCAGCAAAGGTGTCTTATGGGAGCATGTTCATTACTCTCAAGCTGCTGCAATAAAGAAAACAAAATATCTAAGAGATGGGGAAGCTGAAGAGGTGTTGATCAGATTCAGTCTTTGTACAGAAAATGCAAAGTGGTTCCAAAGGGAGCAGAACATTCAAGTTTATTTCAAGAAGACTTTTAAGCATCAGATTTTTCCTGAGAAATGATCTCTAGGTGTGGTTCAGTTCGTTGATGGCAGCTATGGTGCTGCTTCGATCAACCATTAAAAAATCATATGGAGTTGAGAGGGGATGATCGTGCACAAATGATTTTCATGGAAAAATTATATATAAAATATCGGCCAATTTGTGTTTTGAGATCCTCGATTATCAACCTTCACACCTCCACACCCATGTTTTTATAAGATTGAACGAAACTTATAGGATTTGGACATTGGATTATAGATTCAACCAGCGGTTAATTTTTTGTAAAAAATGTTTTCAAACAATTGTGACAATTTGTATGGTCAAGGAGACCAACATTAATTTCTATTCAAACCATGCATTGAATTATGGGGGGGAAATGTAGGTAAGTATAAAGTAAGAGTAGATAAGAATATGACATATAACATGGGGGTGTAGCCAAGTATTATTATGGCCTCTTGATTACTGGTCTCCTAATAAAAACATATTAATGATCAACCGTAAAGTTTTTCTGGATTATGCATGCATTTAAAAAATCCTAAGACGTCGATCGAATCATAGGGCGGTTACGAGTTACGACAATGCGACAATATATAACTGAGTCACTCCACTAGTATTTATAATGATCATGACATATATATATATATATATATACTAATTAATTAAACTAGTGTTGGATTAGTAACATATAAAGTAAGAAAAGCCAACTCTCCAGACGCCAGTCGCATCGCCGTAAACAATGACATTTGAATTTTTATTTTTGAAAATTAATTTGATCAGATATGTTACTTGTGTAAACACTTAGTTATTCAGCAGATAATCCCTACACAAAAATTTATTTCTACGAGTGAGTAGTAAACATTAAAGAAGACACGACACGAGTGACCATTTATAGAACGTTCAACTGTAACTGACCTTGTTATTTTGGTGGTGTTTACTTTGAATTTATTGAGCGCAATAATTTTTATTTTGTTTCAGTTCAGAAATAACTGTATTTTATTCGCAGGCAAAAGAAAGCAATTTTTTCAATGCAATTAATGTGTTTTCTTTATAAATCAATTTTTCTCTCTTGCAACGTTATCCGTATCAACGACGACGTTACCTCCTGATATGTAGCATCACTAAAACAAACTAAAAATAATACATACAGACAAGATCCCGAAATGAAAGATTCGAATATATATGATTATGATATATCAACAAATCCCAAAACTCACTTTGTGTGCTAAACAATACTCAAGGACTATCCTTTTGTATTGAAAAAGTTCATTTGATTTATATTCCGCAATTAAGTGGATTTACATTTCGACTGGAATTAAAAGCTATTATTGGATATACGTAAGAGATTCGGGTATAGTAAGTTAGTAAGATTCTAAAATATACGCAAGATTCTATAATATACGTAAGAGATTCTAAAACCTACAATTACCATTATATTCGCGCGGGACAGTTAGAAAGATATTGAATGTAGTTACTTAGTAGATGATTGGTTGGGCTGTATCTTGCTCCTACAGCCTTCTTTAGCTTTAAAACATTAATACCCGACCAATCATGATGTAGCTTTATTTTTTCCTACAGAAAAATTTCTTAATTTTTACCAATTTAATTTCTAAAGATACAGCCAAGAAAAAAAAATCTCTCTGTATGTATTGTATTAGGCAACAAATCCTACACCCTTATTTTTTGGGCTGTAGGATCTGTAGAGAAAATAAATCATTACTAAATATTAGATAAATATTAAAAATAGAAATTATTAGCTAAAAAAAGGAAAAATTAAAAATAAATGTGAAAATAGAAATTATCAGTTGAAGAAAAGAAAAAATTAAAAAATAAATATGAAAGAATTTATATAAAAACTAAACCATAACCAATATGAAAAATAAAGAAAATATGAAAAATAAATACGAAAGAATTGATATAAAAAATCGAGATGAGATTGCTATGACTTTGTGGAATAGTCGTAAGTAAAATTTATTATTATTTAGCTAAGGTTTTTATTATAATTTTTTCAATTTTTTTTTGAATTTTTAGTAATTTTCTAATTTTTAAATTCCAATAAGAGATAATTTTCATTTTATTTTTACTAATACAAAAGTATTCTAATTAATATAAAAATAATTATTTTATGCATGTTACACACATTTTATAGTTTACCAATCATATTTTTAAAAATATCTACAGCCAAAAACTTACAGCTACAGCCAATATAGCTACAGCAAAAATCTCTGCTAAAAAAGCTACAACAATAAATTTACAGCTACAGCCAATGTACTTACAGCACAAATACTACAGCAAAAAAATTACAGCTCAAGATGAACCAATCACCCACTTAAGTGGAAATATCGAATTTATATCCACAAACCACAAATTTTAAGTGGCAAAATATTTTCTTATTTCGTGGGTGATTGGTTCGCCTTTAGCTGTAACTTTTTTGCTGTAAGTACATTGGCTGTAGCTGTAGTTTTTTTGTTGTAGTTTTTTAGCAGAGATTTTTACTGTAGTTATATTGGCTGTAGCTGTAATCTTTTGGCTGTAGAGATTTTTAGATAAAACACGATTGATACATTATAAAATGTGTGTAACATGTATAAAATAATTATTTTTATATTAATTAAATACTTTATATTTGTAAAAAAATAAAAATTGTCTCTTGTTAGAATTTAAAAATTAGAAAATTACTGAAAATTCAAAAAAAAATTGAACAAATTATAATAAAAACCTTAGCTAAATAATAATAAATTTTAGGGTTTTCATTTTTATATCAGTTTGTTCGTAGAAAAGTAAGAGCTCGTAAGATCAATGAGTCGTAGGCTATAAGGTTTTCGTTTTTATATCAGTTCTTTCATATTTATTTTTTTACTTTTTCCTTTTTTTTTAAAAAAAAGATAATTTCTATTTTCACCTACTTTTTCCTTTTTTTAGTTAATAATTTCTATTTTCACATTTATGTAATATTTACTAATGATTTATTTTCTCTACAGCTTTTACAGCCCAAAAAATAAGGATGTATGATTTTTTGCCTAATACAATACATAAGGAAAGATTTTTTTGTTGTTGTATCTTTAGAAAATAAAGCCACAGCATTATTGGTAAAAATTAGTAAAATTTTCTGTAGGAAAAATTAAAGTTACATCATGATTGGTTGGGTATTGGTGTTTTAAAGCTAAAGAAAGCTGTAAGAGCAAGATACAGTCCAACCAATCACCCACTTCATATGTTTGTTTGATACGTCTCAAGAGAATGCCAGAAAAGGGAAAATGGCAAGTATTTGGATAGCTAAGAATTTAGTGTATCAACTACCCCTGGCCACAAAATCTGGACTCAAATTTTTGAACCAGAACCAACCCAATATAAAAGTTTGGATCGGATTGGATTATTATTATTTTACTCAAATAGATTTTGTTTTCGCATATTCCTGAGCATGGGTTCGAATTTTGACTATTATCTTATTGGATTTCCAAATGTTAAATTTATTAGCTGTTTTTTGTATTCTGAAAAATATATTCTTTTAGTTTTTGTAAGTATTTAGATATATTTTTGAATTTTCCAATATATATTTAAAAAATTAATATATTATAGCTATTTTGGATAATTAATATCTAAATGGAATCATATCCAATAAATTTTAAGATTTAACTAGTTTTCGAAATTAAAAATCAAACAGAAAGAAAAAAAATAAACTCGACTAGAATTAAACTAAACCCAAACCAAAACTCGATAGTTTTAATATCTAAAAAGTTCGAAACTAATCAATTCATACGCAAAATCACCCGAACATCAGAGAATATCGAGAGTTAAGCTCCGAATGATAACGTGTGAATCGCACCGCACCGCACTTAACAGTAACAAAGATCTTTATATATACTATATACCTATATATTTTTATAACTGTGAAAACTGCACCGCACTTGTACCGCTGATTCGCGGTTACCGTTTGAAGTCTTGTAAAACCGGTGACGAAAAACAAATTGTTATAAGAAAAAAGGGGAATCTTGCTTTAGACGTGTCTCGTTATCATTAGATATATGAAGATTTAATTGCATATCGACTCGCGTACGCGTGTCCATTTTTATTATGTAGTTTTGACGTATTATGCCTAGAAATGTGATTATATGGTGGATATTCATGACACGTCTAAAGTAGTGAACTTAATTGGTGCTGGTGCCTAACTCTTTCATCGAAAATATCGTCGATCGATCCCTATGTCCAACCTAACCCAGTATAGAGACTAATAAATATGTGACACTAATTAGTAATATATTGTGTATTAGGTTCAATCATATGTAGTAATTATCCGGAAGGTTTGACGCTCAAATCTGAGTCATCATATTATTTCTTTGGAAATAAAATGGTCCATGTCTTTTTCTATATCACGTTTATAACGTTGATGTGACTCCGGAGAAAAATAAAGAAATACGACTCCAAACAAGAATTTTGCTTCAATGTTTTATCGGGAGAAAAAATGAAACAATATATGTTATGTCAGTATGGAATGGATGCTTTAGTCAATTCAGTATTATTTTTATATCGAACACAGTATTTAGTTCTGTTTGGAAATACGCTAGGCTAGACGATAGTCAGGTTGGACCTCGTGCCTAAAAAAAAAATCGGAGATTAAGCGAGACCTAGATTTAAGGTTTTTTTATAATAGATGGATGATTTTATATATTATTTTTGTGAAAATGGTCATTAATTGACAGTAAACTAGTGGTAAATGATATCTGTCATTTCTCAATTGTTCCAAATTCGACCACAGTGCGCAACATTTGGCTTTTTATTTTGTTTGCCATTAGTAAAAGGGTATTTTCATAATTTTAGCATCTTCTTCTTCGAGTTGTAACGCATCTGCAACCCTAATCTACGCTGCCGTCGACGATTTTACACGATTTAGTTTGTTTTTTCAGCGTTTTATACATGGATCTCAAACAAAACCTTCAAATCTAACATCTATAAACTGAATCTAAGCTTCAAACTCTTACAAGAAGAGTTTTTTTATCAGAAGGATTTATATGTCCGATTAGCCCAGATCGCCTCGATTCGCTGCCACAGAACGCTTCCCCGACGCGTAATCGGCCGCCGAACCCAATTTTTTCGAACACGGGTATTTAATACTCAAATATAATAGTATATTCATTTTTTATAGCTCTAATTAAATGGATTGTGGACCGACATATAAAAGTTGGATATTGTTTAGAATGTGTACATAGTCAAAAGAAAAAGAAAAACTCATTTTCTCAATTTTTAATTAATTTGGTTAATGATGTAAAGTTAATAAAAAATGCTATATCTGAAAACTGTTTTTGGTATTTAATGATGGCAATTATACTAAAAAGTGTATATTGCATCATTTAAATAGTATCATAAAATTAATTAGTACTATTTTCAATTAATTATACAAAATATATGATTTGATATTGATTATGAAAAGTAATACTGTTATTGACTAATTTGACATCAATTTAATGAAAAAATTAACGCAAATCTCTATTACATCATATTATTTTAACAGCACATATATAACTATACAAATTTATATTAGCTATATAATTGATATATAAAGTAACTGTTTTTTTTACATGTTTGCATATTGCATACTGAGGCAATATTTTCTTTTCATTATATTTACATACTTATTTTTCTATCATTTGCAGTTTTGCACTATGAAAGCTCTATAATTAAGTGTATTTGAGTTGAAAAAGTGTCAAAATAGATGATTTATTGGGAGGTAATTTCTGATATTGTATGAATAAGGATAAAATGCGAAGAAAAAAAAATAGATGGTGATTACACGATCAGTATTTTTTTTTTTATCTTGAAAATAATGAACCGGTCGTAGATAAAGGTGGAGCCCATAAACCAAAAGCAATTGTGGGTGTCCAAAAACCACAACGGTTGGAGCGTTAGTGTAGTTTTGTTTGAATGTGGTGGAATATTGAATTACAGTTAATATTTAACCTTATTAAATTTGAATTTAATCTATAAAATGCACCTCTTTTTTCATCTATTATTGTTTATGTATCAAATTTGTAGGATACACACATATATCAATTACAAATCTAGGAAATATACTTGTATACTGATATATAAAAAGAGAAATAATCGACATCATCAATAAAAGCAAGATATTGGGAAACAAGGGGAAATTTGAGCCTTGCTTGGGACAAACGTAAAGAAGATGAGTCGTAGTAAGTTTGTTCCTTTACGGGACCAGTTACTTTTGGTAAGAGTGCCACGTGGGAAAGTGAGCACGCCAAACACGTGCATCAAATCAACACACGTAGAGACTAGAGGGAGAGAGGCCCATGGTCAACCAAACCGCAAACGCGGTTGTCTCATAAACGCCAAACTAGAAGAAACTTATTCCGCCTGTTTAAGCTACAGTTAACATCACACCTTAATTGGCGTTCCGACACTAACAATTAAGAATTAATGGTTTTGAATTTTTTATTAACTCCGCCTGTCTCAGCGATATGTGATGATGTGAACATATAAAGATAGAGCGTATAATATTTTATTTTATTTATTTATTTTTTGTAAAGTCAAAACATATACATTCTTGTATGCGACTGCAATGTTTATTACAGTTCAGTTCTGTTTTTTTTATTGAATGTTCAAGAAGACTTCAACAAGTGATGCTCGGTTTTGTTTCAACTTAAGCATTCTAATTATTTTTATAGAATGAAAATAAACTAAAATCATGACTTTGTGTATTTGAAGGACTAATCTCATCTACGGTTTGAATCTTTTTAAAAATTTCAGGTTTCGTGTAATATGTGTAGGCTGCGGGAATGTGAATCGTCTGATATATTCGGGATTTATAGCAGAAAAGACTACCATTATTAATTAGTGAGGTATTTGAATTGTCTACCTCGAAATTGTTTAAAAGATTCATATTTTCCGTCCAAAATGATTGCCTAAGCTGAAAGCTTGTAGTCTCTATCTCATGAATCATGATAGTCAAACAGTTGACTTGTAGTTAGTGTAGTTCATGTTTGCAGTATTTCATTGACTTTCTGACACAAAATCCTTTACGGCTGCATCACTTGATTTTTAGGAGCATAAAATATTGTTTTTCATTTGGTAGACAACTCAAACCTTTCCATCTTGATTTCTTAAAAAATAAGCTTGATTTTATCAATATAACAAATAGGTTAATAAATAAATTATTGTTCAACCTTGATCATAAATACATTTTAAGAAAATAAATAAATTATATTTATAACAATTAATTTATATTTTATTTCTATTTATTTATAAGTTTTAAGTCACTTTACAATATATATGTATGTAAAATGAATAAAATATTGCTCTTAATCTAAACTTATCTCTAATATCTTTTTCCCCCAGTAAAAAAATTGTATAAAAATAGAAATTATGAGATTGAATTTGATAATTTCTTTTCTTTTTTTGAAAATTTCGATTATTTCAGATTTTTGTTTTTTTAAGAAAGTGGTTTACAGTTTTGGACCCAAAAAAAGCAGAAAGTGGTTTACAGTTTTTTTTTGCGCCAAATTCAAATTTACTATAATTTTTCCATTGGAAAATAGTTAGGGTAATTCTCAAAAATACCACACTTTCATGTTTTTGTGGCAAAAATACCACACCAACCTGAAAATGACAAAAATAACATTTTTTGAAGAGAAAAAAAACTATTATACATTTATTTTCATATATTTATTTCCAATCCCTTAAACTTAAACCCTAAAACCTAAAATCTAAACCCTAATTAATGACTTTTGAACCCAAATTTATTAGTTTAATAATCTTTAAACCATTAAATAAATGTTATTTTTGTCATTTTCACCTTGGTGTGGTACTTTTGTCACAAAAACATGAAAATGTGGTATTTGAGGATATTTCTCAAATAGGGTTAGTTATTGTATATTTTAAAAATAAAAGAAAATAACTTTTTTCTAAGAACTCAATGGTAAGAAAATTATTTCAAATAAAAAACTTTCATATACCTATTAAATGTTGTGAACTGAATGTTCTGTGTGTATTATTATGAGGACCAAAAGTCTCTTTATATAGTGGTTACACCATATAGAGAAAAGGTAATTATCCTTTTACTACTCATAACAAGAAAAGAAAATATTCCATAAACCTATTCCTTGTCTATAAAGGAAAACATCTAATTATACTAAGGACCGATTATGTTAATAACCTCTATATGGATCGGTCTATATTGAGTCCATTAACCAAACGGTTCATAACACTCCCCCTTGGACGAAATGACCGAACCCGATGCAACCAAGGATCTTTGTAATACGCTTGGGGATGCTGCCTCATTAAAACCTCACTAAAGAAAAACCCAGTGGGACAAAACCTTAGTGAGGAAAGAGTACAGCACGTATTACTCCCCCTGATTTAGACATCCCTATAAGTCCTTTAATCGGCGCATGCCGATCTGATACACCAGCTTCTTGAGCGTGGAAGTTGGGAGCGAATTTGTGAACAAGTCAGCTGAGTTGTCGCTTGAACGGACTTAAAGCACTTGTATTTCTCCAGCCTTCTGGAGATCGTGAGTGAAAAAGAATTTTGGCAGAATGTGCTTCGTCCTGTCTCCCTTGATGTATCCATCCTTCAGTTGAGCTATGCACGCAGCATTGTCCTCATGAAGTACGGTCGGTTCGTCCTTTCCATCTGTCATCCCACAATCTCGTCTTATGTGCTGAGTCATCGATCTCAACCAAACACATTCACGGCTGGCTTCATGAATTGCCAAAATCTCTGCGTGATTTGATGATGTGGCCGTGAGTGTCTGCTTCATGGATCGCCATGAAATTGCGGTTCCTCCGTGAGTGAACACATATCCTGTCTGAGATCGTCCATTGTGTGGATCCGATAGATAACCTGCATCAGCAAAACCAACTAAACCTTTGTCGTTATGGTTAGTGTAAAATAGACTCATATCTTTCGTTCCTTGAAGGTAACGAAGTAAATGTTTAATCCCGTTCCAATGCCTTTGGGTTGGACAATAACTAAATCTTGATAGGAGGTTCACGGCAAAACAAATATCTGGTCTAGTGTGACTAGCCAAGTATAGTAACGCTCCTATGGCACTTAGATATGGCGTTTCGGGACCAAGGACTTCTTCATCCTTTCTTATTGGACCAAACGGATCTGTGTCCGGGCTTATGCTCCTTACGACCATTGGGCTACTCAATGGGTGAGCTGTGTCCATATTAAATCTCTTGAGTACTTTTTCAGTATACGCCATTTGATGCACAAGGATTCCGTCTTTGACGTACTCAAGTTGTATTCCCAAACAGAACTTAGTCTTTCCTAAGTCTTTCATTTCAAATTCGGCCTTTAACAAATTAACTGTTTGGGTGATTTCTCCAGAGGTGCCGAGGATGTTCAAATCATCCACGTAAACTGCTATAATCACAAATCCACCGTTTGCAAACTTCTTTATAAAGATACACGGACTGATGGGATCATTTTTATATCCGGATTTAATCAAATACTCGCTTAAACGATTGTACCACATGCGCCCACTCTGTTTCAGTCCGTATAGGGATTTGGTTAGCCTAATGCAGTGTTCTTCTCGAGAACTTTTCTTATCTTTGAGCTCAATACCCTCTGGCAATCTCATATAGATTTCATTATCCAGTGGACCATATAAGTATGCGGTGACAACATCCATTAACCGCAGATCTAACTTTTCTCTTATGGCCAAACTTATAAGGAATCGGAATGTCGTTGCATCCACCACAGGGGAGTATGTCTCCTCATAATCGATTCCAGGTCTTTGAGAGAATCCTTGTGCCACAAGCCGTGCTTTGTGTCGAACAATCTCTCCTTGTTCGTTTCTCTTTCTTACAAAGACCCATTTATGTCTAACTGGTATTATATCACGAGGTGTCCGAATAATGGGACCAAAAACCTCTCTCTTCTTTAAAGAGTTTAACTCCACGTTTATGGCTTCTTTCCATTTAGCCCAATCAGATCGTTGAGTGCACTCATCTATTGACGTGGGTTCTAGATCCTCATTCATAATCTCAAGTGCTACGTATGCAAATATATCATCGACGTCGATATCTTTTCTGTTCCATTGGATTCCGGACATAACATAATTTATTGAGATCTCATTGTTATCTGGAACTTCAGGACCATGAGGCTCGGTGTCCCGAGCATCATTTGGCGGCTCCTTAGGCTCATAAGTGTCCGGTCCATTAGTTATCTCCTCGGCCTGAATATCAGCACCTTTTCTTAATTTCCGAGGAGTCTTATCTTTGGAACCATTTGGTCTTCCACGCTTTACTCGCGGTTTAGACTCTGTAGCCACTTGCGGTCCACTTTGGACATCAATGCGTATTGGTGCGTTCACGGCTGGAACATACGACTTAGTAACTCTCTGCGGGTCAGCAAAGGAATCTGGCAATTGTATAGCTAGCTTTTGCATATGTATAATCTTTTGAACTTCCAAGTCACTTTCTTGGGTTCGAGGATCTTGCCAATTTATGGATGTTTGATTCCATGAGAGTTCTTTTGTCAGGCGGTTTTCACTACCTACAGTTGGATAAACGGACTCATCGAAATGACAATCCGTGTATCTGGCCTTAAATAAATCACCGGTAGTTGGCTCAAGATACTTTATGATCGTGGGTGAATCATATCCAATGTATATCCCCATCCTCCTTTGAGGTCCCATCTTAGTTCTCTGTGGTGGAGCAATAGGCACATAGACTGAACATCCAAATGTCTTAAGATGGGATATGTTTGGCTCTTGACCCGTTAGTAATTGCATTGGGGAAAACATGTGGTCACTAGATGGCCTGATACGGATTAGGTCTGCAGCGTGTAAGACAGCGTGTCCCCAGGCTGAAACTGGAAGCTTTGACCTCATGAGTAATGGTCTAGCAATCAGCTGGATTCATTTGATGAGAGACTCGGCTAAGCCATTCTGTGTATGTACATGTGCCACGGAGTGCTCAACACTTACCCCCATGGACATACAGTAGTCATCAAACGCTCTGGACGTAAACTCTCCCGCGTTGTCCATACGGATGGACTTTAACGGAAAGTCTGGAAAGTGCGCTCTTAGGCGGATTATCTGGGCAAGGAGTCTTGCAAATGCCATATTCCGTGATGACAATAAGCATACATGTGACCATCGTGTAGATGCGTCAATGAGGACCATAAAATATCGGAATGTCCCACAAGGTGGGTGGATTGGTCCGCATATGTCTCCTTGAATCCTTTCCAGAAAGTTTATCGTTTCCTTAGTCACCTTTACTGGTGATGGTCTTACAATCAGTTTTCCTTGCGAACACGAGGCACAAGTGAGACTCATAGGGATCACTTTCCTTTCTTTCAAGGCGTGGCCATTCGTGTTGAGGATCAATTTCTGCATCATTCCCGACCCGGGATGTCCCAGACGGTCGTGCCATAGAGTGAACATATCCGTAAGGGCTTTGTTTACGGTGGCTTTGGCCTCTATCATACTGAACTTAGTACAGTACACGCCCGTAGTTATAGCAGGTATGGTCTCGTGGACCTTCTTATGGCCGTTGGCGATTTTTGTTATTTGGAGAAATTCTTTCTTCCCTTCACCCATCGTTTCCACATGATAACCATTCAAACGAATGTCTTTAAAGCTCAATAAGTTACGATTTGAGTCTGGGGAAAACAATGCATCTGGAATTTCGAGATGTGTGCCCTTAGGCATTAGAACGGCTGCCTGGCCGTGGCCTTTTATAAGACTGGCCTGTCCTGCTATAGTCTCTACGATTGCCTTTCTTAGTTTAAGGTCTATGAAGTATCTTTCATCTTTCAAGATCGTATGACTTGACCCACTATCCACAAGAAATACGTCCATACTTCATAAAACAAGAATCATGTCTTAAAGCCTTAAATATTTTATTAAATCATAGATAGAAATCCAAAGACATGAATCCAAAGCAAATCAAAACAAGAAAGCAACATGAAAGTATAAAATCGGAAATTATTTTTCTAGTCAACGTATGAACTGCCCTCACAGTCTGAGCATTCTTCCTCATTGCACGTTTGAGGTTCTGTCATCTCTTTACGCCTCTTTATGAAGTCATCAGCTTTACTGATAATTTCTTTTGTCCTTTGTGGACCAAGGAGGTAATATAGTAGATCATTATAGTTGGTGAAAGTTTCGGCCTTTCGTGATAATACTATCTGTCTCGGATGGAATGTAGATATAGTCTTATTTAAAAGATCTCTGTGTGTTATCACTTCGCCACATAGCATAAAGCCATGTACGATTCTCAGTAGAGTACAATTGTACTCATCCACGGATTCATAGTCCTGGAAGCTGAGTCTACTCCATCCATCCATGGAGGTCAGCCATAATTTCATTGAGAATCTTTCACCAAGCTTTGTCCAGAGGTCAACTGGATCTTTAGTATCTTCATACTGATCTCTTAGATCCTCAGTGAGATGACGGCGCATAATGTTTATGGCTCTTTGCTTTTGGCCTTCAAGTTCATTATTATCTTTGTAGATGCATCTTCCGAGTCCTCTGTCTTGTAGAGCAAGTCTCGTGCTCAATGACCATTCCATAAATTCGTCTCCTGAGAGATCTAGGACCGGGTATTCAAAGTTGTTAACTTTGGCCATTCTTTCATATGCATCAAAGTTGACGTCAGCCATCTGAAAACGTTTAACGAATTTCAGTTAGGGGCTTTTAATAAATCCGGACCTTAGTGGTAATGGCCGGTTTATATATATATGCATATAACATGTCTGATTTTAATACTTCATGGTTTCAATCAATTATGCAAATCAATTAATTAAATCATGCAACCGATTTTCTATTATGCTATTAGCAATATTAATCAGTTTTCCTTTTTGCAAAATTAATCATAAGGCAATTCATTAAAGGGATAAACCAATAAAGGAAATTAAACAAAAGGGGAAAAGGATATACTTAACACTTTCCTTTTTACTAAAAGGAAGGGATTAAGGTTTTCCTATTTGGATTAGGATTAGGTTTAGGATCGATTTCAACCTAGCTTTTTCTCTAGGGTTTCACGATTTCAACTATGGCCAAAACAAGCATGCACAAATCGATTCTAACAACCTAACTCATACAATCCGATTTCAATCAATGATACATGCGATTTCTATGCTAGTCCAAATTCGATTTTAAGTGATTGATGCAAGCAAGTTCTCATGCGATTTTAAAGCAGGTAAATAAGCAAGCTAATGAACTAATTTAAACATGCAATCAAGATCACAAATCGATTCAGCAAACAAGCAAGGCAATATTCAAACAATCCGATTTTAGGGTTTCATAAGCTTAAGTCCGATTTCAAGGTGGGTTTGAATATAAGATCAAACAAGTTCATGGGAGCAACCGATTTTAGGGTTCAAGTTCATTAATGTCCAATTCGGTTTTGCTTTGTTCTTAGTTTAGGGTTTTACCTTTTTCTTTCTTTTAGATTTGAATTGGAATGAACCGGGAGCTAATGACCTCGGAAAACACAAGCTGAAATCGGATCTCCTTGGTTTATTTGGTGGGTCGTCGTGCACTGTATGCGTGCGTGAGAGCGCGTCCGATATCGGATCGATAAGCGGTTTTCACCGGTAGATTCGTCTCGTCGAGGGCTTCGATTTGATATCTAGATCGCCTTCTGGTTCCTCACGGTTTGAAAGATATGACTCTTTAAAGTTTCGGCAGCTACTCAGGGTCTCTAGGGTTTTAGGGTTTAGGAGCTTTCGTGCTGATAACGTGTTGTGAACTGAATGTTCTGTGTGTATTATTATGAGGACCAAAAGTCTCTTTATATAGTGGTTACACCATGTAGAGAAAATGTAATTATCCTTTTACTACTCATAACAAGAAAATGAAATATTTCATAAACCTATTCCTTGTATATAAAGGAAAACATCTAATTATACTAAGGACCGGTTATGTTAATAACCTCTATATGGATCGGTCTATACTGAGTCCATTAACCAAACGGTTCATAACATTAAAATAGTTATTGCATATGTTTTTAGTTGGCTAATTGTTTATTAATATAATTATATTAAATTTTTAATTATTAATTAATGTATAACCCTATTTTAAGAACTTGTGGATGTCGTTGATCTTAAATTTAACGAGATGTCAACATCAACCTAAGCAGCTCGAAATCAAAGCAAACAAAAACAAGTAGTTCCATTATTTCAATGACGACTGTTGACCGAAAGAAAAACAACTGAAGATGTGACATCTGTTTCAGGTATAATTGGTAAAATGATCATTAAGTAAAAAATAATAAAATGTTATTTATTAGTTAAATTAGATTAATGAGGAAAATTGAATGTAATAGGACGATTTTGCCTCTGTTTTTGCGTGTACTGTTTTGGCAAGTGTATTAATATAACCTGTTATTGATCATATTGTTTTTGGGGTCAAAATGTATAAAAGTAAATTCTATAGAAAATAGCAGAATAATATATTTTTATAATAAATTTTCATATAATATATTTTCTAAATATATAAAGAATTCTACTCAATATAGATACCATGGTATGATATTTTTTACTATAGAGTTTTATAAATACAGAATCTATTTTCTATATAATCGATATAAAAATTCTGGATCAATAATTTTTTGCATATTTAACATATGTATATATATATATAACATAAACACGAATCATTTTTATACATAGGAAAAAGATAATCGAAACTTGTATTGCAACTGTTGTAAATTTATTTTCGTGAAGAAATTTTGAACGTTTCATAAAAACTTGATATTTTAAAAATGCGATAAATGAAATGCTTACGTCGACAATGTTTATTTTGCTTTAAAATAATAAAAAATGTCATTCACAAAAAGTCTTATAACATTTTTCTCCTCAAAACTCAAGATAAGAAAAAAACAACAAGGTCTTGAATAGTGCAATTTACATTTTAAAAAAAAAACTCTAGATATTATTTGTGCAACTCAGATTCACCGTCATCCAAACTCTATATATATATATATATTTTTTTTTTTTTTGTCAACCACTCTAGATATTATTTGTGCAACCCCGAGTTAGAAAAATGAACAGTATTTAATACTCGTACTGAACATCCAGATGCATAAATGGATAATTTCACAGTTAATAGTATCTCACATGCCATGCATCTACATTTTACATTTCACATGCCATGCATCTACATCACATGGGGCATTTACATTTTATACTCCCATGACAGTCTAAATCGTTTCAATCCTTTTTTTTTGGCAACTCAAACCGTTTTTCAATCCTAAATCCTAATAATTCATATTACTAATTTTTTATTCTTCTTCCTTTTCTGGCATCTGCTGGTAAAGTTTTATATTGTCCATCGCAATTCGCAAGACTATTATTATAAGAATCAATCATACTCTAGACTAACACGGTGAAATCACAGAATATTAAACATAATATGGTTTCAGATGAAATAATTGTTTTAATATCAATCGAATACTGAGCGTAAACGAATGTTTAACATTCCAGTTATAGTCGTAGAAATTAACCAAAAACATCACAGCATTTGATTTTCCGTTGGCGATCATCGTTTAGCCGTTAGGTTATTAGTTATTTTCATTTCCTCTAAGTATATGAGAATTAAGTAAAACATACATTTAAGATAAGATGAACACTTAAAGTAAAAAATCTCCTTTTGCCGAGAGTCAGGTCCAAATTTTATCTCACTCATTCCCACGTGAATCATGATCTCGACTTAGAGAAGAGGATACTGCGCTAATGAGTAATGACGACTTATGGTTGCAACTAAAGCAATAATTAAGCTAGCATAATTCAGGAATTAGTCAAATCAGATTTAAATCAGAGTCTCTCGATTCGTCTGCGTTACGAATTCTGACAGATGGTCAGGATATAGCTGAACTGTTTTCTAGCTAATGCGTATCTACCATATCTCTTTCCGTATGTAACCATATCATTGTAGGTTACTACATTTAGCAGGCTAAGTTGTTATAAATCATATACATAATACATCCATATATATATATATATCGACTTGGAAGTATGTAAGCTGTATTCATCTGTTCGTGTACGATCGAAATCTTGTGAGTCTCGTGGTTTTAGCTGCGTCCACGTCTATTGAATTTATTAAGAAGAACGTGGACAAGCTTTCGAGTAGAAAAATTGGAACTTTTTCATCGGTTCATTATTAAGTAATTTCCTCTAACCAGTGTGGATAAGCTTTGAGTGGATTTTGGAAATTTGTATGTTTCTGTACCTTGTAAGCATTCTAAATCACATAAAAATTAAAAAGAAGAAGCTGAAGATACAAAGATCCTAGTCTCAGATGGTCCTCAATGCATGTCTCCATAAAAACAGTATTTAAAACCTCACTAGGACTTGACAAAAAAAAAAAGCGAATTTGGATATATATGTGAATTAAATTATTAAATATATTATCTTCTTCTATATATATATATCAGAAAAGACAAGATAAACATAAATACATTTATTATTGTTATTACTACCCATATTACTAGTAGAAGTTGTAGAACTAATATTGTAAAGTAACTACTTAAAGCCGAAGACATTTTTACACATAGGACAAAGGTTGGACTTTGGACATGAACACCAAATTGAATCCGACTATTGAAACGGAAAATCTTAAATTAAGAGGTTATAAATTTTTTGTGCAAGTTGACGAAAACATCCATTTTCTGCAACGACTTGCATGGTATAACACGTGATATATTTAAGTTAAGAGATATCACGTCTTTATATTCCATAATGACCCCGTTTTTTAAATAAGCACAAGCAATGAACTAACGAACTAAGTAGAAGGAAACATGGAAGTAAAGAAGAAATCAAGCAAACAAAGAATTAAGAAAAAATAGGAAAAACAACTGAAAATTTACAGTATAATTTTGAAAACCAAGACCAATGTTTATGAGCCAATGTTTCTATTCAATTACCCTGCAGAATCTTTGATGTACTTCCACTAGTCTATTTCTTCCCCCCGATCTTTGGCTTATTTCTAGATCTTCATCAATCTTGTTTTTGAGCTACGGTGCTTTAAGCTGCAACATCCAAAAGCATCATATAAGCAAAGGGATTCATCAATGTATATATGTGGTTATGAAAAATCATCTACTATCAATGCAGTTGTATACAGGATGACTCATCAATACGAACAGTCCTATGCACTAGAGATAGTAGATCAATAATATGGTAGCTTACAATTGGTCTGCATAGGCATAGAGTTGGTTCGTGGCTGTCTTTCAAGATATGTGTTACTCAAAGATGTAAGTTCAAGCAAATGGATGATAAGGAAGCATGTACATAATTTGTCCTGTTTAGTTTTGCCTGACTATATACAGAATCAAGAAAAGTTCACCTCCTTTTATTTGGTATAGTAACTTTGAGAAACTTGGACACCACGAATGTTTCACATTATGCAGTTACAACTTACACTTGAGTTTCCATAATCAATGAGACAATGTAGAATCTCCCTCCGAAAAAGTTTGAAAGTTCAAAATTTTAGTAAAAACCATATCTCCGTTTGCTCTTTGATTGTCCAAGTTGATCAAAACTTTTCGTTTTTTCAGGTCACAGCGAATTATATCCTTCGAGTGAAGCTCCACTAAAGCCCCTGACATATCTCTTGCAATGGACATGGCTAGATCCATTGATACGTGGTGCTTCTCAGCTTTATAGAATGATACACAAGTGTTAGAAGAGGCTGAAACAGGAGATTCCGTTATTACTTCTGAAGAGGAAGAGAGCAGTATGAAAGATGATTTGGTTTCTGACAACGAGGATGTCCTGTAGATCGATGCATCTTCTCCCTCTTCAGGAGATAGATCGATACAATGTGTTACAGTGGAACCTTTCATGAAGAACACTTGTACTGTTGTTGTTTTCATATACATCCATATCAACCATAGAGCTGCAAGTATCATCAACTCCCATCTCTTCATAGTTCCCTCCCAAATCACATTGTATCCATGCGGGAACACAGCAACAACTCGAGAGCTTATTGTACTGTAAATTCAAAATCTGAAGCCTGGGCATTAAGCTAAGAACGAGAGGATCAAGACTTGTCAACCAATTGTATGATACGTCAAGGTTTTCTAAGTTTTGCAACAAAGCTAAAACAGTTGGTAGCTCCATCATCCTGTTGTGAGCAACTTTCAAGAACATACAATGGCTTATCTCGTTAGGCAAAGTCCTGATCTTGTTAAAGGGGAGATCCAGATAGATACTCAATCTCCGTGGGAAGATATCTGATGGGGAAGTGACAAAGAGAGAGCCTTGTCAAGGACTTGAGACACGAAGATCTCGCTCAAGAGTGTCAAAGCAGAAGAAGAAGAAGATCTTCGTGTCTCAAGAACTCATTTTTTTTCTTTCTTCTACGTTTTATAATTATTCAAGTAGCACTTTTGATTTCTGAAATCGAAAGTCTATAAATAAATAAAAATTACAAACGTAGATCAAATAAACATATTATATGAGCTTACATATAACCAACCCCTACACGACCTTTTTCTTTACATTAAAAAGGTTTCCAAGAATCATGAATCAATAAAGATAAAAAGACTTTTCCGAAACTTATACCTCAACAACTCAAGCACTTGAACCTGTCATGTCAACATACGGACTTGCGCAGCTGACTGTACCTGTTTGATCTACAGAACACAGCTATTTGACTAGTATACCGGTCTGAGACAAGAGTGGACCCGGTTAAGTCCTAGTATTATGACAGAAGCATCACAAGAACCATTGACAAGACAAAGATCACCAAACGTGTCACTCCTTCATTGTAGAGACCTGAGAGATCAAAAAGAAAGTACACATTTCAGATTTGTCGAACAGACCGATACAAGCTTTGTTCTTGCGTAATGTGAGAGAGGAAAAAACTTACCGGGTTGCGAGGAGGCTGCAGCAGGAAGAGCCGGAATTCTAACAGCTGCAGAAGAAAGAAAAAAATGAGTTCAAGCTAAGCATAAAATACATGAAAATGTCGAGAATCGAGAAGCTAAATACGATAATAACCACGCACGTTTTTTACAGGTAGAGGCTGAGGATTGAGAAGAAGAAGGCCATGGTGCAGGAATGTTGTCATTGAGATCACAAGTGAAGCTTATTCCCGTGTCTTGATCGAATATCGCATCAGATGGTAAGCTTGGTAATAGACAACCAGATTCTTTAAACCAAAAAGAGCAAAAGTCTTAAAGTTAATAAAATGATTTTCGGGTTTCTGAAATGATGAATATAAATGAAAATCGAGGAAAGTTGATTCACACCTTGGTTTCCAACTGTTTGAATCCAACCACAATGCATCATCAAGCACAGAAAATAAACAAAACTGGTTAAAGATGAGTGATGAAAGAAAAAGAGAAGTTGAAAGTATAAAGTTCGTTCAAAAGAAAGTATAAAGTAGAAACCTTGAAGAGAGAAGTCTTTGAGGCTTATATGACAAACGCTGAAGATATTTTTAGTGATGTTTAGGTTCTGTAGCTTTGTCCCAAAGGAAGTTGCGCAATCCAAAGCTTGCAAATTTGTTATAAGTGCTTGCTTTTGCAGATGAGATACGTAAGACTCCATTGCACGGCAACAACCCGTTTGGTTACTCAACTCATTGCTGCAGTTACTAGCAATGTGTCTCATGTGTGGAAAGACAAGAGGACAAACTGAAACAACACAAAAATGTGATATGTGAAATGTTCACAAATCGGAAGTTACAAAAAGTTAAACCGGATTTGCTTTTACCTCTATTGATTTTGCAGTTTGCTAATCCTCTGAGAGTTTCCTTAGCTCGAGAAGGTTCGAGTTTGGTAGCGAGCCATCGGTGCACTATGTTCTTGCAATCATTGATCCTATCAGAGTTATCAGTCAACGTTTCAGACGCTTTCAGAGTAATATTCGTAGCTGCATCGAGTATGGCGTTTTGGCAAGCCTGTTCGCAACACTCCTTCACAGGATCGACTTTTTCACAAGCCAGAAGAAGCTTCGATGTATCCACCGTGCTTTCAAACTCATCAACGTTGATTACAGGGCACGAAGAAGCAGTGAGATTCGACGGGTGAATTGAACATATACTCCTGAGCTGACTAGAAGCACCTTTGCCTACCAAGATCTGCTCTAAATCCGAGAGACAATGCTTAGACTGGGTTCTGTTTAGCGCAAGCAGACCAGTTTCTTTGCTAGCTTTTCCAAGAATGATCGTCAGTGAAGCATCTAGCTGAGGACAACACATCACATTAGCTAACAATGGAGCAAAGACAGTCCAACAGTTGTGTGATGTTGTCTGAATCAAACTCTCAGACGCAGTGAAATTAAGCGAGCAGAGCCCTGCAAAAAAAGCGGATACCAGTAAGTATGGAGTTTCTTCACATACATATACCAAAGGCAATCACAATGGAGAAACTTGACCAGGTTAAAACAAGATCATACCAGATAGTTTCGGAATGGTACTGTTTGTGTATGGAACCATTGGGGAAGGTGCAATGAAGGGAAGAAATGGTTGAGGAGAAGTATCTGGTGATATCTGAGGTAAGAACTCCTCAGGTTTCTCAGATGAACCTTAAACCAACAAAAGCAACCAAATCATCACACTGTTATATAGAATTTTGTGTTACTAAAAACCTACAATTCCTCTGAACAAAACCTAGTTTGTAAACTAATTTGAAGAATTACAGCATCTATAAACCCTAATCTAAGTAACATAAACACTAAGAAGCTCATAAACCCCAGTTTTAAATTCGCATAATTTATACAGAAAGAGTGCAACTTTACGATGACCCATCACAATAAAGAAGTAGATTGTTCCAAAACAAGAGAAATCTGATTCGAATCAGCTTGGTTTCTCAGCAAAATATAGAAACACAATTCAGAAGAAAAAATCTGCTAAATCATAACCATCTTTCATTAAAAACCCAATTCAAGAAGAGAATCAAAACTCACATAGAGGTAGCAGAAACATGAATTGTAGAGCCACGAAGAAACCTAATTCGAACTCCGCCCTTCTCGTCATTTTCTCTCCCTTCCTCAAGCCCAAAAAAAAAAAAAAAAACAAAATTTGAACAGACAAAAGACAGAGAGAGATTGTGGACTGTTTATGGTCTCTTTCAGAGCTTTGGAGTTTGGACAGCTGTGGACTTTTTTTTTGAGATTCTGTCTTTTTCCCACTACTGAAAGTCCGAGAAATCAAAATCTTGGTAAAGAAAAAAAGAAGAACAGAAAGTCGTTTCTCAGCGATTTCGACGCAAAATCTTGGTAGAGAAGATAGACACAAACAAAGAAGAAACTAAGAAACAGCTGTCTTCGTCTTCGCACAGAAGAGAGAGGAGAGAGAGACCCCACAAGCAATGAACACAGTCTGTTGTGGAAGAAGAGAAGAGAGAGCGCTTGAGAGCATTTATTACTCTCTCCATTAAATTCCCACCTTTTTCTCTCTCTCACTCTACCTCTCTAATCTTTTTCTTTCACATAACCGGATATTCCAATAATAAACCGGAATCTTAACCGAGTATGAAACAAATTGGTTTAGTGATTAAATTGATTACCGGTATTTGATCATTTATTTATCATACCTACTACAGTGTAATCCTACTTGATTTTAATGTTCGTCGTACCGATAAATAAATAAACAAGACCGAACCACTGGAGTAATTTATTAAACCTGTTTGGTTCACGCCGGTACAAACTGAATTTTTGTGAGGATATTGGATCGCATTTATAACTTCGTGTGACTTGGGACATGAAAGATATGTGATATATATTATGGCTATTATTGTGGTGGTATTTATTCCAACTATATATATTGTTCAGTCAATGAATCACCATTTTCTTCATAACAATTTTACTTGTTGACACCCTTTTTTTTTGTGAACAACTAAAAACATTTTGGTCAATAATCGTTTTTTGAGCATGTAACAAGAATAATTAGACGAGTCACAAGTGAGAGATAAAAAAAAATTAGATAAGTGAATGAAAATATTGTATTAATTTCAGACATTTTAGAATCCACCTAATACAATAGAGTTATGCACAAAAAGTCATACACCATGATTCTAGAGTGGCTTTAGTTTACAAGCATTTTTTTTAGCATTATAAATCAAATTAAGTCAACTTTTTAAGTGGAAAATTGACCAAAAAAATAACCAACGCGGAGTTGGTTCAGTGGTAAAGGAGTCTCGGCTTCCGCCACCTGGGTTCGATTCCTGTTGGGAGGGGCTATTTAAAATCGCTAAAGTTCCCGGCAAAAAGGTGAAACCACCTTTTTAAATTCAAAAAAAAAAATTGACCCAAAATAAGTCGTTTTATTAGGCTCCGTGCCTACGTTACATAAGTGAAACATAAGGAGAACCCTAACAATCGGTAAATTACAGTTGTTTTCTTATATGGCCACATTTATTTATTTATTGATTCTTTTACTTTCTGAGAGTGTCGTCGTGCTGAAGAAATGGAACACTTATGGCACGTGACCGTGCTTAAGGCGTAGGATACGGGGACGTGACCGGAACCGTGGTTGCTGCTTCCGGAGATGGTAAAGTGGACCTGTGCAATCCAGAGCATAATGATGGACTTTTAACAGGCTTCGAAGGCCCATTATGAAGAGTACATAGAACGATTTTTATAAGTAACTAGATACTAGGGCGATTACTCACCTAGTTTAATTATTCATTGACCATGACTGCATGAGTAATAATAGTATAAAACAACTAGAGTCAACTGGTTAATATTTCTCTCTTTCTTTTTAGAAGTTTTAAGTTGTTCTATAATTTATAGAGTAAACGGGTACATATACATTAAAAAAAATTTAATTAGGTGAGACAGAGAAATTTTTTTTAAATAGGCCACATAGCAAAAAAAGGGTGTGGGGAAAAGACCAATTGCCAAGACATTAGATATTAAGATGATTTATAGTGAACATAAAATAAAAATTAGGAAAATTGCAATAGGTTGTATCATTGAAATATGTGGTTAATAGAGATCATTATATGTGGTTAATATCATAAATGTATGTTTAACACTAGGATTGGAGCATATAAGAAAATTGTTAACCAGTTAACAAATTTTATTATCTTCCAATATTATTAGGTAACATCATAAATGTATGTCTAATACTATAATTGACAAGTGTGACCATATAAGAAGGTTATTACCCGGCTAATAATTTTAGTATCTGGATCTCGATCGTCCGTCGTTATTCCACCGTGCTTTTTCCTGACACATTTTTTCCTACACAATCTCCAATCACGATCATATTTGGATACGTAAACGCCTCTTGGTCTCAGAGAGAGATGTAACTAAATACGAAAGGGTGATATCCAAATATGACAATTACATTTGGTTTGGTTAATATTAGTTTGAATAAAATAAAATCTATTTACTGAACAAATATCTTTTATAGAAAAAGTTAAATGTTAAACTATAACACATAATTTATCTATTAGTATAACCAAAAATTGGTAAATATATTATTTCAAAATAAACTATTTTATGTTTTTTATTTTTATGATATAAAATATGAGAAATGACTTTTCATTTTATACATATATATGTATATATATATCTAAATTATTAAAATAATGTGGCATACATATATATGGACGATGGTGTCATCAGCATAAGAGAGAGAATTAGATTTAATATCTAAACTATCAAAACTAAATATTAAAATGATGTGATATATATGTTGATAATGAATTGATGATGTGTTCTCCCCGAAAAAAAAAAAAGTTAACATTATATTGACTTACTAAAATTAAATATTATTAATAAATATGTAGATAATGATATGTCATCACTAGAACAGAGAAAAAATCTAATATATGCATTGTTAAAAGTTTTTGAGTGCTCTATTTTGAATTTCATAGGCATATTTGGAAGATGAATGTTTAGTGATGTATAATTGTTTTAATACTATGTTATCACAGACTGTCACTCTCAACCATGAAATGATCATCATACACAGGTAAACATAACTTTGATTGCTCTCTCTCTCTCTCTCTCATGGAATTGATTTTTTAAGATACGAAATAATAAAATTGCATAGATAAATAAAGATCAAGAACACGAGATAGATTTTTCAACCGATTCAACCTAATTGATGTGATTAATTATATTTACATTCGGAGAAATGTTAATCCAGCAATCCATTAGAGATGAAAAAGATACAGCTCAGAAACTCACGAGCAAACATCAAAATCGAAGAATGGATGCTCGTCTCAACTCTACAACCAAATAAGAAAAAAGAAAGTTACATCAGAGAGATTTATAGTGAATCGTTTATGTAAGGACACAGCCTCTATTGCAAATTAAGTTTTGATTAAACCAAATGATTAGAAAATCATATTTTCATCATCAGTTAATGTCAAACAGACATCAACTAAAGTTGAATCATAAAACGCGTCGCTTCAACACAGATTTAATGAATTTAGTGATGGTTTCGTATTTAAAGATTTTCCTGCTTTTGAAAAAATAAAAATTGAGTTAGTTCATGAAGCGTATTTGTAAAAAAAAAAAAAATCATATCCGGATTGATAGCAAGCTTTTGTAAAAGCAAAACTGAAGTAGATAGTATTTGATTAAGTTTATTTTATTTAATCTGGTTAGGAGAATTTCATTGTTTGTATTTAAAAATCTTTTGAAGAGTTTATATGAAGAATATTTTGTGACAGCCAAACAACGGGAGCCCTAAATCAGTTTGAAAACATGCATATAGATTCGATATTCTTTTGGTCTTGTCTTCTAATGCTAATGGTTGGAGTAAATTATATAGGAAGTATCAGAAAATAAAATATATATCAATATGTCAAGGAAATAAATAAATAATTTCTTTGTACTATATAATTTTGTCTTTTAGAATGATTGGATTTTATTATGACAGTTGAGATTCTGATTCTTTTTCAGACATGCATAAACATGTAAGGTTGTGAATGAGCTAAGATCTTGTCATCCTTTTCTGATTTATAATATTTAATTTTACCAGTCTCATATTTTTGCCTTTCACTTTCACATCTCAAGAGCTATTTGAACAAAACTATAAGTGGGAAAGAATTCTCTCGTTTGAAAATGAGTTTTTGCCTTGAAATATAGAGCTGATGGTTCCTTAGAGAGGTATACCATGCGATTAGACATATTTCGTTTTTCTTTTTTAACACTGCGTTTCTCATTCAACAGCTTGGAAAGCCCAAGTACCCGTCACAAAGTTCCGCAGACATATTTCGTTTCAGTTTATGCTGATCACTTACTGGTTGGTTTATTCAGTTGGGAGGTTCACCAATCTTGTGGATAACGCAAAATTAACATGTTGTTTCTTGTTCATCCACCGAGGCTAAATATAAGGCTATGGCTGATACTACGAACGAGTTTCTGTGGATTCGTGGATTACTTTGTACGAGAATTTGATTGCTCTGCTCCGGCCACTCTTTGTTGTGATAACTAAATATTTCACGTGTGCTCTCATTAACAAAACGTGAGCTCGATTTGTGAGCACTTAATTATAAGACCTATTCTATAGGTATATGATAGTAGTGTTTATTGAGAATTACATATAAAAGCATGAAAAATTAGGAAAAGATTTGTGATCAGACGAAAAGTATTTGGGCTGATGGTTGGAGGAGAAAAGTAGAAAACCAGTATTGTCTGCGTATTTTTGTTCAGGTTTGAAAAAACCAGTATTCCTAATAATATTGGATGAATTGAAAATTTGATAAATCATTAAAGTAAATCCTCACGCCATGTTTAAACTTTATTAATCTGTTCTCACGATCGAAAATGTTTATCAATATGATACGGAGGAATCAAATTGTTGATAGTACTGCTCGGTCTCATGTGGGTTCCAACTTTGTTGGATGTCCTCTTTTTTTTTTTTCCCCCAAAGATGTCTTTTTATTAGTTTAATTAGTGGAGTACTATTTACTAGAAAATGATTTATTCTGTAATCACAATCACAAAGTTTGTTTGTTTGTTTTATGGTTGGCTGATGATCGATGGAGTCTACAGATCCAATCTTGGCCGGCCTTACGGCTTTGCACATGGCCAATCATTTTCTCTCTTTATATTTCCTAATAATCAAGTCATACTAATCCGAATTTTATTTGTACTAGGTTTTGCACCCACGCTAAGTGTGGGGATTTTGAAAATATTATTTTATATTTGTAATAGTATAATAAGATATATTTAATAAAAAAATAAAATATTTTACAAACCCGTCATAACTTTTTTTTAAAAAGAATAATGCAATTTAGGTTTTTTGAATTGTGATGTTTGAAAAAGTGATATTTAATATTTACTATAAAATATTAACTTCATAGAAATTTTTAATTTCAAGAATAAATTCAATCATGTTGACAAACTATAAATTCGAGAAATTACTAATATTTATTAGTAGATCATATAACACTTAATGCAAACACTCTGAAACATGGTCCTATAATTCCTTCTTGTGTTTATATCATGTCATATTTTATTTCTCTGAATCTCTAAATGAACTCTAATTATTATTTTTCTTTCAAAAATCCATCAAATCTCTTAATAAATATCATAAACTCAATATATTATTTTCTTGGTCAAGCGGCTATAAAGTCTAATGTTGAAGTTATCATCATTTTAGACTCAATTCAAGTCATTAGATTCATCTTTAGATTCATCATTATGCTTGTCTTATAACTTATTATATTAAGTTACCAATAGTATATATTTTGTAATAAATCGAAATTTACAAAAGATTATCAAAAAGCAATAACTAAATATTTTAAATTTATTATTTTATTTAATCTTATATTAAATGAAAGAAACTATAACTAAAACAGGTTGAGAGGCATTTGAAAAGTAAGTGAATTGAATGAACAGATTTATTCATTAGTTTCACAGTTAATTACAATACTGCATAATCAATTATATAAAAATCTATTAAAAATAATAAAAGCGTAATATATATATATTTTTTTTTGTTTTAACATAATCTCATATCTATTATATTCAAATACTTTAAAAATTAAAATGTATGATAGTTAGATTCAAATTATAAAAAATGAAAATTAATTAAAGCTCTGAAAGTATAAAATTTTATATTTTTGATATATATATTTTCTTTTCAAAATTACAATCCCATATCAATTAACGATTTTTTTTAATATCCATTTTCATGTGTATAATATTGTTTCAGGGTTTAAAAAAAAATATACAAAAATATAATTAACTTAAGATGATAATTTAGAATATTTAGTTGGTTATTTAAAAGCTAATATTGAAAATTTTAAAAGCAGATAATGACAATTGTATTAGTATAATATTAATTGGCTAATGTAGTAAGTTTAAAAGGTATATAAAGTCAATCTAATTAGTATAAGATTCAATTAAAACCATTATTTTAGCTAAAAAATAATCATATACGAACAGTTTTTTATTATTATATTTTATATATTTTTTTTGGTCACCAATACTTATTCTAAGCTATATATGGTTAATTATATAATTCAGACAATTATCTTAGATTATAAAAAATTGTAATATAATTTTAAGTTAACTTTTTATTAATATAAATTTATGGATATGTTTCTTACTTTCTCTATTTGTTTTTAGTATTATTATATGTAGTTTTTTATTAAATTTATTCTAATTTTTTTGGGTCACCATTGTAGGTTATATATAGTTAATTATACAAATAAGATAAATATTTTAAATCAAAAAGTTTATTAATATAATATTAAGTTGATCTTTTTACATGTTAAAAGTTTATAGAATTTTAATATCTTATTTTTAAATTAAAATTTTTTAATCTAATATTAAGTTAATTTGTTGTTTAATATAAATTTATAGATAATTTCCTTATTTTATATATTTTCTATAATTATTTTGAAGCAAAATGTTTCTTAATCTATTAATATTAAATTGATCTTTTTATATAATAAAAGTTGATAGATAATTTCCTTATTTTATATTTTAAATTAGAAAGTTTCTTAGTCTAATATTAAGTTAACTTTTTGTTTAATATTAATTTATAGATAATTTCCTTATTTTGTATTTTTCTAGTATTGTAAAATTTAGAAAATTTCTTCAATTTAAACAGTGATGTGGAATGATACTATTTGTTATTTTAAAATTAAAATCCTATGTGGACAGCCTTAGAGCACTATAGCTTCAAATTTTATTTTTTAGTATTATTATATGTAGTTTTTTATTAAATTTATTCTAATTTTTTTGGGTCACCATTGTAGGTTATATATAGTTAATTATACAAATAAGATAAATATTTTAAATCAAAAAGTTTAATATAATATTAAGTTGATCTTTTTACATGTTAAAAGTTTATAGATAATTTTAATATCTTATTTTTAAATTAAAATTTTTTAATCTAATATTAAGTTAATTTGTTGTTTAATATAATTTATAGATAATTTCCTTATTTTATATATTTTCTATAATTATTTTGAAGCAAAATGTTTCTTAATCTATTAATATTAAATTGATCTTTTTATATAATAAAGTTGATAGATAATTTCCTTATTTATATTTTAAATTAGAAAGTTTCTTAGTCTAATATTAAGTTAACTTTTTGTTTAATATTAATTTATAGATAATTTCCTTATTTTGTATTTTCTTAGTATTGTAAAATTTAGAAAATTTCTTCAATTTAAACAGTGATGTGGAATGATACTATTTGTTATTTTAAAATTAAAATCCTATGTGGACAGCCTTAGAGCACTATAGCTTCAAATTTTATTTTTTAGTATTATTATATGTAGTTTTTTATTAAATTTATTCTAATTTTTTTGGGTCACCATTGTAGGTTATATATAGTTAATTATACAAATAAGATAAATATTTTAAATCAAAAAGTTTATTAATATAATATTAAGTTGATCTTTTTACATGTTAAAAGTTTATAGATAATTTTCTTATCTTATTTTTTAATTAGAATTTTTTTAAATCTAATATTAAGTTAATTTGTTGTTTAATATAAATTTATAGATAATTTCCTTATTTTTATATTTTCTATAATTATTTTGAAGCAAAAATTTTCTTAATCTAATATTAAATTGATCTTTTTATATAATAAGTTGATAGATAATTTCCTTATTTTATATTTTAAATTAGAAAGTTTCTTAGTCCAATATTAAGTTAACTTTTTGTTTAATATTAATTTATAGATAATTTCCTTACTTTGTATTTTTTTAGTATTGTAAAATTTAGAAAATTTCTTCAATTTAAACAGTGATGTGGAATGATACTATTTGTTATTTTAAAATTAAAATCCTATGTGGACAGCCTTAGAGCATTATAGCTTCAATTTTTATATATTAATAGATGTCAACTTAATGTTAGAGTGATAAAACGAAAAACAATACATATATAGTCGAACAACCTCTCTTAACATTACTTTTATATCTATAGGCTAGTCTAAAACAATGGTCTACATATGCTTGGATGATAGATATTATAAATCTTTTCCAATTAATCTTATATCTTTTGATATTATGTATCTACTGCTCTTTAATATTTTAAATCTCGTCAAGTCCGAGTTCTTTTTCGATTTGCTCCGATCCATTATAAAACAATGATCCTCTATGAGTCGTAACTTTTTGCTGTAATATTAACCATTGAACAAACAATAATTAGGGCTACGTCTCATGAGAATGGTAAGCCGTAAGCATGTAATTACAAGTTTAACGTGCGTTTCTTTTGATTAAAAATAAACATGAGTTTTCTTTAAATTTTGAGTAGTTTCATAAATGTTAAACATGATATGTTTTTTGGTTTCCGTTTTTTTTTTCTCATGGTGAATAATGGGTGTAAGTTAAAATACTATAATGAAGATCCGCTGTTAACAAAAGTTATGTAAGTTGCAATCATTAAAGGAATTGTTCATTCATTGAACTAAAATGGTGGGATTAGTGAGCTTTATTTGGCCATCTACACTAACTAACGCTGTAAATTAATAAAAGGATTCGTGGGATCCAAATAAAATACTTTAATATTGCCATACGGTGCTGTTCCCTGTTTTCAATTAATATAGACATTAAATTATTAAAGTGCACGAAAAAATAAAATGTTCAATTTTTGTTTCTAGGTTACTCATGCATGATGGTATTATTATTGACCTTATAACAGAATTTATATAAACATTGACATATAACTATATCATGTAGGTAATGTGGTATCTTTATAGGGTTCTTTTTTTTTATTAGTTGCACCCACCTCTGTACTTTGAACTACGACGAATAACGAATAGAATAAAGCAATAAAAGAATGGAGCTCAAATTAATCGATGAAGTAAATATACTTTAAAAAAAAAAAATAGTTAGTTTTGTTTGAATACAGGTACCCTAAAACCACATAGTCATCAATAAATAACCTAATCACATATTTGCTTATTCATTAAACATCCAATAATACTTATACAGTCCGCGCGTCTTGAATTTATGGGTGAAAATCAAACATAAATCAAATAGGGTTTCAAATTTTTTCTACAATTCCTAGATTATTTATCACTTTTTTGTTATACGCACATTTCCAACTAATAAAATATTTAAAATCAAAATAAAAATCTCATTTTTTGTATAAAAATGGAAAAGGTAATTTTATATGCAGAATGTCAGATGAGTGTCAACGCAAAATAAAATAAAACCAAACTTATAACATTTTTTTGGTCAAACATATAGTAATTGTGTATGAGTTCTCCTTTAATACAACCAAGGAGCTATGAGGAGGTCCACACCAAAAAAAAAAAAAAAAAACCACACCAAAAAAAAGGAGCTATGAGGAGGTGTTTGGCAAAAAAAGAAAAGAACTATGAGAAAGTAAAGTAAAAAGAAGAATAATAATAAAAAAGACCTATGAGGAGGAAAATAAATAAATATACAATAATGCTACAATTTCCCTTGAAGTGGTGGGGCTTATTATTGTGGGACATCCAGTGATAACAACACACTGACCGTTTCATCTCACAAAAAGACAAGGAAACTGACACCAAAAATCATATTAAAAGATACAACCTTATATAACAAATAGTAAATACGTATAAGAAATTGATTCAAAATATATATTTTCCTACAAAGCTAAAGACGTATGACATGTTCCACATTTTGTTTTCTATTTCCATACGTTCGCATTAGATATGTGATTTTCCAGTAGTTATGGATAAATCGAAACCAAAATTTGAGATGCTTTATTTCTCCTTAGCTTTTGTTGTATTTTTCATCAAAATCAGTATTTTAAAACTCTGATTTTAAAAACAACATATCATATCAAAGGACGATGTTTGAATCTAGGATAAAAAAAAGAGTTAATTTCTTTACATTATCATTAGACTATCAATACTTTGGTTAGTTGGAATATATTTTATAATAACAAAATGTATAATTGTAAAAACGATGTGTTAGATCATCAAAAGATTCAAAACTGATGCGGTATCATCAAAATAGTATAAGCTATGTCATGCATCATGCATCAATATTATGTATTACTAAAAATTATAAGAAAAACCTTATAAATTTTGTGTAAGTTGTAAGTTGTAAGTTGTAAGTTGTAAGTTGTAAGTTGCTATTTACTAAACATGTCTGATACTCTCTCTGTCTGTCTCTCATTCTCAGCCGTCCCATGTGACTTCAGTGGGGCTCATCCTTTGTACTAAATACGTCGCAAAATATTACAAGGGGACTCTTCCTTATGTTTATTCAGTTCTTTAATTTCCATTATTAAAAACGCAAAGGCTTATTAACTCTTACTTAACTAGTACGGTTTCGGTAATAACTAGTAGTACCTATACTAATAGTGTGAAATAAACGTGAATTATTACTGAATGACTATAATGTAACTGTATGTTTGCAACTAATAACATTGTATATGTCAATGACACAAAACATTTAAAATACTCCCTCCTTTTTGGCTTTCTTTTAATGTAAGATGGTTTAGCAAAAAAAAAAAAAATATATATTGCAGTTTTCAATGCAACAATAGTTTTATATTGTTAATTACTACCATGATATTAAAATTGTACTGGTCAAATGGGTTTAAAGAAAACATACAGATAAATGTAAATAAATTCATAATTTCCATGTGCGACCCTAATCATCTTATAAAACAAAACAAATGGAATATTATCACTATTCAACATAAATTTTTATATATTTTGGCTTTAATCCTATATAAATTCTTACTTTGTTATTCTCTTCATTAGAACCAAAAGAAATCCTATACATCACTTTTGATAACTGATTCTGATTTATTTATATAGAAAAGAACTTAAGTATATTTCTTGGCAGACGAAAACACTAATGGATCGACCAATATATATAATAATATTAAATTTATATATATGGCTGCAAGTCTGCAACTGAATTTATATGTTTATATGGATTTTTCTTCAAAAGACAGACGTGAACGTAGTGTTTAGACAGTGATTAATAAAATCATGACTAGAAACTGTTGCAATTAAGAAAGTGTTGTTATTCATTAATTAAGCATATTAGTATAATATTACAACTCTCTGTGCCGAAATAACATCTCCAACTATGGTTTATAATATTATTTCATTTCTACGGGCTGTTTGTCAATGTGTCTTCTAAAACTGTAGAAGATATAACAGTTCTTACAAAAAACAAATTGCCATGCATAATTTACTGATTTAGTTAATTCTAAAGTTCTTACAATTTTTTTTTGTTTTATTTTACAATTTATTTTAAGTTTCATTGTGTGCCTTTAAGTCTTTAACCATGATAAAAAAATTTAAACTTTTTTCTATATCTTCTTTTCCAAGATTTCAAATTTGTTTTAAAATCTATGTATAGTTTATTACTATTTTTTTCAATTGATTCATTATTTTATCATTTTTATGTTTCTATATCTATTTTCTTAGATATATAAATTATTGAAACATCTCAAATTCATTTGAAAACTACTTCAAACCTTGGATGAAAAGAAGAATTTTTATATATAAAAAATTAATACCTAAGATTATTTTTTCTGTTAAGTTTTTCTTGATTAAACAAATTTTACTGGAGAAAAATAAATTATAAATTATTATTCTTAGTTTTGAATCAATTGTTTTATTTTTGTGCAATTATTTTGAAACTGGTTAGTTACGCTAGTAATATATTAAAAATAGAGAGCTTAACCATAAAGAGGACGTTTGGAAGTTTCTTTGCAGATAAAGTGACCTTCGATGCAAGGGGGACAAAATGTGGTCGAAATGACTAAAAAAAGAGCCTTTCTCTCTCTCTCTCTTTTTCTCTTGTCGCTCTCTCTATCCGTGGCTCTCTCTTTTTCTCTCTCCCTGTCTCTCTCTTTTTTTCTCTTTTCTGTTTCTTTCTCTCTCTCTCTGTCCGATCTGAAAATTTAGAGTCTCAAATTTGGATCTGAAAATTTGATAGAAGGGAGGAATTGCAGGTTCGTGGTCGTACACAATCGATGGGTGTTTGTTTGACAGATACAGATCTGTATTTCAGATTCTGGAAAGAGATTGAAAAGAAGAAGATGATTTAATCGTGGAAGACAAAATTCTGAACACAGATTTTATGTACGAACAAACATGTGTTTGAGATTAGTTTGGATCTGGAAATTTGATAGAATGGACGAATTGCAGTTTCGTGGACGTACACGACAGGAGAAGTGGTATGGAACATGGATGAAATGAGGGTGTCGAAACAAAAATGGATGAACAATGTCTTTTGATACGTATACACCCAAATACCCGTAAGTGTGGACGTGGATTGACGTATGGTTTAACTGTAGAAGGATATTGTTCGAATGTGTGTGGTCGAACATTCGTACATCTGAAGTTTAAGTGTGGATGTACATTGAAAGATATGTGTGTGGTTGTAACATAAATATAAGACGTTATCGTGGACGAACAATGGATGTCTCTCTCAGTTAGCTTTGATGATTTATAATTTTACGTGTTCGAACACGATAAGTCTGTATGATTACTTGTGTTTTGTTGTATTTTTCGTGTTCGAACACGATAAGTCTGTATGATTACTTGTGTTTTGTTGTATTTTTCGTGTTCGAACACGATAAGTCGTATGAGAAGTGAAAAGAATAAAGCTTTTCATTTAATAAACATTGTTCGACCATGACGAAAAAAGCTTCTTCGACGTGCATCAGAGAAAAAAGCAAGTTCGACGTGCATCAAGTACGATGTGGTTGTCCACCGAAATCAATAGTGTTGTACGGATCTGAAAGCTTCTTCTTCTTCGTGTTCTTCCATAACCATCCTGGGTAGCTTCTTCTTCTCTCTCTCTGTCCGATCTCTCTCCTCTCTCTCTCTCTCTCTCTCTCTCTCTCTCTCTCTCTCTCTCTCTCTCTCCTCTCTTTCTGGTCTTCTCTGTCTCTCTCTCTCTTTCTCTCTCTTTCTCTCTCTCTCTCCCGATCTCCTCTCTCTCTCTTCCATGACCATGCTGGGTAGCTTCTTCTTCTTCTTCTTCGACAGATCTCTTCAGATCCAAAACCTCCTTGAACTCTCTCTCTCTTGTTCTCTCTCTCTGTCTATCGACAAGTCTCGTAAATTAGAGGCTGAAGTTATTAAGGGTAAAAGAGGTATAAAATTTGGATTGTTGGTCATAAAGTCACCCTTCACACCAAGGTATGTTTTTTTGAAACATAAAGTTGAAAAGGTGTGCTCAAAGGTAATTATCTCTTAAAAATATCACTTATATAGTGGTTTATTTATGTCAAAGTGTGAATATAAATTCAACATTATTATATTTTTGAATTTTTCTTCTATAATCTTAAAATAAGCCTCACCACTTCAACAATATTTATAGAGACCCTGAGACCCATATTTATATCACAGTCATATAACCATAGTACAACCAAAATTACTCCTTTAGAAATGCGGAATCCGCATTCAACAATTACTACAACCAAAATATCTATAATAAAACTCTATAGTCACAAATCACAATCCTAAATTCCTAACCAAGGGGCTCTTAGTATAACTTTTCTTCTTATATTAACTAGATGATACCCCGCACCTTGTGCGGATAGAATAATATTTAATATATACCTGCTAATTATATAAACTGTTATCATAATATTATAGTATTCAAAATTTTTAATGGCTAATATTTATCAATAGATCTAATATTCAATAGAATATCTAATCTAATAAACAATAACAATATATTATCAAATATAATATAACTTTATTAAAATAAAATAATTATAATATTATAATTTTGATAAATATAAAATAATTATAATATCTTCACAATTTATCAAGTTACTAATATTTAGTTTTTCTACCGAATAAAAGTATATAAATATTTTTATATTCAATTTAATAACGAAGTTCAAATAAAACTTGATTAAATAAAACAATTTTTTTTTAATTTTGGCGTTTATTAAATACTTCATATATGTAATTCAAAATTCTGAGTAAATTTAATTATTTATAAGAAATATGTATATCATCTTTTTCATTTTGTAGTCCATGTGAGATAAAATTTGTATTTATGTAATTTCTAAATTTAAATGTCATAGAAACCATTAAATCTCTTAATTATATGTTTATAAATGTTTGAATTTAATAATACCATAAAATAGAGAAAAAAATCGATGGAATATCTATATTTCTATATATTAAAAAGTGTATTAATTTTTTGTTGACATGTCTGAATTTAAATATTTCATTGGTTAGCTTCTCCTCAAATTACTCTCAGTGAGACACGTGTCTGAAATTTATCTCTCCGTCTTCTCAATTAATATATAGGGATATCTATATAGACTATGTTTGATATCAGTGACCTATTCATAGCGATTTCATATAGTTAGTTTTTTTTTGGTCGTCAATTTCATATAGTTAGTTTGATGTGAGAAAGTGTCTCTCGATTAGTTCCAAAAAAAAAAAAAAGTGTCTCTCGACCGCACTTTTGTTTTGGCCAAAAATATGTATTTATTCCCCAATTTGGCAAGTTGATAACCATTGTCTTCTAGAAAGTTCCGCGTGACACGCGCTTGCGAAGGGCGCGTCAGATGACTTACCTTATTTCTTACAGCGAAAATGTTCGATTTTGTGCCCTATTAATTTTCCCCAACAAATTTGTGTTACGAGTCACGACGTACGTGTGAGTTATGTAGGGCTTATGAGTTATGACTGGATCTTGTAATATCCACATAGTTCAGACAAAAAATTGTACTATGTTGTGATATTTTGACAAATTCCCGTTAAGTCCCCGGCGTTTTTATTGCGTTGGGGAAGGTCCTTCAGCTTCAATCATATCAAGGAAAGGTAGATTCTACTTTGATTTGACCAAAAAAAAAAAAAAAAACAGATGGTCGAAATTAAAATTCGTTATATCAGATGACCGAATATTAAGGACATTCTTAAATAACATATTCCTCCAAGGGAAATCTGTACATTTGAAAAATATATACAACTTTCTTTCCACTGATTTATTACATTTCATCTCAAATAAGATTTTAAATTTAAATTCCAGTCGACATGTATTTCTTAATAAAAAGTGATAAAATTAGATGAAGTAATTTAATATCAAATGAAACCAAACTTTTTTTTGAATTTAAGTACTTGTTGGTATTAACTATCGATCTTATATATAACCGGAAAAAAATTAATTATAAAAGACAATTAAATAAAAAAATATTAATTATGCCATAAGAATCATTAAAATATTTAACAATCCAAAAAATCATATTTTCAAAAATGATGTAAATAAAAAAATTGTAATAATCAAATCAATCATATATTAATATCAAATCTGAAAACTAAATACTATAATAAATAAAAAAATACAAATTTTCTTTTAAAATCAACATATATAATAGATTAATGATTTAAATGCAAAGATTAGTTTTATGTGTTTTTAATTCAATCTCCGAAAAAAATACTTTTGAACTATAAAATATCAATAAAGACTATGAAATATCAATATCAATATTTAATGTAAAGATTAATTTTATTGTGTTTTTAACTCGATCTCCGATGAAAAATATACTTTAAAGTTTAAACTATGAAATATTAAAAAAGACTAGTTCTGCACTAAGGTAAAGATGGACTAAGGATCCAAATCCATTATTGCAATACCAGGAAAAAAATTCTTCTAGATAAAAAAATTCAAACATAATACAACTAAAATACAAAAAAGTAAAGAATAAGTAAAAGGACCCTTATCTCAATCTTTCCATTCTAAACAATTTTGTGTCGGATTTCACATATACGTTATTTGATCCTACTGGATGAAGCTATAAGATCACCCAAGACAGTAAAATAAAACAAAAGACGAATCAATAGCTTCTATGAATTTTTGGGTTCTAATCTCTATAATACATGTGGGGGCATTTTGTAAGAAATAGAAATATATGTGCCATGTTCAAATTTATTTTCTTTATTGTCTCCCACACTTTTGGACTCTTCTCTTCACAGATGCTATATATACTCCTCCATTTCACTCGGTGTGAACCTTATAGCAAAATCTCTAACATTTATCTCCTGAGTTAATAGTAGTTAAATTATAATAAGTAACTAAACTGAATTAATCAGTTATTGACTAAGAGACTAGAGGCTGTGGCGGAGTTGCATGGCAAGAGGTCGAAATCCGACGACGATGAACCCGAGCGATCGATACCTTGGAAGCTACAGTTACGGTGACAACCACGGTACTTCCGTCACCGACGAATTGGAGCTCGCCGAGGAAGACATCTGGTCACCGGCCGTCATTCACGACACCGAGACGGAAGATTCCTACGGCGCGTGGAATATACGCGACAACTCGGGGAAAAGCGGGCGCGTGGGAGGTCTGTCGCTTGCTTTCGAGTCCCCTTCGAACGCGCCGTCGTCATCGCCGATGATGGTGCAGCCGATCCAGGGAGGAGCAGGCGAAGGAGGAAAAAGCCAACGGAAACTGGCGTCTTCGGCGCCGGTGAACGTGCCGGACTGGAGTAAGATATATCGAGTCAACTCGGTTGAGTCAATAAACGAGTTGGACGGTGACGACGAGGACGAGGAGGAATCGGAGATGATGCCGCCGCATGAGTACCTTGCTAAGAGCCAAGCACGGCGGAGCAGGAGAATGGGCGGCGGTGGCGCGTCGGTGTTTGAGGGCGTCGGAAAGACTCTCAAAGGCAGGGAACTAAGGCGCGTTCGCGACGCGATTTGGAGCCAAACAGGGTTCTACGGCTAAGTAATTTTTTTTTTTTTTTGGCAAACAGTACGGCTAAGTAATTAACATTTTAAAACATTTTAGATTTCATTTTAAGTTACTTGTTATTGGCAGTATAGAAGTAATTTTGTAATTTTCGAATCTTTTTTCATTAACGAGGCTAAAATTTCAAGTTCCTCGTTTGCTCTTGTTCTGTCTATATATATATTTAATTCAAAAATAATTTTGTCTTATGTTAATTACTTTAACTACCTCTGATTTATAAATTGCCAGTGTAACCAGAATTTTCAAACATAAAATTATGTTTTCTCCCTCTAATAAAATTTGGCTTGTAATTTTTTCACACATTAAAAAAAAAAACTTACGGTAACGTCCGATATATTGTTTAGTTATTACAATATTATTGTTCAAACTTAATTAATCTCTCTTTCAAATAAAAATATATTTACAAGGTTAAGTTTGAAATTTTATCAAATAATTTGTATTATAAGTATAAAGATAATATTCCCTTTCAAGTTATTTATTTTTTCCACAAAGAATATCATTTCACAAATTCAATGTAACTATTATCATTTAATTTATCTTTTACCTCTTATTCAAAACTAATAAATTTTTAATAGAGATATATTTCTAAGCTTTAAAAAAATCTGCATCAAATGTGCCAAAATGACATTTTTTATGAGTAGTCTTGATAAAAAAATAATATTATCACTTCGTTATTAATGATATATATTTTTGAGTGATTTTTATGAATATACATAGACAAGTTGAAATTTATAAAAATAGGAAGGAGAGTAGAGAAATATAAAGAGAGAAACAGTAAAAATAGAAGGGTTTTCTAATTTTCAACTTATTAGTTGTCTTGAGTTCAAATTACTCTATATTTTTTAGGAAATTTTGTTTTTATTGAAATAGATATCTTATTCCTTTCAATTATAGTTAAAAATGAAGTAAATAATATTTAATGTTAGATTAGGAGTACATAATTTATGAAGATATAGGTAATATAAATATAAATTTAGTACAAAGTAATACGGCTACCTTATATGTCCAGTTAACTTAACTTATATCATGAAAATAGATGATATATTTTTAGATATAGACTAGAGAAACTATTAATATGAGTATAAGTACAACAATAGAAAAATAAAAACAGTTTTGTAATAGCTTATAAATTATTAAAAATGGTGTTTAGATACATCAAAAGTGCGACATATATTCTCAATACATTTAAAACTCAAGAAAAATGAAAAGAGTTATTTTTTGGTATTTTTTGCATTTATCTTAAGAAATTTAAATACAAAGAAAAAATGTTAGTACAAAATATTAGATTAAGTCTATATAATATTAATTATGTAAATTATGTAGATATCATTTTTTATTTCTGATTATAAATTCTATAAACATGGTAAGTCATTTTTATTAAACCAAAAGTAATAAGTAAATTAATTCCCCATAATTCAGTTTATATGATTAAGATTTAAAGATCAAATGCTGTCATAAAATGTTTTAAAATATTTAAAACGGTTATCCTAGGTCAGGTCTATTTGATAAAAAATACGAATTAATGAGCTCAACTTTATTAATTAATAAGTAAATGTTAGAATATTAATTTGCATTAGGTTAATTAATTTAATTAATTGATATCAGGTGAACGGGAAGTTCCGGAGTTGTATAATAACGAGAACAGATGTGTCCTTGAAACATAATTTATGTCCACAGGTAAACTGTCCAAAGAGTCCGTCCATTTCAAAGTGGGCACTCACGAGAAAGAAGAAGACATTTTTTTTAGGTTTTATTTGTCTTTTTATCAGCAGCAATCATGATGGTGAATCAATGGAGTAGCATGTATATAGGTTTTTAAGAAGAAGAAAAAAATTGAATGGATCATTAAACAACTAGTTATAACCTTTAGTTGTTACTATGCTGATCATTACTATATTGTTTAGAATTTATATCAATTAGTGATTGAGTCCCAACGACTATGGTTTCACATTAGCAATCAATGTAGATGCTTTTAAATTGCTTAAAAAAACAAGATTTTTTTTATATTGGCCGCAGCAGAATTTTTTTTTTTCTATAATGTTTTAAAACTAGTCTAGATTTAGTACTATAAAAATTGAAAAAAGTTAGGATATTGAAAAATGAAAACGAAAACTAAAATATAATATGGATTTACCTGGAGGACATAAACAACCGTAGAGGAATAGCAAAGACCATCTCAGATGTATTATTCAAATTTTCACTACAAAATAGAGTAACTCCAAAATAAAGTTGTGTTTCTCCTCAATGCATAACTCCAAAAATGGAATATACTCTATAGATTTTAATTTTATTTTGTTATCAATACATTTTATTTATAAAATTTATAAATTGACCATCTATTCTTTAAAACTTTCATAAATATGTTGTGTTAAATTTGCTAATGTTGCTTATCTTTAATTTCAGAATTTGTTATGTATCTTTAAGTTTACCTTAATTTGCAATATCTTAAAATAAAAATTAACATTTAATTATTCATAAATATTTTTATGAATATTATAACAAAAAATATTATCTAATAAATAAGATACTATAATTAATATAATAGTTTTTATAATATTTCAATATTATAATTAAATTAAGATATTATAAAAATATTATTTTTATATAAAAATGATAAATTAAAATAAAATAATATTCAAAGGATCTTTTTATAAATAAAAAAGTTTTATTCCAAAATGGGATGGGAAATGGAGTAGTATCAGAGAAAAATTTATTCCAAAATGGAATAAAAGGTTAAAAATGCAGTACCATTGGAGATGAGCTAAAACTTTTCATCCTACAAACATTATATGAAACAAAGAGGGCACTAGCTTACTAAAAAAAAGGAGGAAGCGACTAAGAAACTTATTCAAAAGTGAAGAGAGAAATATCAAAATCATCCACGAGACCTTAAATTTTTTTTGTCTTGATCTTTGAAAATTGAAATAACGAGAGTTTCACGATCAAAATTCTTCCAATTCTTTGCCTTTGATTTCAATTTGGTGAGAAATGCCGAAAACGAAGAAAATAGAGGAAAAATGGTAAAAATGAAATGCCTGCAAAAATCTATTCTTAGTAAAAAAAAGTGGACAGTTGCGCTCAATTGCGTTTACTAAAAGCCTTCGAAAATATAAATATTCGATTGGGTTTATTAAACGTTAGTAGAAAACAAAAAAAACGTTAAAGGTATATTTTTTTTTTCATTATCTTGTTAATTGAATAAAGATTTCTAACATTTTCATTTCTTTCAGGTGTAAATTTTGACTAATTTTCCTTAATCTTCAAACATTGTATTGTGAAGCATATATATATTAGTAAACATATATGGTTTGATTAGGACGAGACAACAAACATATAGAGAATATTCCAACTATCCCTACAATAAAATTATAAAAATAAAAGAAAGAAAAGAAAACTGACCTATAAAACTCAATAGCCACTAAAAATAAAATGAATCTTTTTATGTTCCAATAACAAGATAAAAAAAAAAGGATTCTTGATGAAATTTTGTTAGGTAATAGGATACTTTTTTATTTTCTTGGGTCCAAAATATTTGTAACTCCCCAACACATACACACACCCACCCAACATTACTTTTGACTAATTGAGTTACATCACATGTATATGCGATGTACGTAAAGTGGATATATATGCTTTATACATATATTGTATATAGTGTGTATAACTGTAGGTTGATGCCCCGAAACCGTATCATACAGTCACTTCTACAAAGTAGATTCGTCAATAATTGTTATCGCAAGTTCCGAGTGATTAGTGATTAATCACTATAATTGATTATGGAAAGAAACAAAAGTGGTGATTATGGTCTTTCTATAAACTATAATCAGTTCTCCCTAACTCGATTTTGGTCTATGGGAGTTTTTATCTCTGTAAAAGAGGTTTGGATCCCTAACGCGATTCTTATTTGGAAAGAGGCCTCACAAAGTCTCAACATATACACATATATATATAGACTTCGACCTATATTTCCTCAAGTAACGTTAGTTTCATTTTACCATTAAAGAAAAGTATATACATGCAAGAGAATGGAGTAATGGGTAAATGATGGTGATCAAAGAGCGTGACATAAGTTTGGAGAGTGTTACGTCAAAGCATATAATAGAGGCAAATTTGTCAAAAAAATAATGTTTTGGGTCTCTTTGGTCCCTTTGTGCCTTTGCCTTTTTCAAGAAAAGTCCCTTTGAAAATGAATTGTGAAAGTTCCCTTCATATGTGTCTTGTGGTCTCTTTGCATTTCATACGCTTATCCCAAGCTCTATTCACCGTTCAATTCACTTTTTTCTTTAATAATCGAAAAATTTTAATTTATTTTTGCCGACATGTTCCTATTGAATATATAATATGTATAGCAAAGAAAACTGATCAGAAATCATTTATATCCTACATATGACCGAAAAAGACCAATAAAAAATGAGATGAACCTCTTGACAAGTGTTACGACTAAAAAGTTACCATATTTGGAGGCAGTTCCAACATCAGCCATAAAATCTAAATTTATATTTTCTACTAACCTTCTTGTTAAACTCCAAATTTTGAAATGATTTTGACATAATCGTGACTTTTAGTACCATATAGTCACGAAGTAGACTTATACCCAATGAATAACTACTGAAAGTTCGAAAACCTGCTTTAAAGGTAACTCTTATTATAAAAATCTGATTAAAATTTAGGTTTATTAATAACATTGAATCATTGATGACTATACACGCATAGGTAAACAAATGCTATTAATGTTGGTTGTTTTATTCAGATATTTTAGTGTTTGATATGATTCTTCATAACAAAAAGTTTACAAATTCATTGACTCGATGCTTTACAGGTATGGATTCTCGAAGAACTTACTTTCCAATTTTTAATGGCTTGAATAATCAGAATATCTATTTATTTATCTACTTAATCTGCTTCATGTAGGAAAAATATATTCAAAACATACATATATTATTATATATCAAAACTGCATCTCCGAATTCAAGAACATGAAACATTATTCTCTAGAATATCTTTACAAAGAGCCAATGGTGTTCAATAATCATATATTGCAGTTTCAACAAAGCTTATGCTATATATTCTATTTCATTTTTTTCAATATTATTTAGAGAAATTGTTTATATTTCAAACTTTTATTTTAATTAGTTAAGAATTTTATAAAAGTAAATGTAAATTGTCAAATACACTATATATGCCGCAGGTTTGATTGTCCCAAGAAGACATAATATTTCAAAGAAAATAGTGTGAAGATGTGTTGGGTTGTTTTTTTTTTTTTTTTTTTCTGTTTCTGTTTGTGTTTGCCTTTCTGTGGAATCCAAACGTAAACGAAAATAAACAATTGTGGCCTACATGATTCTAGATCGAAGGAGCTAAGTCACTTATATTTTTATACAAACATATATATATATGGTTAACTAAGCCTCTCTTTGTAGAAGAAGGTACCACCAAACTTCTAGTTGTATAGACTTTGCATATAATGGAGGTAGAATAACTTTAGTTTGGGAATATTCATAGCTGGTTTTGTTATGAACCATTTGGTTTAATGGACTCAATATAGACCGACCCATATAGAGGTTATTAACATAACCAGTCCTTAGTATAATTAGATGTTTTCTTTTGTAGACAAGGAATAGGTTTATGGAATATTTCCTTTACTTGTTATGAGTAGTAATAGGATAATTACCTTTTCTCTACCTGGTGTAATCACTATATAAAGAGACATTTGGTCCTCATAATAATACACACAGAACATTCAGTTTTATGTCTTTGGATTTCATTTCTTTGATTTGAATGAATAATTTTTAAGGCTTTAAGACATAAATTCTTGTGGGCAAGCATAAGTACTATAGCAGGACCGGCCAACCTTATTGAAGGTCTCGGCCCGACCAACATTTTTAATGCCTAAAGGCACGCATCTAGAAATCCCTGATGCATTGTTTTCACCAAGCTCAAATCGAAACTTATTGAGTTTTTAAAGACATTCGTCTGAATGGTTATCATGTGGAAACAATGGGCGGAGGAAACAGAGAATTTCTCCAGATAGTTAAAATCGCCCAAGGCCAAAAGAAAGTTTTTGAGACTATACCTGCTATAGCTACGGGCTTATGCTGTATAAAAATCAGTATGATAGAATCCAATGCCACCGTAAACAAAGCTTTTACGGATATGTTCACTTTATGGCATGACCGGCTGGGACATCCCGGGTCAGGAATGATGCGGAAATTGATATTAAACACGAGAGGACACGCCTTGAAAGAAAGGAGAGTGATCCCGAAAAGTCAAATTTGTGCTTCGTGTTCACAAGGTAAATTGATTGTAAGGCCGTCACCAGTAAAAGTGACTAAGGAAACGATAAATTTCCTGGAAAGAATTCAAGGAGACATATGCGTACCAATCCACCCACCTTGTGGGACGTTCCGATATTTCATGGTCCTCATTGACGCATCTACACGATGGTCACATGTATGCTTATTGTCAACACAGAACTTGGCATTTGCAAGACTCCTTGCGCAGATAATTCGCCTACGGGCACACTTTCCAGATTTTCCTTTAAAAACCATCCGTATGGATAATGCGGGTGAGTTTACCTCCAGAGCATTTGATGATTACTGTATGTCCATGGGGGTAAGTGTGGAACACTCCGTGGCACATGTACATACACAAAACGGCTTGGCCGAATCTCTCATCAAACGCATACAGCTGATCGCTAGACCATTACTCATGAGGTCAAAGCTTCCAGTATCAGCCTAGGGACAGGCAGTCTTACATGCCGCTGAATTAATCCGTATCAGGCCATCAAGTGACCATGAATATTCCCCCTCCCAATTAATTACGGGTCAAGAGCCAGACATATCCCATCTTAAAATATTCGGTTGTTCAGTTTATGTACCGATTGCTCCACCACAGAGAACTAAGATGGGACCTCAGAGGAGGATGGGAATATATGTTGGATATGATTCACCCACGATCATAAAGTACCTAGAGCCAACTACCGGTGATTTATTTAAGGCCAGGTACGCGGATTGTCATTTCGATGAGTCCGTTTTTCCAACATTAGGTAGTGAGAACCGGCTGGTAAAAGAACTCTCATGAATCATACATCCTTAAATTGGCAAGATCCTCGGACCCAAGAAAGTGACTTGGAAGTCCAAAAGATTATTCATATGCAAAAGCTAGCTATATAATTGCCAGATTCCTTTGCTGACCCGCAGAGAGTAATTAAATCGTATATACCAGCCGTGAATGCACCAATACGAATTGATGTCCGAGATGGACCGCAAGTGGCTACAGAGTCTAAACCCCGTTTGAAACGTGGGAGACCTACTGGTTCCAAAGATAAGACTCCTCGGAAATTAAAGAAAGGTGCTGAAATTCAGACCGAGGAGATAGTGGATGGTCCGGACACAGATGAGCCTAAGGTACCGCAAAATGAAGCTCGGGACGCCGAGCCTTATGGTCCTGAAGTTCAAAATAACAATGAGATCTCGATAAATTTTGTTGAGTCCGGAATCCAAATGGAACAGAAAAGATGTCGACATCGATGAAATATTTGCATGCAATGTAACCCTTGATGTAATAAATGAGGATATAGAACCCACGTCCATTTTAGAGTGCACTCGCCGATTAGACTGGCTTAAAAGACATGGAGTTAAACTCTTTAAAAGAAGAGAGAGGTTTTTTGGTCCCATAATTCGGACACCTCGAGATATAATCTCAGTTGGACATAAATGGGTTTTTGTGAGGAAGAGAAACGAACAAGGAGAGATTGTTCGACATAAAGCACGGCTTGTGGCACAAGGATTCTCACAGAGACCAGGAATCGATTATGAGGAGACATACTCCCCTATGGTGGATGCAACGACATTCCGATTCCTGATAAGTCTGGCCATAAGAGAAAAATTGGATTTACGGTTAATGGATGTAGTAACCGCCTATTTATATGGTCCACTGGAGAATGAGATTTATATGCGATTACCAGAGGGTATTGAGTTCAAAGATAAGAAAAGTTCTCGAGAAGAACACTGCATTAGGCTAACCAAATCCTTATACGGACTGAAACAGAGTGGGCGCATGTGGTACAATCGTTTAAGCGAGTACTTGATTAAATCCGGATATAAAAATGATCCCATCAGTCCGTGTATCTTTATAAAGAAGTTTGCAAACAAAGGATTTGTGATTATAGCAGTATACGTGGATGATTTGAACATCCTCAGAACCTCTGGAGAGATCGTCCAAACAGTTGAATATTTAAAGGTCGAATTTGAAATGAAAGACTTAGGAAAACTAAGTTCTCTTTGAGAATACAGCTTGAGTACGTAAATAATGGAATCCTTGTACATCAAATGGCATATACAGAAAATGTACTCAAGAGATTTAATATGGACCAGCCCACCCATTGAGTAGCCCAATGGTTGTGAGAAGCCTTGGATTGGACAGTGATCCATTCGGTCCGAAAAGGAAGGATGAAGAAGTCCTTGGTCCCGAAGTGCCATATCTCAGTGCCATAGGAGCGTTATTATATTTGGCTAGTCATACTATACCAGACATTTGTTTTGCCGTGAACCTCCTATCAAGATTTAGTTCTTGTCCGACCCAGAGGCACTGGAACGGGATTAAACATATACTTCGTTACCTACAAGGAACGAAAGATATGGGTCTATTTTACACTAACCATAACAACAAAGGTTTAGTTGGTTTTGCTGATGCAGGTTATCTATCGGATCCACATAATGGACGATCTCAGATAGGATATGTGTTCACTCACGGAGGAACAGCAATTTCATGGAGGTCCATGAAACAGACCATTGCGGCAACTTCATCATATCATTCGGATATTTTGGCAATTCACGAAGCTAGCCGTGAATGTGTTTGGTTGAGATCGATGACTCAGCACATAAGGCGAGATTGTGGGATGACAGATGGAAAGGACGAACCGACCGTACTTCATGAGGACAATGCTGCGTGCATGGCTCAACTGAAGGATGGATACATCAAGGGAGACCGGACGAAGCACATTCTGCCAAAATTCTTTTTCACTCACGATCTCCAGAAGGCTGGAGAAATACAAGTGCTTCAAGTCCGTTCAAGCGACAACTCAGCTGATTTGTTCACAAAGTCGCTCCCAACCTCCACGCTCAAGAAGCTGGTGTATCAGATCGGCATGTGCCGATTAAAGGACTTATAGGGATGTCTAAATCAGGGGGAGTAATACGTGCTGTACTCTTTCCTCACTAAGGTTTTGTCCCACTGGGTTTTTCTTTAGTGAGGTTTTAATGAGGCAGTATCCCCAAGCGTATTACAAAGATCCTTGGTTGCATCGGTTCGGTCATTTCGTCCAAGGGGGAGTGTTATGAACCATTTGGTTTAATGGACTCAATATAGACCGACCCATATAGAGGTTATTAACATAACAAGTCCTTAGTATAATTAGATGTTTTCCTTTATAGACAAGGAATAGGTTTATGGAATATTTCCTTTACTTGTTATGAGTAGTAATAAGATAATTATCTTTTCTCTACCAGATGTAATCACTATATAAAGAGACATTTAGTCCTCATAATAATACACACAGAACATTCAGTTCACAACAGATTTTTATTTATCAGCCATTTTTTGCTCTCAATGAATTCATCAATTATATTTTATAACATGCGTGGCACTTAAAAAGCCCATCACATTCATTTCCCTCCAACATTTAAATAAGATAAATTATACTCCGATAAATTGATACAGGTTGTTGAGATTTTTTTATTTCACATTTGACATTTTAGAAGAACTAAATATGCAAAGACTTGAAACATATTCACTAACGTGCTTAGGTGTCGTTATGAAATCGAAAAAGAGTCCCTTATAAACGTCAAATTTCGTTAAGTCTTCTAAGGCTATGTCCGAAAATTTCTATCTTCAATACACAAAAGAAAAATGGGATGTCTCTGCTTCAATCTTAAGAAGAATGTCAAGAAACCAAAACCAGAAAACAATGGTGAACAAAACACAGAGTTACAGAGCGGAGACACAACACAGAAACAACAACCTCGTCAAAGACAAACAGCTCCAAGAGCCAATTTTCAGATCGTGTTGCCGCCTCATAAACTCCCACTTCCACTTCCTCTTCCGGTCCCTCAACCTCAAGAACAACAAAAGCTAATTAGTCATCAGAAACAGATCAGCCTGAACCAACCAGAACCGATCTTAGGGAAGCCATTTGAAGACGTTAAGGAGAAGTACAGTCTTGGTCGCGAATTAGGTCGTGGCCAGTTCGGTATAACGTATTTATGTACAGAGATCTCATCAGGCAAGAACTTCGCTTGTAAATCCATCTTAAAGAGAAAACTCATCAGAAGTCAGGTAATGATCTAATAATCTCCCAAAGTTTTTGTTACTATGTTTTGAATAGTAATTTGATTAAATTTTATGAGAGTTAATGTGACAGGACAGAGAAGATGTAAGAAGGGAGATACAGATAATGCAGTATTTATCAGGGCAACCAAACATTGTGGAGATCAAAGGAGCTTATGAAGACAGACAAAGTGTTCATCTTGTTATGGAGCTTTGCGAAGGCGGCGAACTCTTTGACAAGATTACTAAAAGAGGGCATTACTCAGAAAAAGCAGCCGCAGAGATCATTAGATGTGTGGTTAAAGTTGTACAGATTTGTCATTTCATGGGTGTGATTCATCGTGACCTTAAACCTGAAAACTTCTTGTTATCCGGTAAAGATGAAGCTTCCGCAATGCTTAAGGCTACCGATTTTGGTGTTTCGGTTTTCATCGAAGAAGGTACATAACCAAAATCAGAGATAGTCTCCATCAGAAATGGATAAAACAGATTTCTTGCAACCTAAGAAACTTGACTTTATACTTTCTTGCAACCTAAGAAACTTATCTTCATACTTTCTTGCAACCCAAGAACTGTTACACTGTCTCTGCTTTTGCTGTGCTTTCTTCAACTGCTGTCTGTTATGGTTTAGAAAGAGCTTAAAACGTAGGACACAAGAAAGATATCCTGGAAAGTAGTCTTGGATTCGATGATTAAACCGATTCGTTTTTTCTAGGGAAAGTGTACGAAGACATTGTAGGAAGTGCATATTACGTTGCACCGGAGGTTCTGAAGAGAAACTACGGCAAAGCAGTCGATATTTGGAGCGCTGGAGTTATTCTCTACATACTTCTCTGTGGAACTCCTCCATTTTGGGCCGGTAAATTTTAACCGGACCACTTGGTTTTGTTTTGTAATTTCTCCGGTTAACTGAATAAATATATACTTTTTTGTTGGTGTGTAGAGACTGATAAGGGAATATTTGAGGAGATCTTGAGAGGGGAGATTGATTTTGAGTCGAAACCGTGGCCGTCAATCTCAGAGAGTGCTAAAGATTTGGTGAGGAACATGTTAAAGAGTGATCCCAAGAGACGGTTTACAGCAGCTCAAGTCCTAGGTAAAGAGGTTAATAGTATACTCGGTTTGTTTCGATTTAATGTTTTGAATCGTGGAATTGAATCAATCTTGGTTTCTCTCTAGAACATCCGTGGATACGAGAAGGTGGAGAAGCTTCAGATAAACCGATTGATAGCGCAGTTTTGTCGCGGATGAAGCAACTCCGAGCTATGAACAAGCTTAAGAAGCTTGCACTGAAAGTAAGTATTCTCGACGGTTTGGTTTAGTGGTGAATATTAGATCGGTTTGATTCATTGGTGTGATTTGGTTTGGTTTTTAAGTTTATCGCGCAAAATCTCAAAGAAGAAGAACTAAAGGGTCTCAAGACGATGTTCGCAAACATGGATACCGACAAGAGCGGTACAATCACGTATGATGAACTGAAAACCGGCCTGGAAAAACTCGGTTCGAGATTAACCGAAACCGAAGTTAAGCAGCTCTTGGAAGACGTAAGACATGCCATTCTCTCCTTTTCCTTGAATTAAACCGGTTTTAATTACTTTGGTTAATGTTTTCGGTTTAGGCTGATGTCGATGGGAATGGTACGATTGATTACATCGAGTTCATCTCGGCTACAATGAACCGATACCGAGTCGAAAGAGAGGATAATTTGTTCAAAGCTTTTCAACACTTTGACAAAGATAATAGCGGGTACGTTCGAAAACTGATTTGTACCAAATATTAACCATACTTAAAGCAGATCAATAACCAATTAAATGTGTTTTTGTAGGTTTATTACAAGACAAGAATTGGAAACAGCCATGAAAGAGTATAATATGGGAGATGATGCCATGATCAAGGAAATTATCTCTGATGTTGATGCTGATAATGTAAGTCGTATCTTCTAATTAAAACAGTAAATACGAACATAGTTTGATTAATTTAATAATTGTTCTTTAATTATGAACTCTTTTTTTATTTATTTATTTTTTTGTTTATAAGGATGGAAGTATCAATTATCAAGAGTTTTGCAATATGATGAAGAGCTGCTCACAATCACATCAGTCGAAATTGGTTCAATAAAATTGAGGACCAAAGACTCCGATTTTAATTTTTAAAATTTTTTAGTACATAAATTTCCAATGTATTTGGATTAAATTATAACCTGTCCATAATATTATATTCCACACAATCTCATCTTTCTTCATTCGTTTGTAAACCAAGTTGGGTCAAGTATTATCGTGTGGGACAATTTTTGGCGATTTTGGGTTTAATATTTTCATGAGGATTTACTGTGATGCCAAAGGCTTATCTCACCTTCTCCAACGATCCTAAATTGCATAGGCCCAACTAAGGCCCAATACACTTATTCGGGTAATATCAAGAGTCGTAAACGAAATTTGGTTTTTTTCTTTTTTTTAAAAAATTTTTTTTTGGATGTTTTTGTTGTTGTTGCATTCGATCTATACGAGTCACTGATCGATGAGTTAATCTGGAAAAGTTTAGAGATTTACCCTCGAAAGCTGCTCGATTCGTTCTCTTCTGTTCCTTTAGGTTTCATTCTCATTTCATTCTCATGTTTTCAATTAGACTCCATGGAAGAAAGTCTCTGGAGTTGCAGAAATGGCGTACCTTTAGAGTTACAGTGAATATTTTCCAAAATGCATCTGCTTTTCCCAATTCCTTCTCCTCTGCAAGTGGTGCTGCTGACGTGAGCCCTCGAGATAGTCGAAAAGGTCAGAACTTTACTGTCTCTTCTTACCTTGTTGAGTCTCTGGGTTTAACTACAAAACTCGCAGAATCCATCTCAAGGAAGGTTAGTTTCGACGACAAGGGCAATCCTGATTCTGTTCTGAGTCTTTTGAGATGTCATGGGTTCACAGATTCTCAGATCTCAAGCATTGTCACGACTTACCCAGGGTTGCTTGTAGCAGATGCTGAGAGATCTCTTGGTCCCAAGCTTCAGTTTTTGAAGTCAAGAGGAGCTTCAGCCTCTGAGCTCACTGAGATTCTTACTAAAGCTCCTAAGATCTTGGTAATCAAAAAGAACAACGCTATCAGCAGATACTATGATTTCGTCAAAGAGATTGTAGAAGCTGATAAGAGTTCAAAGTTGGAAAAGTTATGTCATTCTTTGCCACAGGGAGGTAGGCAGGACAATAAACTCAGAAATGTTTCGGTTCTGAGAGATTTGGGCGTGCCTCAGAAATTGCTGTTCTCTTTGCTCATGGATAACCATGTCTGCTGTGGGAAAGAGAAATTTGAAGAGACTCTCAAGAAGGTCCTTGAGATGGGTTTTGATCCGACCACTTCAAAATTTGTCATAGCTATGCGCATGCTTTACCAGTTTAGCGACAAAACAATAGAAGAAAAGGTCAACGTCTATAAAAGTTTAGGCTTTGCTGTGGGAGATGTATGGGAGATTTTCAAGAAGCATCCAAACTTTCTGACAGTCACGGAGAAGAAGATATTGAAATCCATGGAAACATTACTAGGCCTAGGATTCAGCAGAGGTGAGTTCATTATGATGGTCAAGTACTTTCCTCAGTGCACTGAATTATCTGTAGAGACACTGAAGAGGAAGATTGAGTTTCTGGTTAAGAACATGAATTGGCCACTAAAGGCTGTGGCTTTGTACCCTCATATACTTGGAATCAGCTTGGAGAAGAGGATTGTCCCAAGGTGTAATGTAATCAAAGCTCTCATTTCCAAAGGTTTGCTCGGAACTGAATTACCTCCTTTGGGTTCTGTCTTGACATGTACCGATGAGGTGTTCTTAAGCAGGTATGTGAGGAAGCAAGATGACAAGGAGCTTGTGGCTGAGTTGATGGCTATCTGCACCGGAGATCGTTCTTCATAGATCACAAGGCTTGCCAAGATCTCTGAGATTTACATTTTAGTTCTAAGCTTTTGTGATCTCAGTTTGATCCGTATCCGATTTAGAAAACAACTTTGAAGCTGTAATTTCGAACCCTTTTCCGAGTTAGTAGCATAGAAACGTAGAGAAATGACAATGCAAAGGCACAAAGATTCGTAGATAATTGTATCCAAGAACAAGTTGTTGAGCTCTTATATGGTTTTCTAAATTTAGAGCTCTGAATCTTCATGTGTGAATTGATCGATTAGTTTGATTGTTTCTTCATATAAACAGAAGATAGAATCCTTAGGGTTCAAATTATGTTTTGGAAAAGGCTCGTGCATAAAGATAATACTTTACTGTTTTCTTTTTCCTGTAAATCTCCTTTTGTTTTCCTTGTGATTCATAGTGTATACGAGATGTTTTCTTGATCTCTGGATTATATTCTGTAGTAATCACGAGGTATGTGACGAAGCATGATGATGATACGAAGCTTGTGGCTAAGTTGATGGCTATCTTCACCGGAGATTCGTAGATCAGAAGGATTGTCAAGTATTTTGGTTTTAGACTTTTGTAATCTCAATTTGTCATCAGACTTGTACACGTAAAATGAAACTCCGGAGTTCTTGGTCATGTAAAGCCTTTTTCGTTTTGTCTTTGGTTTGTTGAGAGGCTTTAAATTTAACTAACATAACGACTGTTTCGTCTCTGTCATAAGTGTTTGGTCGTGAGCTTGTGGTACATATCATCCAAACCCATGTTGGTAAACTCTGGAATCTATACTAAATGAAAGAAGCTATTTGGGGCCTATGAAGCTAGACACGTAAACTATTTTAGAGCTCTTTTCCATCTGCCACGTCATCAGTCTTGAAACAAAAATTTACCCATGTTAAAAAAAGTTCTCAGTCTAAAAAAACTGAAAATTAATTAAGAGAATTCTCGGGTTACCGAAGAGTTACAAACGCAATGGCCAATACCTTTTTCCAGCACAATAATTACGAATCCAATGCCTCGGGCTTTACAGCTCCTTCTCTTTCTATCCGTTCAATCCTCGGTGATTATAATACCAACCTTCAACCTCGGTCGCATATTTCATCCGCAGAAATCCATCACCTCCGTCTAAATCTGGGTATTATTGTTCTTTGAAGTGATCGAATTGGAGGCATCTACAGCTTCTGGGACAAATTAAACCAGACACGCCAAAAAGTTCATGAAGAAAATTGACCTTTCCCTCTCCACGCCTCCCATCTTCGTCTACGGTTAGTAGGCTCAATCAGAGTTGTTCGTAAGCCAAGCGAAGCAGAGTATCAAGATTCGTGGGCACAAAAAGTAGCAGAGCAGAGCCTGATGATGGTGATATAATAAAATAAGATCGCCAACAGTCAATGGGTATGATTTCTCCTATAAGCATTTCAGTGCTGTGATTGGTGCCTGAATTGTATATATAGGGTGCGGTAAGCTTTTGCGGAAGCCTGAAAGTTGAGATTGATCCTAATCTTTTTTGGGTGAAACAGGAATGTGTCGGTTCAGGTAACCAAGGGGTCTCTTCCAGGGAGACAGCTGAACATTATGGACGATCAAAGAGAGGACCAAGAGGTACAAGACATAAAATGTCCTCTGAGAAAACAATAGAGATGGAAGATGGCGTTTTGGCCGAGTTTCAGGGTCGAAGGTCGTCCGCTGAGAAAACTCCAACCCGTCCCATGTTTGAAAGATCTCCCTCTTTGCCAAGTGTTGATCGGATGTTCAATAATCGGAGTGGTGCAAGACGGAGTCTTGAGGTTGAAGAAACAGGTCATAGGAACAACACCGCTAGGGTTTTTTCAGCACCTGAGGATGGTGGCTTTATTGTTAAAGGATAATTTCTAAATTTCTATCAAGGTAAATTCGATGTTTGCATTTTAAATAGAAAATTTAGTATGTAGCTTTTGGATATGGTTTATGTTTGGATTTGCCGAGCTATCAATTGAATGTCCACTAGAATTAGAAGAAACGGACGCATAACACACACATTTCGTGGAAATTTACTAACATTATATATAATTTGTTGATACCCATCAGTGTTTTTTGGTATCTTCATTCACGAGAAGCGAAGACGGAGAGAGGTATATGAGCAAAAGGCGGCTAGAGGGGTTTGAAACAAATTATTGGTATATGATCCCTTTTTTTTGGGGGGGGGGGCTATAAGGTATATGAGCTTATGATGCTTTCTTTGTCTTATTTTTTCCCTCTTTTGTTTGAGTTCTTGATTTGTTTACAAGAAAAGCAACCCACATGAGTTATTTGAGACTTATGAAGCTTTCTTCTACTTTACGTAAGCTTTTTTGGGTTAAGATAATACCATTAAACATATATAGCTGCTCAGTTATGTGTTGTGGCTTATGAAGCCCGTATTGTCTTTTTAGATAGGGAACATTAAATAGTTTAGACGTTTAAGGAAACAGAGAAAACTTGCGTTTAGAGACCAAATCTTCATTCCTACATTCCGCTTGTGATTGGAATATAGCAATGACAAGAAAATTAACTTACATGTCATTGACCGACATTTTGGTGAAGCCAATTGCTAAGGCATGTGCTTTCCTTTTGCTTTCCCTTCTGTGTACATGCATGGCCTAAACATATACAGACTCATGATTTAAGAAACAAAAAAAAATCACACCCTAGAAAAAGTTTATATTCCTGTTCATACCACTGGCCTTTCTGCGAGAACTTCTTCATTCAGCCAAAAACGCCTCCACAAGATGTAAGACCAGGACACATTATGTTTGAACCAGAGAGAAGAAGCCGCAGTGTTGCCATGTATGGCCCGTCACAGATGTAGAAGGAGAGGGGACATTGTAAAGAATACTGTAAGAGATAGAAAGTGGTGAAGGAAAATTCAGAAAACAAATCCCTGATGCATTAGTTTGTTAGTTTACGAACCACTTCAACAATGAGAGAAGACTTAAAAAAAAAAAAAAAATGAGAGAAGACTTTTTGGAAAGAAATCCTCCAACACTGTTTCAAGTCTCGGGTACTGCAAATTACATTAACATCTTTATATCCAAATACCTACTCATAATTATAAGAAGTTTAAGATGGGATAAAAGAAAACAAGAGGCACACCTCTCTTGAATACTCTGGCGAATCCTATGTTGATCAGATGCCATCTCTTGGTTTTGTGACAATATTTCCTCCAATGAAACCTAAGTTAAATATACCTTGATAGATATAATGGTATCGCAAGTAGATCTTAAGGCATGCCCAAGTAAAAAAAACTTCTAAAAAAAGAAGACAACTTAAACTTAACTGCAGTAGAGAAATAGACTTTTTCAAAGACTCAATAGTCAATAGGAAAGTGTAAGCATGCTTCGGAGACAGATAAACACAAACTGCTTGATAATTGAGTGTTTATGCTGGTCCAATAGAGAGCAACATTATAATATTGGTTTTGGGGTTTATTTAAAGATCATGAAAGATACCTGCGTCTAGCGAGAGGAAGAAGCACAACAAATTAAAAGGAAAATGCATTGGATAAATTTTCTTGCGATTGGATAAATTTTTCAGAATACCGGAATATAAATGATATAAAATGAATTTTAACTATATTTTACATATCTTTTTATATACTATACAAATAAATATATAAAAATTATTAAAAAGATGTAACATAATAGTATTACTAGAATAAAAAAATTTCATTATAATTATTTTCCTTATTTTAATATATAAAATTTTAATGAAGTTGTTGAATCCAAACCATAAATTCAATTTTATTCAGTCTATAGATATTTATATAGTTAACAAAAAATTAAAACATTTAATTATTTAAAAAATCAAATACATCAATGGTCTCTACCTACATAAATGGATATCCTATCTTTGCAACTATATAAAACTATATTAATAAATATTAATAAAAAAATTAAGCATTCTTTAAAAAAGATCAGTCAATAATAAATAATAAAAACAAAACAAATAGCACTGAAAAAGAAAAAAATATACTATCCGCGCGTAGCGCGGTATAACCCCTAGTGTAAGCTATATAACAGTTGAGACAGAAGAAGCCAGAGTCTCTTTAAAGGTCTAGCCTTTACATACGGGCTGACCCGGCCCGTTAAGGCCCTGCTCATAAACCCTATTTCCCCCAAGACCCCAACTAGTTTCACTTCTTTCCTTCACTGTATCGTTGAGGCCCTGATCATAAGTTAGTTAAAGTTTTGAGATTTCTCTTCTCCTCAACAGTGGTTTCCTCGTCATGTATTCTCTGATACTCCATGGAAGAAGATTGGTGGAGTTGCAGAAACGTTGTAATCTGATAGTGTCAGTGCAAAATGCGTTTGCTTTCTCCAATTCCTCCTCTTCTGCAAGTGTTGCTGCTGATGTGTGCGTCCAAGGTGGTCGAAAAGGTAAGGCCTTTACTGTCTCATACCTCACTAAAAATCTCGGTTTCACTACAAAACTCGCGGAGTCGATCTCAAGGAGAGTCTGTTTCGAGGACAAAGGTAATCCTGATTCAGTTCTGAATCTTTTTAGAAGATATGGGTTCACAAATTGTCAGATCTCCACCATTGTTGCGGATTATCCACAAGTGCTTATAGCAGATGCTGAGAGATCCTTTGGTCCCAATCTTCAGTTTCTGCAGTCCAGAGGAGCTTCAACCTCTGAGCTCACTCAGATTTTTTCGAAAGTTCCTAAAATCTTGGGAAAGAAAGGGGACAGAACTATCAGCAGATACTATGATTTCGTCAAAGAGATTGTAGAAGCCGATAAGAGTTCAAAGTTCGAAAAGTTATGTCTTTCTTTGCCACAAGGTAGTAAGCAGGACAGTATAATCAGAAATGTTTCGGTTTTGAGAGAATTGGGCGTGCCTCAGAAATTGCTGTTCTCTTTGCTCATCTCTCATTATCACAATATGTGCTGTGGAAAAGAGAAATTTGAAGAGTCCCTTATCAAGGTTCTTGAGATGGGTTTTGATCCCACATCCTCAAAGTTTATCCTAGCTTTGCGCGTTCTCTACGGAATCAACGACAAGATAATAGAAGAAAGAGTCGATGTTTTCCGTAAAAGGTTAGGCTTTGCGGTGGGAGATGTATGGGAGATTTTCAAGAAGCATCCAATATGTCTGACGTACACGGAGAAGAAGATATTGAAATGCATGGAAACATTTCTAGGCCTAGGGTTCAGCAGAGATGAGTTCACGATGATGGTCAAGTGCTTTCCTCAGTTCATTGGATATTCTTCAGAGTTGGTTAAGAAGAAGATTGAGTTTGTGGTGAAGCAGATGAATTGGCCTGTTCAAGCTGTGTCTTTCTTTCCTCAGGTAATTTCATACAGCATGGAGAAGAGGATTGTGCCAAGGTGTATGATAGACTTTAGTAACGATAAAGCCTAACGAACGAGAATACTTGTATTAATCTGAGAATTGATTCAATACAAGATAGCTTTGCAAATCCAAATCAGATCTAGCTCTCATACAAAGCATAGATCATCAATGGCGATCGTCATATCGATCGAGAAAGACTCATTCAGTCTAATCCAAATACAAAGCATGAGAAAGTAAATTGAAACGCTTCACTTATTTAAGCTCGTTCTCGTCGAGCTTCATCTGTAACGGCAAACCCTCTTCCTCCTGAAGAGTCTTTGCCTAGCTCTCCTTACTTATTAAAACGCTGCGTTTCAGCTCTGCCTCTGACTTCTCCATTAGCCACATAGGTAGAGTGATAGACGATGTCTATCAATACTTCCCCCAACAAAAACAAGCTTGACCTCAAGCTTGGTGAGAATAACTTGTTGTGACCAATCACACTAATTGTCCACGTTCCAGCGATGCCAAAGAAAGTAAGACAGCCCACGACCTGTAATAGCAGAACCTGCACTTGCCATATTCTTGCTTTATATTTGAACATCCGGGTCTTGTAAAACTTCTTCCAATTAAGCTTATGGTGTATCATCCCATATGTACTCCGTTCATCCTTCTCGCTCTGGTTTCCAAAATCTTTCCCGAGAATATCAGACCCACTTGTTGGCAACAACAACCCAATCATCCCATTCACCATCAATAAGCAAGTAAGTTTTCCCTTGTATACTCCCGCCCTTGAAATTAAGCTTGACCACAAGCTTAGACTGATGGAAATGAGAAGATAACCACTATGGCAAAACCCAGATGGCTGCAACTCTGTTCTTAAGCCTGCAGCTTGTTCCAACCCAAACGCCAACGCTGAAGCATGATTTAGCGGCTTAAATCTCCATTTATGCTTCACTTGGAATTTTCCAGCCTTGTTTTGTCGCAGCCATTTCAATTTCCTTAGGTGTGCCTGTTGTTTAAACTTGAATTTCCAAGCTTTAGGATTCTTCTGTGGCTTCTTCTTACAAGGTACTCTTCTATACCCTTGACGGAGAGCAAACGTTTGGTGCAGCCCACGGAACTTCAAAATAAGATTCTGATTCTGAGACACCTTCCCATTCTTTCCACTCTTACCAGTTGAATACACATAGGTTTCATCCCCAACTGTAGGTTGCATAACATCAGACCAGTACTGAGGCAACTCAGCATTATATTCAACAGCAGGCACATTGGTGAGCTGAGATGTCAACTGATTTCTTTCCAGAATTGGTGACTCTATCTTCGGCAACACCAACAAAGTTTCATTTTCACCAATATGAGATGCAACAAAACTGTCCACAACGAGTGAATGCTCCGTGTCCTGCGGGTGTGAAACACACTCTGTTTCCAAGTATGAAACTGTTGTGATCTGCAACTTCTGCTCCAAAGACACATCTGTAGCCAAGGTATCAGTGGATACTATTGCACCTCCCAAATCTTCTGTGTGATCAATCGCAGGAAGTGAGTCGTTTGTACGCATAAATTCTGCTGGTTGATAAGCCCCAGAAAGTGAATTTTGCATGAGCAGTATCTTTGGCGAATAGAAACGAAGGACAGGAGATGGTGGAGCAACATGTGCGTCTTGCAGCTTCTTAAAACGTAGCTTCTCTTTGAACTTGAATTTCCTAGCTTTATAGAGCTGCCTCTGCCTTGTTATGCTTCTAGCTTTAGGAAGAACTCGTTGGTGAGCACAGTAAGGCTTCGAAGTGAGCGACCAATCCTGAGACATCTGCACATTTTCTTCAGTTGCATCACTCAAATGCTTATAAGTGTCATCCGCTATTGCAGGCTTCAAAAAATCAGACCAGAACCGAGGCATCTCTTCCCTCTCTTCAACTGCAATGACATTGACCTCTTGCACCGCCACTGATTTTGTTGGATTGATGTCCAAATGTGGAACTAGCTCTGAAACGCAACATGGATGCAACACAGAAGATCCATCATCACCAGATATCTCATCAGTTTCTTCCCTGAACGGTGAATTGGTCTCCTGCACTACGCTCATCGTTTCATGCTCACAACTCGGGAATGCTTCAACACCATCAAACACAGGCATAACCACGTTCCGCAACATATTATCACGAGTGGCAACATTCACAGCACCAGATCGATAGCCTAGCGAAGAATCATCCCGGTTTTGTTCCAAGTGAGGAAACTGTACCTGAGTCGGCGAGTACAATTGTTCCGGTGAATGGAACGAAGATTCTGGACGATACGGTTCCACCGGATGTTTACCCAAGGCCTTCAGAATTGATTCGAATCTTGAATCCAAGCGATTCGCAATTGCCTGAAGCTTCGAATCAATCGTTTGAAACGTGTTGTCAAGCTTTAAATCCATCGATTGAACAGTCAAAGCACCAGATCGATAACCTAATGAAGTTTTATCCCGATTTTGTTCCAGACGAGGTTGAGTTACCAGAAAATGTTTGTGACGTTCCGGAGACTCGAGGTTGTGACATTGCGGACGCGATTCAACAAAACCCTCCCATGGATCGCGATTCCAACTATATCTGTAACCTCTAGCAGATTCGATTCTCAACCTAATCTTCTCAGGATCATCATCGGCACCAAACTTCAACACCAACTTATGCTTCATCTCTTCCAATTACGGAAAGGCCTGAATGAATCGAGTTCATTGATGTACCTTGCAGCTTCGCCTCTCAGAGATTGACGAGCCACCGTTATTTTCCCGAACTCCATGAGTGGCGTTCGATCAAAATACTGGTCCATCCAAGAAATCCATTGCCGCACTTCGCCGTCGCAAAACACCGGAGCTTCGTGACGGTATGCCATGGTTGCGCTTGATTGATTCCTCCGATTTGTCACCGTCGCGTTAGATTCGATCGAGTTTCACCGCACCAATGATAGACTTTAGTAACGATAAAGCCTAACGAACGAGAATACTTGTATTAATCTGAGAATCGATTCAATACAAGATAGCTTTGCAAATCCAAATCAGATCTAGCTCTCATACAAAGCATAGATCATCAATGGCGATCGTCATATCGATCGAGAAAGACTCATTCAGTCTAATCCAAATACAAAGCATGAGAAAGTAAATTGAAACGCTTCACTTATTTAAGCTCGTTCTCGTCGAGCTTCATCTGTAACGGCAAACCCTCTTCCTCCTGAAGAGTCTTTGCCTAGCTCTCCTTACTTATTAAAACGCTGCGTTTCAGCTCTGCCTCTGACTTCTCCATTAGCCACATAGGTAGAGTGATAGACGATGTCTATCAATACTTCCCCCAACAAAAACAAGCTTGACCTCAAGCTTGGTGAGAATAACTTGTTGTGACCAATCACACTAATTGTCCACGTTCCAGCGATGCCAAAGAAAGTAAGACAGCCCACGACCTGTAATAGCAGAACCTGCACTTGCCATATTCTTGCTTTATATTTGAACATCCGGGTCTTGTAAAACTTCTTCCAATTAAGCTTATGGTGTATCATCCCATATGTACTCCGTTCATCCTTCTCGCTCTGGTTTCCAAAATCTTTCCCGAGAATATCAGACCCACTTGTTGGCAACAACAACCCAATCATCCCATTCACCATCAATAAGCAAGTAAGTTTTCCCTTGTATACTCCCGCCCTTGAAATTAAGCTTGACCACAAGCTTAGACTGATGGAAATGAGAAGATAACCACTATGGCAAAACCCAGATGGCTGCAACTCTGTTCTTAAGCCTGCAGCTTGTTCCAACCCAAACGCCAACGCTGAAGCATGATTTAGCGGCTTAAATCTCCATTTATGCTTCACTTGGAATTTTCCAGCCTTGTTTTGTCGCAGCCATTTCAATTTCCTTAGGTGTGCCTGTTGTTTAAACTTGAATTTCCAAGCTTTAGGATTCTTCTGTGGCTTCTTCTTACAAGGTACTCTTCTATACCCTTGACGGAGAGCAAACGTTTGGTGCAGCCCACGGAACTTCAAAATAAGATTCTGATTCTGAGACACCTTCCCATTCTTTCCACTCTTACCAGTTGAATACACATAGGTTTCATCCCCAACTGTAGGTTGCATAACATCAGACCAGTACTGAGGCAACTCAGCATTATATTCAACAGCAGGCACATTGGTGAGCTGAGATGTCAACTGATTTCTTTCCAGAATTGGTGACTCTATCTTCGGCAACACCAACAAAGTTTCATTTTCACCAATATGAGATGCAACAAAACTGTCCACAACGAGTGAATGCTCCGTGTCCTGCGGGTGTGAAACACACTCTGTTTCCAAGTATGAAACTGTTGTGATCTGCAACTTCTGCTCCAAAGACACATCTGTAGCCAAGGTATCAGTGGATACTATTGCACCTCCCAAATCTTCTGTGTGATCAATCGCAGGAAGTGAGTCGTTTGTACGCATAAATTCTGCTGGTTGATAAGCCCCAGAAAGTGAATTTTGCATGAGCAGTATCTTTGGCGAATAGAAACGAAGGACAGGAGATGGTGGAGCAACATGTGCGTCTTGCAGCTTCTTAAAACGTAGCTTCTCTTTGAACTTGAATTTCCTAGCTTTATAGAGCTGCCTCTGCCTTGTTATGCTTCTAGCTTTAGGAAGAACTCGTTGGTGAGCACAGTAAGGCTTCGAAGTGAGCGACCAATCCTGAGACATCTGCACATTTTCTTCAGTTGCATCACTCAAATGCTTATAAGTGTCATCCGCTATTGCAGGCTTCAAAAAATCAGACCAGAACCGAGGCATCTCTTCCCTCTCTTCAACTGCAATGACATTGACCTCTTGCACCGCCACTGATTTTGTTGGATTGATGTCCAAATGTGGAACTAGCTCTGAAACGCAACATGGATGCAACACAGAAGATCCATCATCACCAGATATCTCATCAGTTTCTTCCCTGAACGGTGAATTGGTCTCCTGCACTACGCTCATCGTTTCATGCTCACAACTCGGGAATGCTTCAACACCATCAAACACAGGCATAACCACGTTCCGCAACATATTATCACGAGTGGCAACATTCACAGCACCAGATCGATAGCCTAGCGAAGAATCATCCCGGTTTTGTTCCAAGTGAGGAAACTGTACCTGAGTCGGCGAGTACAATTGTTCCGGTGAATGGAACGAAGATTCTGGACGATACGGTTCCACCGGATGTTTACCCAAGGCCTTCAGAATTGATTCGAATCTTGAATCCAAGCGATTCGCAATTGCCTGAAGCTTCGAATCAATCGTTTGAAACGTGTTGTCAAGCTTTAAATCCATCGATTGAACAGTCAAAGCACCAGATCGATAACCTAATGAAGTTTTATCCCGATTTTGTTCCAGACGAGGTTGAGTTACCAGAAAATGTTTGTGACGTTCCGGAGACTCGAGGTTGTGACATTGCGGACGCGATTCAACAAAACCCTCCCATGGATCGCGATTCCAACTATATCTGTAACCTCTAGCAGATTCGATTCTCAACCTAATCTTCTCAGGATCATCATCGGCACCAAACTTCAACACCAACTTATGCTTCATCTCTTTCCAATTACGGAAAGGCCTGAATGAATCGAGTTCATTGATGTACCTTTCAGCTTCGCCTCTCAGAGATTGATGAGCCATCGTTATTTTCCCGAACTCCATGAGTGGCGTTCGATCAAAATACTGGTCCATCCAAGAAATCCATTGCCGCACATCGCCATCGCAAAACACCGGAGCTTCGTGACGGTATGCCATGGTTGCGCTTGATTGATTCCTCCGATTCGTCACCGTCGCGTTAGATTCGATCAGTTTCACCGCACCAATGATAGACTTTAGTAGCGATATAGCCTAACGAAAACGGGAATACTTGTATTAATCTGAGAATCGATTCAATACAAGATAGCTTTGCAAATCCAAATCAGATCTAGCTCTCATACAAAGCATAGATCATCAATGGCGATCGTCATATCGATCGAGAAAGACTCATTCAGTCTAATCCAAATACAAAGCATGAGAAAGTAAATTGAAACGCTTCACTTATTTAAGCTCGTTCTCGTCGAGCTTCATCTGTAACGGCAAACCCTCTTCCTCCTGAAGAGTCTTTGCCTAGCTCTCCTTACTTATTAAAACGCTGCGTTTCAGCTCTGCCTCTGACTTCTCCATTAGCCACATAGGTAGAGTGATAGACGATGTCTATCAGTGTAACGTTATGAAATCTCTCATGTCCAAAGGATTGCTCGGAGAGGGAGGAAGTGAAATCCCTACACTACCTTCTGTCTTGGCATGTACCGATGAGGTGTTCTTAAGCAGGTATGTGAGAAAGCAAGATGACAAGGAGCTTGTGGCTGAGTTGATGGCTATCTTCACTGGAGATCGTCCTTCATAGATCATAAGGCTTGCCAAGATCACTGAGACTCACATTTTAGTTCTAAGCTTTTGTGATTTTAGTTTGATCAGTATCCGACTTAGAAAACAACTTCAAAGCTGCAAATTTGAATCCCTTTTCCGAGTTAGTAGCATAGAAACGTGGAGATATGACAATGCAAAGGCACAAATATTCGTTGATAATTGTACCCAAGAACAAGTTGTTGAGCTCTTATATGGTTTTCTAAATTCAGAGCTCTAAATCTTCATGTGTGAATTGATCGATTGGTTTGATTGTTTCTTCATATATACAGAAGATGGAATCCTTAGGGTTCAAATTACGTTTTGGAAAAGGCTCGTGCATAAAGACCAATACTTTACTGATTTTTTGTTTCTTTGTTGTAAGATCGCTCCTCTTCTAGTGTAAATGATAGTACACTAGTTTCAAAGCGGGCGCCTTTTTTTAATGTTGGAACACATTTTTTTCCATAAACCCTGTTTTCATTCTGACTGGAAGATGAAAATGAAAAGTTACGAAGGTTTTTGTTGATATCATTCTCTTTTGCATGTACAATGCATATAGCCTTTAAGATATCTCCGAATACGTTTAATCTTTTAACTTCTGAGCTCACTCATGTGCACATCTAAACTTGCAAATGATGCAATTCGAAGCAACCTATACAATGGTCAATGTTTCATTCATGTCCTCGGTCTCTGATTCCAATTGTAACCAACAAAAATTTTCATGATTCGTAATAAAGTTTCTTTAGACTGAAATAACGAATAGTTAGTTTAACTAACTTCACAATTTAACTGTGAACCAATAAAGTATATACATATATATATATATATAAAAGCATTACAATCAAAGCTTTAACAATCTGCGAAGTAAAATACGAATATAAAACATATATTACATTGAATTAAAGAGATATATAACTCACTGGAAGCTATGCGTTTAAACTTAAAACAATTTTAAGAGCAGATATCCTTGAAAGCGCTATGCGTTCTCTTGTTAATCATTTACCTTGACAAAGTTCCTTGCAAGAATCATAATTTGACCAGCTTTAGATATGGTCTTCACCAATCATGACGTATGCAATCAATATGAAGAGTGGTGCAACATTCAATACACCAGTAGAATAAGTTTTCATCTGCATCTTCTAAATTCTGTTCGCACACCTCGCACCAATCTTCCTCGGACACATGTGTCCTCCATAAAAAAGTGAGAAAATGTTCGTCATGCTTATACCTTACTTCGTGTGGTAAGGTAGCACACTTGATACACACAATAAAACAGCATTTGATGCAGTTTAACTGTCTGTAACAAAATTCTTGGCATACCTCACATATTAGTTTTTTTTCTGGGTCTAAAGATAGAAACAAGGGATGTTCATGACCTTGATAATCAAACGGCTCGGAAATAAAAGCACACCGTACACACCGTACATCAATATCGAATTCGCATTCCCTTATCGGACATTGATATAGAAAGCCACTACAATAACTACCACAAGCATTACATATGAAGAATGATCCGGAATAAGAATATCCACTCTTAGCCTTCACTGTAAGTGGATGAGGATGTAACACATGTTGTATTCTACGACTAGCTTTTGCGCATGTTTCATGGAGGGTGAAGCCACACTCCATACAAGAATATAATTTACCTTCAAATATAGGCAGAACACACAATCCACAAAGCTTGTTTTCATCATAGGGTATGTTGCTCTCAAGCTTTAGATGATGATCATGAAGAAAATGATGTATCACTCCTTCAGATATCATACTGAACGGTGGTGCATCTTGTGTTATATCATCTTCTTCTGGTACATTTTCGAGTTCTTCTCCGTCACACACATCTTTTCCTAGAGCACATTTTGAATGAAAAACATAATCACTACACTTTCCACAAATATATGCACCATACTCACTGTTAAGTTTTTCACGACAAACTCCACAAGACCATTTGTCGGATTGAAGAGAAGAAATGTATGAGATGCGGTGCTTGTGACGTGATATCTTGATGATGTTTGGGTAATACATACAATTGTTATGAGCTACAAAATTGCATCTGAGACAAAGGTAGGTGGGGTTTTGTCTCAACAAACCACAAATGTTACAAATTAAGGAAGCTTGTCTTGGAAAAAAAGTGAGGGGATGATCATGTCTTTTTGGTTCATTTATATCAAAATATATCGACTCCATCGCACACACTGCATGCATAACAACCTGACAAATTTCACAAGAATACACCAAAAAGTGTGCTTTCCTTGCACAACACAAACATTCATGAATATTTCGGCCAATAGGATAATCACGAAAGCTAAGTATGAGGGAATGCTTAGGGTGGTAAGGGTGTTTGATTTGAGAAGGAGATTCGACACATTCTTTGTGGTATTTTGTTTTATGGTATTCACAGAAATAATAGTCAGTGCCCAAATTTGAGTCTCTACATACATGACATCTATCATCTACATCGGAATTCACACCAAAAAAAAATAATCTACATCGAAACTTTTATTGTTGAACAAATGGAGTACATGATGATACTTATCGGTTTTTGTAGTTTTAGAGATGTCATACTCAGGAGAAGAATCGATGTATGAACAATGAAGCTGAGAAACTCTTACTATAGGACATAAGAAAAGAAGTTGAGAAGAGTGGTCATGGCTGGCTGCTTCATCATAAGAGATTAATGGATTTTGTGTTTGTGGTATGGGGTTGTATTTCGGATGGTGGTATTCAAGAAGAACTAGTTTACCATGCCATTCTACTTCGTGTCCATTGCTGCTTCGAGTCTTTCTTTATTACAATTATATGTTATTGTCTTTTGAAATTATTTGGGGAAATTGTCACAAATACCACATTCAACATACCATTTTTCAATAATACACTCCTTGCAAAAATACACTTATTTTTAATGTGTATAATTACTTTCTTACCCTCGATTACTAGTCTTTCTTCCCCAAATCCTCTCATCCCTGCCTCTTCCATTTTGCTCTTCCTCCGACGTCGACCAGTTCATAGCCGGTGACGGTGGCGCATGGATGTAAATCCGGACGAATGGAGCCGATAGTTACTCACATGGTCTTGGGTGAATGTGGCGCGTCCTGGAGATCGAATCGTTGCTCTTCACGTTCTCGACTACTCTCTCGGTTTGTAAACCCTTGTTTTCGTTGCTCCTTCTTTCGTGATCTGAGATCTTTTTTTAAATATGGTTTTTACTACATCTTTGTGCAGAAGGCTCAACGTCGCTTATTTCGCTGCTTAGGACTTTTGATACTATGCTTTTAGGGTCTATGAAAGCTTCTGCAACTTAAAACAGGCAAGTTTGTTCGAAGGCTTGTGAAGAACTGTAACAATTTAAGTGGAAATGTCTCTTCTTTTTAGAACGGAGGTTAAGTTTACAGGGTTAAGTATACTGAAAACGATGTTTGTAAACAGGTTGCTTTAAAGTTAAAGGTTTTCAGAGGCAAATCAGCTAGGAAAGTTCTTGTACAGGAAGTGAAATCGTCCGGAGCAACAAGTTTAATCGTCTGTTCTTCTAAGAGACATCACACAAGCCAAGTATTGTGCTAGGAATCTTGCCAAGGATGTCTGCGTTTTTGCTGTTAAGGGTGGCAAAATTATGTTCCGCAGAGTACCTAATAACAATGGTATGTTACGGATTAGTTTCTGATACTAATGATGGTGGTTTAATATTTTTATTTTCTGATTGGTAAACTGTTGATGTCTACTCTGGTTTGTTCTTTCTTACTTGTATTTTAATTTTTGTTAACGAAAGTTCTGTGCTTTGTAAGTGCAGATGGAGTGCTTGTCCATAGAGCTCGTCTAACATCTGGTTAGGTAAAAGTCTCTGTCTTTCTCTGATTCAGTTTCTTGCTTGTTGCTGATTCTGAGTTTGTAAAGGTTGAGAGACACCATTGATTTTTTATGCAGGTCTTATTGGTTCTAGGCGCTGCGGGTGGCGGTTGACCAAAAAAAAGGCGCTGCGGGTGGCGTTGGCCTTGCTGCTGTTCAAATCGGCAAAATATGTGGAGCCGTTGTCATTGCAGTTGCTAGGTATTAAATTTATTCAGATTGGAGCTTTGCCAATCTGAGGTGGTGGAACCGATGGAGAAAGAGTCGGATCTCTTACCAATGCATGAAGCGTCTCCGTGACGCCGTCTTCATCATTGCCGAAAATGGGAGCATTGGATTGAGATTGTGGGAAGAAGAAGGTAGGAGAGTTCTCATGATGATGGAGGTGAGAGTGTGAGAAAGATGAAAGAAAGGAGAGTGAGGAGGAGGAAGATGAAGTGTTATAGGAAAAGAGAAGAAGAGCGTGGAGAAGAAGACTTCATGGAAGAGTTTATAAGGATTTATAAAAGTTTTACAAAGGATTTAATAAACCTTTATAAAAGATTTTATCTTTATAAAAAAATTTTATAAACCTTTATAAAAAATTTATAAATCTTTATAAAATATTTATAAACCTTTATAAAAAGTTTATAAACCTTTATAAAAAGTTTATAAATTATTTATAAACGCCCACTTGCTGGCATTGGAGGAAGTCATCTTGTTAGTACAAGTGTTCTTGGACTCCCAGTTCCTTGTAAAATTCTTCAAATCATTTGAAGTCACCGTTGAGCAAATGAGAAGTCTGGTTGTTATCAGCTTTTTCTGTCTCCGGTTTATCTCTTTGTTGTTTGCATTACTCTCTCGTACTGCTTTTAATTATGCAGTTTATTTAGCTAAGAGTGCTTTGTGCTTGGTGTTTTCTTATTACTCTTGTAATGGAGGTTAACTTTAGCTCATAAGCTATTATATAATCGTTTGTACAAAAAAAAGGGAAGAAGACATTGAATCTGCATTTATAACCTCTTATAAATACTATACAAACTCTTATAAATTATTAATAAAACTTTTGTAAAAGATATATAATAATCTTAAATTATGTTCTCTACTTGTTTAAAAAGTTTTATATAATGTAAGATGATTATGGTTTCAGGATTGTTGATAATAGCCCTTATAGGATCATAAATAGATTTATAAGCTCTTATACAAGTTTTATAAACGTTTATAAATGATTTATAAGCCCTTACAAAAGTTTTATAAGGCTCTAAACATCATTGAGTAATGCTTTATAAGCTCTTACAAAATGTTTTATAAGACTTTAGAAATAATTTTATAAGGTTTTATAAACAATAGCTTTATAAATAGTTTTATAAAATTTTATAAAGCTTTATAAATTGTTTTATAAGGCTTGGTATTTAGTTCTAGGTTTTATAAGGTTATAGAAATAGTTTTGTAAGGCTTTATAAATGATTTTATATACCCTTACAAATGATTTATAAACCTTTATAAATAAGCTTTTTTTTTACAACAAATGAACTTATAAACCTTTATAAATGATTTACAAACCTTTATAAATAATTTTATAAACCCTTATAAATGATTTTATAAACTATATTATAATTAATAGATTTATAAACCCTTATAATAAGTCTTATAAACCTCTCATAAATTTCACATAAGGTATATAGTTATTAAGTTACATGTAATATAGTTTTATATGGTTTCAGATAAATTGTAAGACTTTATAGTTCTGGTTATATAAGGTTTTATAAAGCCTTATAAAAACGGACGCTACTCTCATCAATCTAATTTGAATTAGTGTTAGTGTCTTAAATAGATTTATAAAGCTTTATAAAATATTTGTATATTTCTGATTTTTATAAGGCTTCATAAACGGTTTTATAAAGGCTCCATAACCAACTTCAGCTTTATAAGGGCTTTGTAAACAGTTTATAAACCTTTATAGTTTTGGTTTACAAAGCTTTATAAGCATTTTATAGATAATTTTATGAAGTTTCAAAAACATTTTTTTAAGGTTTTATAAATATTTTTAATAAAGCTTAATAGTTTTGGCTTTATAATGATTTAAAAGTCTTTATAAATAATTTTATAAGGCTTTGTAATTATTTAAAATGTTTAAAAAGGTTTTATAATGTAAAATATGTTTTTATAAGAGTTTATAAATCACTTTATAAAGGCTTGTAAAGGCTCCTCTCATCACTGTGACTCGACTTAGTCTCTTAAATAGATGTATAATAAATAGATTTGGGAAAAAGTTATAGCTTTTATGAGATTTTATAAGACTTCATAAATAGGTTTATAAGATAAACTGTAAGGTTTTCTAGTATTGGTTTTATAAGGTTTTATAAAGCCTTATAAAAATGGATGCTACTCTTATCAATCTAACTCAACTTAGTGTCTTAAATAGATTTACAAAGCTTTATAAATATTTTTATAATATATTATAAAGCTTTATAAAGGTTATATTTCTGGGTTTTATATGGCTTCATAAATGGTTTTAGAAGGGCTGATAATCGGTTTTATAAGGGCTTTATAAGATTTTTATAAAGCTTTATGAATATTTTATGAAGTTTTAAAAACAGTTTTATAAGGCTTTATAAATATTTTTTAATAAAGCTTAAATATTCATGATTGATCAAATCAGGAATAGAGTATAGTGAAATTAGATAAAGTTTATCACCAATCTTATAAAGAATACAATCAAAATTTCTGAAATTCGACATAGGAGGTCAAACACCTTCCTTCGAAGCAAAATTATCAAACTATTTATAAAGGCTATTTTCCCAGCACCATTTATTTCTTCTCTCTCACAGCAGAGATGCCCATTCTTTGTACATCGAAAGAAGAGTGAACCTTTATAAATTATTTAAAGCATTTATAAAATAATTTATAAACCTTTATAAAAGATTTACGATCTCTTATAAATTATTTATAACCCCTTATAAAATATTTATAAAACTTTATAAATTAGTTATAAGGCTTTGTAAATTATTTATAAGGCTTTGTAAATTATTTATAAGATTTTCAAAATCTAATTTGATCGCCATTATATAATTGACGTAAGGCTTTGAAGGACAGTATTCAAGAGATGAAACAAGTCTTACGAGTTATCAATCCTGTTGAAAGCCACAAATAGCCTGGTATCTTCTCTCATTCTTCAACTGACTGAAACTTTCTTACAATTTGACTATTATTACCAAACCCTGTTCAATGCGCTGACACGATCCCAAAAGTACTGTACTCATCGAAAAATATCTTATAAACTTCACCGGTTATATTATATATTCGAATGGAGAAAGCAGATTTAAGATATCATGCAAATTAAGTAGAATAAAAATGGATCTGATGGAACCACCAATATAATTATAAATTAAGTATATTTAGCATTCCAAAATAGTATATCCGATTCGGGGAACATCCATTAGACTTCATGTCACATAACATCTTTATTATCTCACTAGATCTCGATTTCTTCCCCAACATACTTGGAACACAAACTTAATCCAATTAGATGCCTCCCTAAAATATATGTATACTATTGGATGTTATGTATAAGCTGCAGTCCCTTTATTAAACCTTATAAAAAATTTATAAACCTTTATAAAGCTTATACAGTATGTAAAAAAATTATAAGGTTTTATGAAGGTATTATAAAGCTTCATAGATATACATAATGAAGAAGGCGAATAAAAATTTATTTGGCTCGATCCTTACACAAAACTATGAGATAAACATTGTAATTTGAAGAATCAGATCACATCAAAAGATAATTTATACTACAGAGTTGGTGTTCTGTAAATATATAAGCAAGCGGATGCAGGTACATGCAGATGTCCATGTACGCATCTAGTTGAAAAAGAGCCATTATGACCTTACCAAGGTGGTTGGTAACTTCTGGATAAAACCAACAGTATCTGTGAGAAGAAACTCCTTCTCGTTGTGCATCTGACGAAAAAGAACCCAGAAAATAAATCTCATGTCAAAACTCGATATCACATAATTTAGTCTCAAGATGGCGGTGCAGGTTGTGCAGTGTAATTACGTTAGACATATGACATAGCAGTATAGCACCCATCATCTGCTATGTAATGTGTCACATAATAAAAGAAAAAACAGTCTCCTGAAAAAGGGGGGCTGCAGATCTGCTCTTCCAACAAATTTAACTGACCTGAACCCTTCTCGTTGTTGGATCAAGGGTCGCAAACAAACGATTTTCAGCGAGAACATTAGCACCAGTCAATTGGTTCAATAGTGTGCTCTTTCCAGCGTTTGTGTAACCAACCTAAAACACAATGGGCATTAAACATTCACATATGAAATGAGGTGTTGGTCAATTCCTACGAGTTTATAAAAATAATGTGCTGTACTTACCAAATACAACAGGAACAGGTATAGCAACACGCCAGCTTCTATACTGCTTCCGATGCTTTCTAATAGATTCCAACTCTTTCTTTAGAACTCCAATCTAGCCATTCAGTATAAAAACGTTTAGAATTTACTTATCTTAATGGACCTATACAGAAAAACCTAAACAACGGCAGAGCCTCGGAAGTTGCTCATCACTAATATAATCACAAACTGTGTCACCCACCACGCAAACATTTATAAGGCTTTGAAGGCTGTGTCACACACCATCTCTTGAAATTGATGTCTGTGATTTTGTAAATATTACGATTCATCGCCATTATCTCTCGCTTTCTCATCAACCAAACACTCCCCAATCCACCTCTCCTTCTCACGCCGCTCCTTCTCCGCCGTCGCAATGTCCTCCTCGACTCCTCCTCCGAGCCAGATCATCGAGCACATCGTCCTCTTCAAAGTCAAAGACGAGACTGAATCCTTCAAAATCGACTCCATGATGAACGGTCTCAACGGTCTCGCCTCCCTCAGCCAAGTGACGCACCTCTCCGCCGCGTCAGATCCTCCGCCACCGCTTTCACTCATGTCCTCCATAGCCGGTACGGATCCAAGGAAGATCTCAATGCGTACGCTGCGCATCCAGATCACGTCCGCGTCGTCAAGGAATCTGTGCTGCCGATCTGCGAAGACGTCATGGCTGTTGATTGTATGAGGAAGAAGAGATAGATCGACGAAAGAAAATAAAATAATGATTAATTATTAAGGTTATTTTAGTCATTTTAAGATAAGAAGAAGTGTAAAAATGAAAATGGCTTTCTTAGAAGTGTATAAGTAAAAAAGTGTATCAAACAAGTGTATTATTGAAATTGTCCCAATTATTTGTTATACAAAAATAAAACTTTCTACAATATTTCCAATATATAATGAAAACTTGATTCCAAAAGTCGCATTTAGTTTAAGTTATCAGATCCTTAACGTGAAATCATTTTGTTCTTTTCTTCGTAATTTTGTTCTCTTTTTTGAGAAACATGTACTTGTGATAATGTTATTTTCACGTAAAGAAAGAATCAACTTGTCTTTGGCATTTTGCACTTGGTTTTCGTCTTTTTGAAATTACTAGACTCCTCAAGATTTTATAGTTAATTTCTTGATATATTATTGATCCATCTGATTCAGTGTCAAATATATAAATGTGTTTTAATCGAGACTTTCTTAGCTGGACACTTTTTTCTTCTTTTGGTTAGATAAATGATTAGTTCCAAAACAAATCTGTAACTCTAAAGTTTAGTTCCAGTTGTTATTTATAGTTTAAAGGTTTACATGTTAAGTATATGTTAGATTTAAAGAATCTTCAATGTATTACTACATCTTTTACTTCAAAATAAAATAATTTTAAATAGAATTAAGTTTTATTCTAATCCTATTTCATTTTTACTGTAATATAATATAGAATAACAAATAAAAAATGAGATAATAAATAGTGTATCAATTCATTAGGAACCGATGACTCGATCTAAACATGATCTAATAATCAAGTGCCCCAATTTTTTATATACACATTTTTATATTAAAAAATTCAAAATAGTAAAAGAACTAGATTGAGAATGACCTAAATATATTATATATATATATATGTATTTTATCTTTTTCATTACAAAAATTTTACTTATAAAATTTTAAGTCAAACTTTATTTGTTCTAAAGCTTATAAATTTGTTGAACTAGTTTTGAATGGATAGCTTCACTTGGTGACCACATTTTACAAAAAAAATATTACGCTGGATTTTTTGTTTCTAAAATTTTATACCACTTAAGAGGAATTTTTTTTTTTTGTTGCTCAAATTATTTACCATTTTAAGAGAATTTTTTTCTAAAATTTATATGGATCCTACACAATTTCTCTTTTTTCATCATATATTGAGGAATGAAACAAAAAACAACTAGATTGAGAATGACCTAAATATATTATATATATGTATTTTATTTTTTTCGTTACAAAATTTTTACTCATAAAATTTTAAGTCAAACTTTTTTTGTTCTAAAGTTTATAATTTTTTTGAACTAGTTCTGAATGAATAGCTTCAATTGGTGACCACATTTTAGAAAAACAAATTAGGGTGGATTTTTTGTTTCTGAAATTTTATACCAATTAAGAGGAAATGATTTTTTTTGTTGCTAAGATTATTTACCATTTTAAGAGAATTTTTTTCTAAAATTTATATGGATCCTACACAATTCCTTTTTTTTTTCATCATATATTGAGGAATAAATGAAAAAAAAAATATTTTCCTTCCTAAATTTGATGAGGAACAAAAATTTATTTCATCAAATAAAACTTTATTCCTTTATTTTATTTTATTATGTTGTCACCAATCAAAGCCTATGATTATTCTATATTTAGATTAAATTTATTTAAATTTTTGATTTTATTTTGGAATTGAAATGAAATAGGATTACAAAATGGAGTTTGAAAAAACTAATGTTAATGTTAAGTAACTCCTGATTAATATGTTAAAAAGGGTGCAAGCAAACATAAAATCATAAATTCATGTGAGTCTTCATCATGCAGAGTTATAATCTGAGACTAGGGGTGGGCATAATTTCCGTTCCATCCCATCCCATTCCCATTCCCAAATTTCTATCTCATATGCTTCCCAAACTCCCATTTGGGATAAGTTTTAATTCCCGATTTGGAATGGAATGAGACCGGACGGGACGAGAACGAGAATTTCTGGAATCCCGTTTAAAATAATACAATATATATTATACATATCATATAAAGATTATTATATAATTTATTTATGTAGATATTATTTATACTGAATTTTATTTTGATGTGAACTTTTGATGTGATTTACTTTAGGTTAGTTTATGTTAATTTAATTATAGTTTTTTTGTTTTATCGTTTCAATTGTTATGAAATATGGTTTAATATTTCTACTCCGTCCATTTCCGTTTCCCGTTTCCGTTCCAAATTTTAAATGGGAAATAAATGGAAAAGTTTTTCAGTACCAAAATGGGAAAATGGCCAAACAAACCCTGAACTTTTCGAAAGTGGCCAAAAAATACCCCAACTATAGGTTGAGCCAAACAATACCTCGACTATATTTGACTTTCACGAAAACTAATCAATTTACCTTTGACGTGGCCAAAAAAACACCGTTAATCGGTTTAACAGAACGTAGTTACGGGGTTAATTAAGCCGTTTAATACAACGTTTAATGAAACGTTGTCGTTTTGGAAAATAACGAAAATTAAAAAAAACCGCTTCCACCTCGGTTCGAACATGTGTTGTTTGGAGATGCAGATGGGTGTTATGCCACTGGGAGAGTGGTGTTTTAATCGTTAATTGATACAACGTAATTGTATTTAAAGGTAATAAAACCCGTTTCTTTTAAATGTATCAAAGCTGTATTATTCTCTCCCAATTCACGCAACCCTAACATCAGAGAGAACCCCCAAATCGATTTGCTATTCCTCGTGATGGTTCGGACACGAGGTGGAGGAAAATCTCGTGGGAGGAAGGTAGTTCCTCGTGAAGATGATGTAGTAGAGATGAACAAGTCGCCGGAGGTGAGGAGATCTAAGCGTGGGCGAGAAGAGGAGGATTCCAGGGGAGATAATAATCACCGTAGGTCGCGGCGGCTGACGGTGAGAGGAGGAGGTACGGGTTCACCAGTTTCGAAGAAGAAGTGAACAAAAAAATCAAAGAAGAAGCAGATTGAAGTTAGTGGAGAGGAGGAGGTACGAGCTCATAATGAAGAAGACGATTATCCACCTGAAGATGGAGAGGATGAAGAGGAAGAAGATGGAGATGGAGATGTAGAAGCTGCTGAGGTTAGAGACCACGACGATAGAGATGGTGATGAAGGTGGAGAGGTTAGAGAACTTCTTCAAGAAGCTGGATGTGAAGAACAAAGTTCTCGGGAACTGGCAATGTTGTTCGGTGAAGAAGTAAGCAGAGATAACCGTGAGATGGAGGAAGAGAGTGGAGATGATGTGTGTGATGATAATAAAGTGCCGGAACCTATGTCATCAGACGAGGAAAATGAAGAGAATGGGTGGCTTGGCGAGCCGTACCGAGAAGACGTTCCTGCAGAAGAGCTTCTTAAATTGGGGAAGTTGTTTGCTGATGCCGACGACTTCAAGCATGCTTGCTTGAGGTACACACTCAAATAAAGGTACAACATCCAATTATATCGATCAGAAACGTATAAGATCGGAGCCAAATGTGCTGCCACCCCTAAACCAAATCGTCCTCCATGCCCATGGAAGATATATTGTTCTTTCGAGAGGAGTAAGATGAAGCTACAAATCAAGACGTACGTTAACGTTCATACTTGCGAGAGAACAGGTAACTCGTATGAACAACTTTGTTTATATATTATATCAGTGGTACTGCAATCGTTTGAGCATAGACGTTAATTAATTTTTAGTTGATTTTTTGTTTGTTATGCAATCATTTGAGCATATAGGCTTACTTTATTTTCTAATTTAAATTCATCAATGGATCAGTCATATATGATAGGTTGAGTGATTAATAATTCTCTTTTTAAACTTCACAACAGGGGATTCAAAAATGCTTAGAAGGGGGAATATTGCAAGCCTATTTGCTGAGAGGCTTAGATTAAACCCGAAGATCACTGCAAAGGAGATTTGCTCTGAGATAAGCAGAGAGTATGAAATGAATGCCAGTGAAAATTCTTGCCGCAAAGCAAAGACAAAAGTGATGTATGAAAGGAAGACCACCCACGAACAACACTTTAACAGAATTTGGGATTATCAAGCTGAGGTATTGAAGCAGAATCCAGGATCCACGTTTGAGATCGAGACGATTCCAGGGCCTACCATTGGGAGCAAGCAAAGATTCTACCGTTTGTACATGTGTTTCGCAGCACAGAAGCTGTCGTGGAAACGCACTTGTAGGCCTGTTATTGGGTTAGATGGAGCCTTCTTGAAGTGGGATATAAAAGGTCAACTGCTGGCTGCGGTAGGGAGAGACGGAGACAATTGCATTGTGCCTATAGCTTGGGCAGTTGTGGAGATAGAAAATGAAACAAATTGGGACTGGTTCATAAAACATCTCGCTAAGGATTTGGGTTTAGGATATGGCAAAAATTTTGTCATTACATCTGATAAACAGAAGGTAATACTTTGTAGTTTTAGTTTCTAATATTTGGTCCCTTCCATGATTCATGTAATGGTTTATTTTCAGGGATTGGTGAAAGCAATCAAGGCGGTTCTCCCTCAGGCTGAGCACAGGCAATGCTGCAAACACATCTATGAGAACTGGAGGAAAGGCGGTACAGATTTGACATTGCAAAAGATGTTCTGGACCATAGCTCGGAGCTATACTGAAGGGCAGTTCAAGTACCACATGGAGGAACTGAGGAAGTATAATGCTATTGCACATGCTTCTCTCCTGCGAACTCATCCAAAGACATGGTCACGAGCTTTCTTCAGGTTAGGATCCTTTTGTAATGACAATCTGAATAATCTTTGCGAGTCGTTCAATAGGACCATAAGAGATGCCCGTAAGAAGCCTCTGCTAGAACTCTTAGATGACATTAGGGAACAGTGCATGACAAGGAATTACAAAAGAGCTAAGTTAGCTGCGAGGCTAAAGACAGAGTTTACAAAAAAAACTCATCGTGAATTGGATAGAGTAGAGAGGGTGTCGAAAGAATGTGAACTTCATTGGGCAATTGGGCCAGATGTTCAAGTTAAGCATAATGGACATGGGTATGTTGTTAATGTTGAAGAACAAACATGTGCGTGTAGAAGTTGGCAGATGAACGGTATTCCTTGCATTCATGCAGCTAAAGTAATCCTTGCCATGTCGAAAAAACTCTCTGACTTTGTTGCTCCATGTTATCTAACTACCAAATGGCAAGAGACATATAGCTATGGAATAAAACCGGTTAATGGGATATTAGAGTGGCCTTCGACTGGTAGATTAGGTGTTCTTCCACCGCCTATTAGAAATGGGAATCCGGGTAGGCCTAAAAATTATGATAGGTTGAAGGGGCTGAATGAGAAAGGAAATAAGGGGAGTAAAGGGAATAATGAATCCAAGCTAGACCGTTCGGATAGAGTTATGACTTGTTCCAACTGCAAAAGGGAAGGCCACAATAGAAAAACTTGCAAAAATGATTTCGTTCCTGCGCCACCAAAGAAAGCACCAGGAAGACCGAGGAAAGATCAGGTATTCTTTTGACCATCATTTGAGTTTTTTTAGTTTCTTTTTCAGTTTGATTAGCTTAACAAAATAGTTTATTCATTATACAGGGAATACAATTTCAGGAATCTGAAGGCTCTGAACAACAGTTTTCATTTAGTCAAGCTCCATTGGACGTCCCACAAGCCTCACAATACTCACAAGATCAATCCACTCACGCACCAAACGAACCATGGGATCACGGATCTCAGTGCGAAAGCTCCTCCAGGGCACAAACTACTCAACATGAACCCACTAATAATCATGGCTGGAGAAGTTGGTTTCTCTGACTGTCCTACTGTGTATTGGAAATGTTTTTTTCCTCTTTAGATTTTGTGTTCAGCAAACATGTGTTGTTGCTAAAACCATTCGCTGTTTGCAGTTTCATTTCAATGTGTTTTGGCTTTTGTTTCCACTTTGGTGATCCTCAACATTTGCAGTTTCATTTCAATGTGTTTTGGTTTTTGTTTGCTCTTTGGTGATCCTCAACATTTACAGTTTCATTTTAATGTATTATCCTCAACATTTGCAGTTTCATTTAAATCTGTTTCTTTGTTTCATTCTTTGTTTCATATCGAAGAAAATAAACTAACAAATGGGAGACAAAAAAAGACTTACTTTAACAATGTCTTACAATATCTCCAAACACAATCTTCCAAAACACAAACTCAACAACCTCAAGCAACTAGTTAATAACTGAGAACAATTCTCTTGCCCTTACCATCGCAGAAAATTATCATCACAAAACATAGCAACATTATGAACAAAATTAGTCCAACACAGAGCTTAAATAGCACTCTACACCTCCTCACTTCGAGTTTGGTCCTCATCACCTCGACCTTCAATTCATTAGTAACAGACTTCATTGCTTCAACCTCGGCTTTTGCTTTGAAATACTCAGATTCTATAAATCCAATCTTAGATAAAGCATCTTCCAATTCTTCAAATACAGCATCTTCAACCCATTTAAATAAATGATCCTACACAAAAATTGACAACACATGTTGTCCTAATCACATTCTCATACACGAAAACAAAATCTTACAATATCACAATCTTACATTTCTCTGTGTCGGACACCTGAAGAATGGTCTGCCTGGATTCTTCTTCGTTTGAGACGTGTAGATGGTCTTCTCCACACCGCACACGCACTTCGCCGGAAAGCCTCTCATTCCAAACGTGTTCACACAAGATTCCTCTGATTTTGAACTCATCTCTGAGAATTGAGATTCGTAGGACCTAAAAATTTCCTTCTCAAATCGATTTGGGGGTTCTCTCTGATGTTAGGGTTGCGTGAATTGGGAGAGAATAACACAGCTTTGATACATTTAAGAGAAACGGGTTTTATTACCTTTAAATACAATTACGTTGTATCAATTAACGATTAAAACACCACTCTCCCAGTGGCATAACACCCATCTGCATCTCCAAACAACACATGTTCGAACCGAGGTGGAAGCGGTTTTTTTTAATTTTCGTTATTTTCCAAAACGACAACGTTTCATTAAACGTTGTATTAAACGGCTTAATTAACCCCGTAACTACGTTCTGTTAAACCGATTAACGGTGTTTTTTTTTTGGCCACGTCAAAGGTAAGTTGATTAGTTTTCGTGAAAGTCAAATATAGTCGAGGTATTGTTTGGCTCAACCTATAGTTGAGGTATTTTTTGGCCACTTTCAAAAAGTTCAGGGTTTGTTTGGCCATTTTCCCGTACCAAAATTCATGATCTTATCCGGTTCCCGAAAAGTCCGGTCCCGACTTTCGGTTTGCCCACCCCTATCACAGACTTCAACGGTCTCGTCTAGTGGTTTCCTCCACTCATCGTCGGAGGATGTATCTGGGTTCGATGCTCCACCACAGCAAGATTTTGTCTTTAACGAAGAAGCCACGAAGGGCTTATGGTTTCTTTTCCTCCCCCAATTTTTTTTTGTGTGCCAATTTGGGCTTCTGGACTTCTGGTAAAGTCGCACTTTCATCGATCTTTACCAGCAAATCAGCAGAGATTCGTCTTCTCGAATTTGATCCACATAAGATATCGCCGAAATCGTTTGGAGTTGCCTTGTAATGTATTCTCTGATACTCCATGGCAGAAGGTCTTTCGAGTTGCAGAAATGTACGCGTAACTTGAGAGTTTCAGTGAACCCTTTGCAAAATGTGTTCTCTGCTTTCTCCTCGGCTAGTGCTGCTCAAGATGGTGTAAAAGGTAAGAACTTTACAGTCTCTTACCTCGTGAAGTCGCTGGGTTTAGACACAAAACTCGCAGAATCTATCTCAAGGAGAGTCAGTTTCGAGGACAAGGGCAATCCTGATTCTGTTCTGAATCTATTGAGAAGTCATGGGTTCACAGATTCTCAGATCTACACCATCATTACGGAGTACCCACAAGTGCTTGTAGCAGATGCTGAGAAGTCCCTTGCTCCGAAGCTTCAGTTTCTGCAGTCAAGAGGAGCTTCAGCCTCTGAGCTCACTGAGGTTCTTTCAAAAGTTCCGAAAATCTTGGGAAAGAAAGGTGACAAAACAGTCAGCAGATACTATGATTTAGTCAAGGAGATTGTAAAAGCGGATGAGAGTTCCAAGTACGAAAAGTTATGTCTTTCTTTGCCAGAGGGTAGTAAGCAGGAGAATAAACTCAGAAATGTATTGGTTTTGAGAGAATTGGGTGTGCCTCAGAGGTTGTTATTCACACTGCTTACATCAGTTGGCAAACCTGTCTGTGGGAAAGAAAGGTTTGAAGAATCCCTCAAGAAGGTTGTTGAGATGGGTTTTGATCCCACAACCTCATTGTTTGTCGGTGCTCTCTGCACTGTTTACGGATCAAGTGACAAAGCAATAGAAGAAAAGGTCAATGTCTACAAGAAGCTAGGCTTTTCCGTGGGAGATATATGGGCAATGTTCAAAAAGTATCCAAAGCTTCTGGCGCACTCGGAGAAGAGTATTTTGAACTCAGTTGAAAAAATTCTAGGCCTAGGATTCAGCAGAGATGAGTTTGAAATGATGGTCAAGCGCTTTCCTCAGTGCACTGGATTATCTGTAGAGACGCTCAAGAGGAAAATTGACTTTCTTGTTAAGAACATGAATTGGCCACTAAAGGCTGTAGCTTTGTACCCTCATATACTTGGATGCAGCTTGGAGAAGAGGATTGTACCAAGGTGTAACGTAATCAAAGCTCTCATGTCCAAAGGTTTGCTTGGAACTCAATTGCCTCCTTTGGGTTCTGTCTTGATATGTACCGATGAGGTGTTTTTGAAAAGGTATGTGAAGAAGCTTGATAACAAGGAGCTTGTGCCTGAGCTGATGGCTCTCTTCACCGGAGGTCGTGCTTCATAGATTACAATAGGCTTGTTAAGGGCTGTTTTTTTCTTCTGTAATTTGCGAAGAATGGGAAGGAAAAGAAGGATTTTTATCTATAAATTCTCTGAAAGGCAATGTATACTCTTGCAATCTTTTCTAAGAGTCTTTGAACAGTTATAATGTTAGTAGCCTAGAGACGTGCAGACATGTGACGGTTTCATTAGTCAGGTAGCTTACAATATACTGATCAATGCTATGTACCAATTTGGTTGATATGATAAAGCAAAGGACTTTTGAGGGACTCTACAGTAAAAGTTGCATTTGCACCCAAGAAGAAGTGGTTTAGCCCTTACATGTTCATGTTTAGATCTTGATGGTGTAATCTGCCATCTGGTTATTGCTTCATATGTTCAAATCATGTTTGGGGTTTAAAAAGAATCTTTGGATTTTAGTTCAAATCTGATTACTCTGATATTCTGTTTATATAGCTAGAAATCAAATGTTTTTAGGCTTGACTCAAATGACAGGTGAGGCAGTGGAGGGTTTCTTGAGCAATAGACATTCTCTGTCACTTTCTTCCCTTGGCATATACTTGTAGGACAAGCTCACTTGCAGATAGAGAGGCCAGTTTTCCGGGAAAAGGTGTGTCAAGATCATTATTTTTACTGGTTTTTTTTCTCCCTCGCTCCTCATCTACTGTAAATCTCTTTTATTTTCCTTCTGATATACAAGATGTTTTGTTGATCTCTGGATTATATTCTGCATTAGTTATATAGTCCATAGGAGAGGGCTCTCTACCCTTTTTATTTAGATTTGTAAATTTGTTTTAAAAGCATTAGTTGGATTCACTGCTCTACCCTTTCTTAGGGCTTATGGATTGTAAATAATGAGTTGTTTGCAGGTAACAACTGTTCAGTTTTTTTATTCCTACTGCTACAATCATCGTTAGATTGGGAATCATAAGTTCTAAAAACCGATTTTAGTTCAATTGTACTGAGAGGAAGGGATTTTTTGGAGTCTAAATATGACAAGACTTTGAGCTTGTAAGAACGTAACCTTGCCGTGTTTGGTTTCAGTTTGCTTCAACGGGAATTGGATACAAAACGTATGAATGAAACTTTGTATCCAAAATGCAATCACCAACATTATCCTTTAAAGAATGGAACTTTGTGATTCATTTTTACGTTACATCAGCCTCTTAATTAAAATTAAATAAGCTTGAGATAACTTATCTTGATTAATCACAATCGAAACGGAAGTTTATATACAGAAAGAAAAAAAAAATCACAACTTTTCATTACGAAAACTGAAACCAAATAAAACTGGGAACATTGAGGATTAGCTCTCTTATAATAACACAACATACATCATTGTCTGCAAATAACACAAGCATTCACTATCAGTATTCTACAAGCATAAGTATGTTTAATATGAGAAAAAAAACCACAAATTTTGAAAGACGATATTATATAGATCTCAGATTAAGCCTTTTAAGTGGGCTGCAAAGTTTTGAAGACAGAACCATAAACACTTCAACGTATAGGTGTCCTTCTGACTTTAAAGAACCTCTCCTTGATTGAGATCAACTCCTTGGCGACTTCACTCGTTGCCAACCTGTTCGTAGGAGATTCTTCACAGCACTTAAGTCCCACCTCAAAAACCAATGTCAAGCACTCAGCAATAGGGAAACCGACTCTAAGACCAATGTTAAGAATCGATTTGTCTGCAATGTCCAATACTCTTTCCGGCAACGCTGACTTGGTGTAGCTGTGTAGGGTAAAGTTTCCCTCAAATAGCTCATTGGTTGGTCTTTTGCCGCTGAACATTTCCAAAAGAAGAATCCCAAAGCTATACACATCACCATGTATTGATGGCTCCCCTCCCATTCCATATTCTGCACCAAGATTCACAGAGACAACGACAAGAAAATTTGTAATGATAAAAGAATATACTAAGTTTCTTCATATAACACTACCAATGTGTGATAGCTTTACCTGGTGCGGCATAGCCGATGGTTCCTCTGACACCACCTGAGCTTAGTTGGTTGAGGAAAGATTCTTTGTCGAATTTGAGGAGCAGTCTAGCTAAACCAAAATCACTAACATGGGCTACTAGATCATCGTCTAGAAGTACGTTGCTTGGCTTAAGATCGCAATGAGCTATAGGTTCATGACAATGGACATGAAGATAGTCCAAAACAGAAGCCACGTCTATCGCTATGCTAAGTCTTTCAAGAAGAGTCAAGGTTCTTGAGGGTCTACGAGTCTCTTCAACTTCCTCTGGATGCAGCTACATATCTAGGCTTCCATTAGGCATGAACTCATAGATTAGAGCTCTGAATTCGTTTCCTTGGAAATCAATACTCGAACAAGCTGTTACTAGTTTCACAAGATTACGATGTCTTATGTCTTTCAAGGATTCACATTCTGCCATAAAGCTCTTCATTGCTCCATGTCTCTGCATGTTTAGAATTTTCACTGCAACAATCTTGTTGTCTGTCGGGAGCAATGCCTTAAACACAGTACCAAAACTGCCTGATCCAACCATGTTGCTCGGAGAGAAGCCATCTAGCATTTCGAAGATCTCCATAACTGATCTTCTCATGGAAAGTCTCTAATGTGGAAGGAGCTAGATTCATGTTCTGCTCGTTCTTCTTTCTTTTTCTGAACCGAAGTAGAGAAACTAAACCTATTAGCATTAGCAAAAGCAAAGCTATGCTTACGCTAGTCCCAATTGCAATTTTCTTCAAACGAGAGGAATGCTTCATCTCCATTGGTGGTGCATGTGCAGAACATGGCTTTAGTTTCAGCTGCTTGATGCCTCCACACAGATTTTTGTTTCCAAACACCAAAACTATGGTAGAGTTTTTAAAAATTCCATCTGTTGGCACCTTTCCTTCCAAATTGTTAATGGATAGATTGAGATACTCCAATGAAGAAAAATTTGCAAAATATTCAGGTATACTTCCAGAGAGATAATTCTTTGATAAATCAACTCTTTTAACACCCACCAACTTCATCATATCTGGAATATCTCCATCAAAAGAGTTTCCTTGTAGGTAAAGTTCTTGCAACGCAAGACATTTGCCCAAGGTTTGAGGGAGTTTTCCTGATAAGTTGTTGTTCCCAAGTGATAGCACAAGAAGGTTTTGTAGTCTAGCAACATCGTTTGGTAGAGACCCGGTCAAAGAGTTACCTTCAATGTTTAGGTGAACAAGTGTAGAGATTTGCATAATCTCATGAGGTATAGTCCCATTCAACTTATTATTCCCCATCTCTAACTTTAGTAAGTAACTACAGTTACTGAGACTTGGAGGAACAAGTCCTTCAAAATTGTTGTTGGACAAAGAGAGCCTTACTAACTGAGTGAGGTTGCCTAAAGAAGATGGTATCTCTCCTAACATTATATTTGAGTTTAGACGAATCGCTCCCAATCCTAAAATCTTCCCAACAGAGTTTGGTAATGGACTCATCAATAAATTCTCTGACAGCCAAAGTGTTTGTAGGTTTATGAGATTCCCAATGTCATGAGGGATGGTTCCCATGATGAGATTGTCTCGAAGGCTTAAATAGAAGAGGTTAACAGACAGATTAGCAATGGAGCTAGGCAAGTCACCACCAAGCAAATTTAAACCTACGTCCAACAGTTGTAAGTGAGTGCAATTGGTCAAACCATCAAGAAAGTCAAGATCTCCAGAGGAACGACTTCCCAAATAGTTATCAAGAAAAGACAAACCTTGCAAACCTCGTGCTCTTCCAAAGTTCAGAGGAATGCTTCCTCTTAGATCGCTAGCCTCTATTCTAAACTGTCGAAGATTAGAGATATTGGGGAGTGTTGCTGGAATGGCTCCTGTGAAATGATTATATCCCATATATACATCTTGAAGGTTTGGTAGCAATCTACCAAAATCAGGGCTCAAGCTACCAGAGAAATTGTTTCCAAAGAGGTTTATATATGTTAGTGAAGACATGTTGTAGAAAGCGGGAGGAAACACATCTGAGAAGTTGTTCATTGACAAATCAAGAAACACCATTTGAGTCAATCTAGCTATGTCATATGGAACTCCTCCTTCCATGCTGTTAGTCTGCAAGCTAAGATTCTTGAGAGATGTCAAGTTTCCTAGAGATGCAGGGAGTGTTCCTTTCAGGTAGTTTTCACCAAGATATAAACTAAGAAGCTTCCTCAATGACCCTAGTTGAGAAGGCACACTTCCTCCAAGATGATTTGAATATAGATAAAGGTACAACAATCTAGAGCAATTAGACAGACTTTTTGGAATCCCTCCTCTCAGAAAGTTAACGCTCATATCCAAGTAACGAAGTCTAAACAAGTTCCCTACATCGTGAGAGATGGCTCCACCAAAAGAGTTATCAGAGAGATTGAGTGAAATGAGAAATGAAAGATTACCAATAGATGGTGATATCAATCCGCCTAGTTTCAACCCTCCAAGATCCAAACCAGTTACTCTCTTGTGTTTGCGTCCACATGTAACTCTGTACCAGTTGCAAAGAGGGGAAGAGTGATTCCAAGAGGACAGAACAACTCTTTTGTTTACAGAGACTTGAGACTTGAACTCCAACAAGGCTTTCTTATCAGTTTCATCAGTAAAACGATATGCTTCAAGTAACATGAAAGCACTGAAAGCAAGTAAAAGAAACAATCTCATGCTTCTCAATGTGTTTTCTTGTTTTTCTATCCTTAATGGTACTTTTGGTGCTTTTTTTTTTTAAATGTTGAAGGAAACTGGATATAAGGGACGAAGCATTTGCAAGTTGCATTTTACATTATGGTGATATTGAATTGACTCATAACCACATAGAATGCGAGACATGCCAACTAAGTCAACGAGTCAACTCTGTTAAACAACAAAACATGTCATAAGTCTTTACGACTTAAGTCACTCTTTTTTTTTTTCCTTTTTCTTATTTTGTTAGACATATCTTGGGTGGGTTTTAATGAAATCCACCAATTGACGACAGGTTTCGTGTGTTATTATCATTGCCAAAATAGTTTAGTTGCAACAAAATCGTAAAATTTCAAAGAGAAAAAAACAAACTAATCAATGTTTCTTCTGGCGTCAACGTTGACGTTTACTCACAGTTTTGAGTTCCCACATGAGTTTCCCAAAGCGAAACTCATACTTATCTTAGTTGTCTTGACAAGTATGTTTCTGGTAATGAACGAAATTTATCTTTGGTCTAGCGGTTTGTGTTCCACTTAGCGGCAGTCCGGACCTGCGGTCGAAGCTCAGCAACAGCACATTATTTGGAGAAATTTTGAGACTTTATCCAATTTGATAAGATAGAAATTTCGAGGCTTCTATTTTACTTTCTCTTCTTCTTCTCTTCCATCTGATGTATTCTTCGATACTACTCCATGGAAGAAGATCGGTCAAGTTTAGTGTTTCTGGGAAGCTTTTTCAAAATAGATCTGCTTTTCACAATTCTTTATCCTCTGCTAGTGCTGCTGCATGGATGAGGAGGCTCAAAGAAACGAAGAGGGAAGAGCAGTAACCTCTGTTCAACGAGGTGAGCAAAACGATGACGTATTGGCCATTAGTTGATTTAAGCACAAACGCGACGTATTGAGCATTAGTTGATTTAAGCACAAACGGCGACGTATTGGACGCGTGAATGAAGCTGTTTATTTTCTCCCACATCGGTAATCTGTAGAATGACAGTGTTGTTTATATAAGGAAGAGACAGTGCTTCAGGTCACGACCTTACTTGAACAGGACCAGTTCTATAGGCTCGTTTCGGGTCTCCGCGCTGTAGAGGATCGCTATCCGGTAGGACTTGACCTCTTCGGAGTGGTCGCACGAGGCTTCTGATCGCTATCCGGTAGGACTTGACCTCTTCGGAGTGGTCGCACGGTTGTCTGACAGGCTTCTTTTTTTCTTCTCTTTCAACTTTTTAATTTCTTACATTTCAACCCCATAACTTCTTATCATGACCGTGCGATCTGAGTGTGATTAACGGCTACGATTCCCTTCGGGTCTCCGCGCTGTAGAGGATCGCTATCCGGTAGGACTTGACCTCTTCGGAGTGGTCGCACGGTTGTCTGACAGGCTTCTTTTTTTCTGCTCTTTCAACTTTTTAATTTCTTACATTTCAACCCCATAACTTCTTATTTTCTTATTTTTACGCATTGTTTTTTATATTGCTTTTGGGTTCTGGGAGTGATGAAACGCGATTCATGAGTGAATTTTTGTTCTTGTTCGTGATTTCACAGAGAGTTTTGAGATTTTTTCCCTTTATGACCGCGAGATTCGTGTTCTTGGTCGAATCGCTTCTAACTCGTTCTACTTTCTCTTCTTTTCCTTTGCTTCGCCTTTTGTCATGTTTTCTCTAAAGTCTCTTGAGTTGCAGAAATGGCCTCATTTGAGATTCGCAATGAATATTTTTCGAAATGTGTCTGCTTTTGCAGTGAACCCTTCTTCGCCAAATGTATTTTCTTATCTTTCAAATTCCTTCTCCTCTGCTAGTTCTGCTGCTGCTGATGTGAGCCTTCAAGATGATCGAAAAGGTCAGAACTTTACTGTCTCTTACCTCGTTGATTCGTTGGGTTTCACTACCAAACTCGCGGAATCAATCTGGAGGAAAGTCAGCTCAGAGGCCAAGGGCAATCCAGATTCTGTTCTGAGTCTTCTCAAGAGTCATGGGTTCACAGATTCTCAGATCTCCACCATCATTACGAATTATCCACGACTGCTTGTATTAGATGCTGAGAGCTCTCTTGGTCCCAAGCTTCACTTCCTGCAGTCCAGAGGAGCTTCAAGCTCTGAGCTCACCAAGATTCTTTCAAAAGTACCGAAAATCTTGGGAATGAGATGGCAGAAAGCTATCAGCAGACACTACGATTTCGCCAAAGACATGATAGAAGCGGATAAGAGCTCCACAGAGTCATGTCAGTCATTGCCGCAAGTTAATAAACTCAGAAATGTATCGGTTTTGAGAGAATTGGGCGTGCCTCAGAAGCTGTTACTCTCTATGCTCATCTCAAACAGTGGACCTGTCTGTGGTAAAGGCAAATTTGAAGAATCACTCAAGAAGGTTGTTGACATGGGCTTTGATCCCACAACCTCAAAATTTGTCGACGCTCTACATGCCCTTTACCAGCTGAGCGACAAAACTATTGAAGACAAAATCAGTGCCTACAAAAGATTAGGCTTTGATGTGGAAGATGTTTGGGAAATGTTCAGGAAGTGGCCTTCCTTTCTTATTTTGTCGGAGAAGAAGATATTGAACTCCGTTGATACTTTTCTTGTCCTAGGACTCACCCGAGATGAGCTTTTGATGATGGCCAAGGGCCATCCTCACTGCCTTGCACATTCTGCAGAGACGGTGAAGAAGAAGATTGATTATCTGGTGAAGGAGATGAATTGGCCAATAAAGACTGTGGCTTTGTACCCTCAGTTACTTGGATACAGCATGGAGAATAGGCTTGTCCCAAGGTGTAACGTAATCAAAGCTCTCATGTCCAAAGGATTGCTCGGAAGTGAACTCCCTCCAATGACGTCTGTCTTTAACTGTACAGAACATGTGTTTTTAAGAAGGTATGTGAGGAAGCAAGTTGACAAGGAGCTTGTGGCCGAGTTGATGGATATCTTCACGAAAGATCGTGTCTAATAATAGATTAGAAAGCTATTTTTATTTTCTGTTAGTATTAGGTTCGTTGATGGATCGTTTGACTCTGATAGTAGCAGGCAAGATAAGTGATTTTCAATCTATTTGTTAAGTTTTTGTAATGCCAATTGGATCCGGATCAACTTAAAAACTTGTAATTTGAATCTCTTTACCGAGTTAGTAGCGTAGAAACCTGCAGATATGATGATGCATAGGTACTATGGTTTCGTAGACAATTGCAACTAAGAACAAGTAGTTTGTGCTCAGGCTCTTACATGGTTCTTTACCTGTTTCCTGTTTGAATCTTAATCGATAGGTTGGTTTAATCTAACACAAAAAAGGTGGAATCTCCATGGGAAAGGGTCGTGTCAAGAACAATACTTTACTTGGTTTTTTCTTGTTGTATCCATCGACATATACAACATGTTTCGTTGCTCTCTTGAGTCCGTTCTAATCTACAGAATTTATAGTCTAAAAGGTTCTGATATACTGCAAACTTGCGCTGTATTCGATCTAATTGTTTGACACAAAAGAACTGATTAGATAGGACCCCAAAATCAATTTGGTTTAGGAAAGAACTGATTTGCCAGCAATTCCGGTTTAGATATTAAACTGTAGTCTATTGGTTTAGTATTCCTCTTTACACCCGCGAGTTCGATTCTCGGCAGCAGATTTACAGGTTTTGTTTTCTCCAACACTCATCGGTTCTTTCTCCGTTATAAGAAAAAAACGATCTTCACTGGCACTCTGAGCTTTGAGACGGATCAAAATCTCTTTTAGTGTCGGGGGATGAAACCAAAATCTGTTTTGGTGTTCAGATTTTTGGTTTTCTTTTTCTTTTTCTTTTGAAGTCAAAAACGCATGAAATATCTGGGTTGCCATTGACTATTCATCATATTTACAAAAAAACCTACCCGATTTTAGTAAACCAAACCAAGAACCAAAAATATTTTCAAACTAAACGGTTTTCTTACTACAATTACCCGAGTTGGTAATATTAGGACAAGTAGAACTACTGGAGTTGGTAATAGTAGGAACAAGTAGAACTACTCGTATTAGGATAAGTAGAACTACTTGAGTTGGTAATAGTAGAACAACTAAAACTACTTAGACAGTCACTATTAGGACAAGTAGAACTACTAGAATGTTAATAGTAAGATAACTAAAACTACTAGTATCTTATTATATATAGTTGGGTTTCAAAGTTGCTACTTAACAAGATCGTGCCATTTAACATCTTCTTATTTTAGGATTTTGACATGTGTCAAATAGTGAAATTTTTTTAATTATATTTTAAAATAAAGTTTTCAAGCGAAAAAAAAAAATTATGATTCTTGAGCAAAAAGAAAAAGATATAGAAAAATATTTATTATGCAATTATGTAAAAAAAAACTAAAAGAAATAGACATATTGAAATCTTTGAATTAAAAAAAAGGAAACTATACGAAAATATTCATTGTTAGGTTAATTTTTAAGATAACTAAAGGAAATATAGACTTCTAACATCTTATTGAAAAAGAAAATTATTTTTGTCTTTCAACTTAGAAAGGAAATATAATCGATAGAAATTATAGATTAAGAAAAAGATTATTACTTTTTTAAAAAAACTTGCAAATATTTATAATTCTATATAAAGAACTTAGCTATTTCATAATTTGTATGATCATAAAATATGTTGAGTGAGTCGATCATATATGTATCGATAAAGAGAAAAATAAATTTATATTTCAAATATTTCATAATATGCGGGTTTTAATCTCAAAAGATTTAGATTTTAAATTGTCGATAATCAAATTTTAATCTTAAAATCTAAATATATAAATTATATTATGCGGGTTATCAATTTTTAAAAATTGGAATTGTATTTTTTTCTAAGGAGTTGTACTCTTAGAGTTTTTTTAATTTTAATCAGTTGTATATACCATTCTTTGTTTAATCTCAAAAGATTTGGTGTTGTTTTAAATTTTTTTTTTCTTTTTTTTTTATTAATAAAAAGTGAATGAAAACACACTTCGGTCCTCGTTAGTTTCTAATATTTACAACTAAACCTACTCTATCTGATTCAAATAAACCAAAATAAAATGAACTAAAATAAAACTGATTCCAACCCCATGAAAATATACATTGTGCAATTAAGTAGAAAAAAAACTAAAAGAAATAGACATAATGAAATCTTTGAATTAAAAAAGAAACTATACAAAAAATATTCATTGTTCGGCTAATTTAAAGATAACCAAAGGAAATAGAATTCTAATATCTTATTGAAAAAGAAAATTATATTCGTGTTTCAACCTAGAAAGGAAATATAATCAGTAAAAATGATAGATTAAGAAAAAGATTTTACTTCTTTTAAAAAACTTGCAAATATTTATAATTCTATATAAAGAACTTAGCTCTTTCAAAATTTGCATGATCATAATATATGTTGAGTGAGTCGATCAAATTTGACACGTAATAATTTTATATATGTATCTTCTTAAAAGTTTGGTTTCAAAGTTACTAGTTAACAAAGCAAAAAAAAAAAGAAAATAGGAAAAAAAATCTGAAGCAAAAAAAGAATTGTAGAAGAAAAAAAATGAAATTTTGATTGTGCAAAATAAATTTAAAATATTACATACATGCGGGTTTTAATCTCAAAAGATTTAGATATATTTTCTTTATCGATAAAGAAAGAAAAATAAATTTAGATTTCAAATAATACGTTCGGTACAATTAGGACAACAAGAAGTAGTTGTCCAACTCGTATATTTCGAACAACAAGAACTTGTGGTACTATTGCTATATGTGTAGTTGTAGTGATAGTTCTAGTTGTACCATTTGAAAAAATAAAAATGCGTAAAACGATTAAAATTACATTTATAAACATGTTTCCATATCAAATATGGCATAAAAACATCTGAATTTTACCCCAAATAGATAACAGAAGTTGAATTTTTTGGAATTGGTTTCATGAACATTATATGTTTGCATGAAATGCCTTATAATTTTAAGGTTTCTTTATAAAACTTCACCATACTAACATGAAGTTTTTTTTAAAAAAGTCTTTTTAAAAATTTTATGGTCTGAGATTATGTTAAATGTAGTTTATATACGAAATGTTGTAAGAACTACTGAAAATATAAAATTAAAGTGTGGTACAACTGATTAAAACTAAAAACTGCTCAAAGTACAACTCTTTACAAAATGGTACAAGTAGAAAACTGGTACTACTAGAAGAAGAAAATGCGGCGCATGCGTGTTAAAAGTCGGCGCACGTGTTTTTTTAGTTGTACCAATATTTCTAGTTGTACCAATATTTCTAGCTGTACCAATATTTCTAGTTGTACCATTTGTAAAACTGAAGTTGCGTTAAATGATTAAAATTACATTTATAAACATTTTTCCATACCAAATATGGCATTAAAACATCTGAATTTTACCCCAAATACATAACAGAAGTTGAATTTTTTGGAATTGGTTTCATGAACAATATATGTTTGCATGAAATGCCTTATACTTTTAAGGTTTCTTTATAAAACTTCACCATACTAACATGAAGTTTTTTTAAAAAAAGTCTTTTTAAAAATTTTATGGTCTGAGATTATGTTAAATGTAGTTTATATACGAAATGTTGTAAGAACTACTGAAAATATAAAATTAAAGTGTGGTACAACTGATTAAAACTAAAAACTGCTCAAAGTACAACTCTTTACAAAATGGTACAAGTAGAAAACTGGTACTACTAGAAGAAGAAAATGCGGCGCATGTGTGTTAAAAGTCGGCGCACGTGTTTTTTTAGTTGTACCAATATTTCTAGTTGTACCAATATTTCTAGCTGTACCAATATTTCTAGTTGTACCATTTGTAAAACTGAAGTTGCGTTAAATGATTAAAATTACATTTATAAACATTTTTCCATACCAAATATTGCATTAAAACATCTGAATTTTACCCCAAATACATAACAGAAGTTGAATTTTTGGAATTGGTTTCATGAACATCATATGTTTGCATGAAATGCCTTATACTTTTAAGGTTTCTTTATAAAACTTCACCATACTAACATGATTTTTTTTAAAAAAAGTCTTTTTAAAGATTTTATGGTCTGAGATTATGTTAAATGTAGTTTATATACGAAATGTTGTAAGAACTACTGAAAATATAAAATTAAAGTGTGGTACAACTGATTAAAACTAAAAAATGCCCAAAGTACAACTCTTTACAAAATGGTACAAGTAGAAAACTGGTACTACTAGAAGAAGAATATTTCTAGTACAAGTAGAAAACTGGTACTACTAGAAGAAGAATATTTTTTTAGTTGTACCAATATTTCTAGTAAAAAATATTAATATATTATTAAGAAAAGAAAAAACACCAAACAATTTGTATTAAAATTTTATCTAATTTTCATTTGTATGGATTGATTAAAACCAAAAATTCAAAAAAGTGAACAAACTGGTTATTAGCAAAACTGTAGTTAGAATTTGAGTTATAATTCAAAAAAGTGAACAAACCAAAATACTGTAGTTAGAATTTGAGGATTGCAAAACTTGAAAGCTTAGAATTTAAGGTTCTAATGAGTAAACAAAAAGAACCACAGCTATTGCTGTATAGTCAAATTGGATTAATTAGAAAGTGTTTAGAAACAAATCGCAAATATGTGATGTCTATTATTGAATTTCTCATGCAAATGACTCCCTACCCATCTTCTTCTTGTTCACTTACCCGCACCACACTCACACCATGTCATAAGTTCATAATCTCTCACTGAGAAGAAACAGAGAGAGACAAACGATGAAGCTTCTTCTTCTTTTATTTCTCCTCCACATTTCTCATTCCTTCACTGCCGTCCCCTTATCTCAGTTAAATCCTCTCTGACCGGCGCCGGAGATGGCTCAAACTCGCCTCTCGCCTCCTGGAAAGCCTCCACCAGTTTCTGTACATGGGCTGGTGTCACGTGCGACGTCTCTCGCCGGCATGTGACCTCTCTTGAACTCTCGTCTCTGTGGGTTTCCATTGCAGACACCGTGCGAAGAAATCGAAACCCCTAATCTCGTCACTGCGAAGCCGGAAAGCACGCAAGAACTCCAGAAACCAAACCCTAGTGTAATCAGCAAGGACGAAGAAGGAAAGGAGAAGCAGATCACCGGATCGGTAACGGTTTCGTTGATCTTCGGAGTTTCGCTTGTCATCGGAGCGGTTTCTGTATCGGTGTGGCTCATCCGGAGAAAACAGAGCTCCGACGGGTACAAAACGGAGACGAAGACGACGACGGTGGTCTCGGAGTTCGACGAAGAAGGGCAGGACGGTAAATTCGTGGCCTTTGACGAAGGATTCGAGCTCGAGCTTGAGGATTTGCTGAGAGCGTCGGCTTTCGTGATAGGCAAGAGCAGGAGCGGGATTGTGTACAGAGTAGTGGCGGCGGATTCATCATCCTCCGCTGTCGTCGCCGTCAGAAGGCTCAGCGACGGTGACGCCACGTTGCGGTTTAAGGATTTCGAGAACGAAGTGGAGACCATCGGTCTGCAATGGAAACCCACAGAAACAACAACTTGACCGGAGATTTGCCGCTTTCCGTCACCAAACTAACTCAGCTCCGGCATCTTCATCTCGGCGGGAACTATTTCTCCGGCCAGATCCCGTCTTCTTACGGAAGCTGAGAATGTGGAATTGAATTTTTTTTTTTTTCTGTAGAAAACGAGAAAACGAGAGAACGAGGAGAGAGAGAACATTGAGAGAGATGAGAACGTGGAATTGAATCGGTGGTTGAGTTGAATTAGTATTCAATTCAATTTGGGTTTGGGATTCTTGGGTTTGTTATTGATTTTCATTAATGGCAAGAAAGTAATTTACTCCTATCCAACACCATGAAGAATTGTTGAACACCAAGCTGATTTGAACCTCCTTCATTAACACCTTTTCAGATTTTGATCCCTTTGAGACGGATGAGTAGGTCTTTTGTTCTTCCGCGCAGATTAGTTAATTCGGGCAAAGAAACTTAACTCACACTCGAATCGTTTCAGCACCGTGAGAAAGTTTGGTGATTCAGGTCTTCCTCTTTGTGTCATGTATTATCTGATTCTCCATGGAAGGTCTCTTGAGTTACAGAAGTTGCGTAATTTGAGATTTGCAGTGAATCTTTTCCAAAATGCATCTGCTTTTTCCTACTCCTTCTCCTCTGCAACGGTTGCTGATGTGAGCCCTATAGATGGTCGAAAAGGTCAGAACTTTACAGTCTCATACGGATCAAAATCTTTTTTAGTGTTAATGAACCATGTTGAAATCAGTATGGTGCTCAACAAATCTTCATGGTGTTAATGAGAAGTCAATTATTGTTTTGCCCTTGATGAATAAACCCATCCTCCAACCGAAATTCTTCAATTGATTCAACCACCCAAACCATCCAATTCAATTCATCGACCAACCCAGTTCTCTCCCCTTTTTTTTTTTAATGTTAAATCAATTCACCCAAAAAAAACTTTGTTTACGCAAACCCAGCTCTCTCTCTTCTCGTTTCCTCGTTTCTTCTTCTTCTCATCCTCCCCGATTTCAGTTTCCGTCACGAGACTTACCGCATTTATTGCCACCTCTTGCCGCCATCCACCTCTGCGCGAGCTTTTAGGGTCAGAGGTCGTGGCTTCGGGGAGTTTGGTGAGATACGAAAGGAACTACGAGGAACTGTGTTTACTGCTACCTTTTTGTGAGGGGGATGATGATATAGACAAGGGAGAGAAAGGTGTGCCGCCATTCTCGGAAGGACGGTCGTGACACAGCGGCGAGCTACGAAGCATGGAAGCGTGGGAGGAGCTGCGTTTCTCGCTCCGGAAGCGGAACCGGAATAGGAAGCGTGTGGAATCGTGTGTAATCGTCTTAAAATCGCGATTCCGAAAATAACACGTTTGGAAGCGTGTTGGAAGCACACGATTCCGTTGTAGAAGCGTCGCTGCTATAGATAGGAAGCGTTAAAATACTTTCATATTGCAAAATTTTCAAAACGTACGTATTGATATTTAGAGAATATGAAGAATTCTTTTGGGCTTATAAAAATCAATTTGTTTTGTTACTTTTGCAATCCTATTCAACCCATTTTATAAATATAAAAGTTAAAATCCCAATTAATAGAAAAAAAATAATAATAGAAGAGAACCGAGAAGACCATTGTTGCTGTATGTAGCTCTGCAGATGAAGATGAAGACGAAGCAAAGGTAACTCCATATTTGTATTATATTATAATCTATTCGTACTTTATTTTTCAGTGTTATTTATTTGTTTGTCTTTATTAATATTTCTTCTTCGTATCTTATCTTTCGTGACACATATCAATTACGTGTCAGTGGCTTTACTTTTGTCCAGTATTTTACTATATTATGTTATGTTGAATTCAAATGCATATGAGAATTATGTCCATAATCCATATATTGAGTTATATTTGACTACTTGTATTAATAGTTCTAATTGTACCATTTTTAAATGATAAAGTTACAAAAAAAATATTTAAATTATATTTGTGAACATTTTTCCATACTAAATAGCCATTAAAACATCTGATTTTTACATAAAATAGATAACAAAAGTTAAATTTTTGAAATTGGTTTCATGATCATCATATGTTTACATGAAATGCCTTATACTTTTAAAGTTTGTTTATAAAACTTCACCACACTAACATGATTGCTGAATAAAAATGTGTTTTCACAATTTTTTTGGTCTGAGATTATGTTAAATATAGTTTATATACTAATTGGTTAAAGTACAACTGAAAAAATTAATTTAAAGTGTAGTACAACTGATTAAAACTAAAAAATATCCAAAGTACAACTCTTTACAAAAAGTACAACTAGAAAACTGGTACAACTAGAGATATTGGTACAAGGTACAACTTGAAATATTGGTACAACTAGAAATATTGGCACAACTAGAAATATTGGTACAACTAAAAAAATATTCTTCTTCTAGTAGTACCAGTTTTCTACTTGTACTAGAAATATTCTTCTTCTAGTAGTACCAGTTTTCTACTTGTACCATTTTGTAAAGAGTTGTACTTTGGATATTTTTTAGTTTTATTCAGTTGTACCACACTTTAATTTTATATTTTCAGTAGTTCTTACAACATTTCGTATATAAACTACATTTAACATAATCTCAGACCTTAAAATTTTTAAAAAAACTTTTAAAAAAAAAATTCATGTTAGTATGGTGAAGTTTTATAAAGAAACCTTAAAAGTATAAGACATTTCATGCAAACATATGATGTTCATGACACCAATTCTAAAAATTCAACTTCTGTTATGTATTTGGGGTAAAATTCAGATGTTTTAATGTCATATTTGGTATGAAAACATGTTTATAAATGTAATTTTAATCATTTAACGCAACTTCAGTTTTACAAATGGTACAACTAGAAATATTGGTACAGCTAGAAATATTGGTACAGCTAAAAATATTGGTACAATTAGAAATATTGGTACAACTAGAACTATTAGTACAACTAGAACTATTACTACTCTGACTATAACTACTGGGACAACTAGGGATCTAGTTGTACTGCTTTTACTAGTAGTACTAATAATATTAGAACAAATAGCACAAGTCCGAAGTAGTTGTCCTAGTTTTTCCAATATTACTAGTATTACTACTAAAATCAGTACAACTAGACTAGTGGGACTCTTACTTGTTCTACTTGTTCCGTTTTTATTTAGAGATTTTTTTTTAATTCAGAGATATCACTATGTCTATTTCTTTTAGTTTTCTTAGAAATATTTTATTCTTAATTTATCATTTTTATCGATTATATTTCTTTTTTTGGTTGAAATACTAAAATCTTTTTCCTTTTTAATAAAATATTAATAAGTCTATTTTTTATTTATCTTTAAAATTAACTGAACAATGAATATTTTTGCATTATTTCTTTTTTAATTCAGAGATTTCATTATGTCTATTTGCTTTTATTTTTTTTTAAAAACAAATTTCATGATAAATATTTTTCTATGTTTTTTTACTTCAGAATCAAATTTTTTTTCCCCATGATTCCTTTTTTTGCTTCTGAAAATTATCCAGTTTTCTTTTTTGCTTGGGGATTAAAATTTCTTTTTTTCTTCGAAAATTCCATTTTCGCTTCAGAAATTTTTTTATTTCTTGAAATATAATATTATTATTTTTTTTTCTATTTAACACATGTCAAAATATTAAAATAAGAAAATGCCACATGACACAATCTTCTTAATTAGTAACTTTGAAACCAATTTTAATATAATAAGATACTAGTATTCCTAATAAAACCGATACAACTGTACCAATATTTCTAGCTGTACCAATATTTCTAGTTGTACCATTTGAAAAAATGAAGTTGCGTAAAATGATTAAATTTACATTTCTAAACATGTTTCCATACCAAATATGGTATTAAAACATCTGAATTTTACCCCAAATAGAAAGAAGTTGAATTTTTGGAATTGGTTTGATGAACATCATATGTGTGCATGAAATGGCTTATACTTTTAAGGTTTGTTTATAAAACTTCACCATACTAACATGATTTTTTTTTTAAAGTCTTTTTAAAAATTTTATGGTCTGAGATTATGTTAAATGTAGTCTATATACGAAATGTTATAAGAACTACTGAAAATTAAAATTAAAGTGTGTCTTTCACTAATATTTAGATTATATAAAATCGTTGTTGTGATATACTAATTGTAACAAGTAGCCTAGTGCCTTTAAGCTCTGGTTTATAATGTCGGACCTGGGTTCGAGTCCTAATGAATCCATATTTTTTTTAACTTAAATAAAAAGGGCAAAAATGTAATTCACTATGTGTCTTCTTCTTCCTCAAAGAAACCCTACTAGCTGCCGACTCTAAGTTTTTTCTTGTTTGATTTTTTCGTTTTCTTCATCACTTTTCATGTTAGTAACCTATTGTAACAAAAATCTATCAATAACTAATAGATATATATCAATAACTAATATATCTGTGACAAAAAAAATTCCAAGTTTTAAGCAACGTTTTTTTAATCTTTCATTTCTTCATCGGCTACATCAAACAAGTTTTTATGGTCGGTTTAGAAAAAAAAAGAAAAAAAACAAGTTTTATGGCCGGTTTAGAAATATGGTTTGATCTATTTGGTTTATTTGAAATAAATTGGATAGGTAAAGTTGTAAATAAAATGAACTATAGTGTTAAAACAGAGTTTTCATTCGTTTTTGGTTAATAAAAAAAATGAAAAAGAAAAACAAAATATAACGACACCAAAACTGATTTTTTGGATGCCTTTGAGCACCATAATAGATTTTGATCCGTCTCATACCTCGTTAACTCATTGGGTTTAACCACAAAACTCGCGGAATCGATCTCGAGGAAAGTCAGCTTCGAAGACAAGGGCAATCCTGATTCCGTTCTGAGTCTTTTGAGGAGTCATGGGTTCACGGATTCTCAGATCTCCACCATCATTACAGATTATCCACGATTGCTTATAGCAGATGCTGAGAGATCACTTGGTCCCAAGCTTAAGTTTTTAAAGTGTAGCGGAGCTTCAACCTCTGAGCTCACCGAGATCGTTTCAAAAGTACCGAGAATCTTGGGGAAGAAAGGTAAAAAAAACAATCAGCAGATACTATGATTATGTGAGAGACATCATAGAAGCGGATAAGAGTTCCACTAAGGAGAAGTCGTGTCTGTCTTTGCCACAAGAAGATGGTAAACTCAGAAATGTTATGGTTCTGAGAGATTTGGGAGTTCCTCAGAAGCAGTTGTTCTCATTGCTCTTCTCCGGTCGCCAACCTGTTCATGGCAAAGAAAACTTTGATGTATCACTCAAGAAGGTTGTTGGGATGGGCTTTGATCCAACCACCGCCAAGTTTCTCCAAGCTCTGCAAGTTTTTTACGATTTGAGAGACGAAACTATACAAGAAAAAGTCAATGTCTTCAAAAGGTTGGGCTTTGCTGTGGAAGATGTATGGGCAATGTTCAAGAACTATCCTTTGATTTTGAAAACCTCGGAGAAGAAGATATTGAACTCCTTTGATACTTTTCTCAGCCTAGGATTCAGTAGAGATGAGGTTGCGATGATGGTCAAGAACTTTCCTGCGTGTGTTAATTATACTGCAGAGACGGCAAAGCAGAAGACTGAGTTTGTGGTGACTCAGACGAAGTGGACAATTAAGGCTGTGGCTTTGTTCCCTCAGGTACTTGGATACAACCTTGAGAAGAGGACTGTCCCAAGGTGTAACGTAATCAAAGCTCTCATGTCCAGAGGATTGCTCGGAAGAAGTGAACTCCCTTCAATCTCGTCTGTGTTGGCGATTTCCGATCAAGCCTTCTTAGACAAGTATGTGAATAAACACGACTACAAGGAGCTGGAGCATGAGCTTATGGCTATCTTTACTGGAGGCCGTGTTTCATAAATCAGAAGGCTTGTCATGTATTGTGCTTTTATCTATGAATATCAAAAGAGCCTCAATTTTAGTCTTCTGTAGTTTGATCCCACCAGTCTCTTTGGATATGCAATCAGGATTTGAATTTTTTTTTACCAAACTGTAACTATGAATCTCTTTTAAGGGTCATTGAATGCTTGTGCTATAAGAGGTGTCAGTTTCAGGCTAGAGTTGGAGTAAGAGATCTCTTTTTTTGTATTACTTTAGATCCGTAGATGAATCTTTTGATGTCAGACGCTTTATACACCTCTGAAACCTATATGATGTGGACCTGACTCGTTTTTATATGCAAGCCAAGTTGGGAGCATAAAAAACTAGTAAATTAGAATCATGATTTTGAACTCTTTAACGTTAGTGGCCTAGAGATGTATGTTGCTTTGCATCTACTTTCTTATCTTAAATGTAGAAAACAAGGCAACTTTGTTAGTCTGGTAACATACAATATATTGATCAATTCTGTGAGCAAGTTTTCCAAGATTTGTGTGGTTTCAGGTTATCTGATACTCAATGGGCAACATATGAAAAGACTTTGTGATATTTTCACAGTCCAAATATCCTGTTCGAAGAGAAACCTCAAGAACTGGAGAAACTTGATATGTAGAAAGAGGGATAAAGGCGAGAGGAAGAAACGAGAGGACTTTTCAAACCTTTGAAGGGTGCAATATGAGAGTGGCTCAGGTCCTCTGGTTACATGGAGGGTTTAGTGGATCTGGGTGGATATATGAGCGACAAAACTATTGAAGACGAAATCAATGTCTACAAAAGGTTAGGCTTTGATGTGGAAGATATATGGGCAATGTTAAGTGGCCTTCCTTTCTTATTTTATCGGAGAAGAAGATATTGAACTCCGTTGATACTTTTCTTGTCTTAGGAGTTTTTGATGATGGCCAAGAGCCATCCTCACTGCCTTGCACATTCTGCAGAGACGGTGAAGAAGAAGATTGATTATCTGGTGGAGGAGATGAATTGGCCAATAAAGACTGTGGCTTTGTACCCTCAGGTACTTGGATACATCATGGAGAAGAGGACTGTCCGACTGTGCCACGGTGTAACATTATCAAAGCTCTCATGTCGAAACGTTTGCTCGGAAGTGAAGTCCCTCCAGTGAGGTCTGTCTTTAGTTGTACAGAACAGGTGTTTTTAAGAAGGTATGTGAGGAAGCACTTTGACAAGGAGCTTGTGTGGCCGAGTTGATGGATATCTTCACGAAAGATCGTGTCTAATAGATCAGAAAGCTTGCCAATGTTCATTTTTCTTTTCTGTTAGTATTAGGTTCGTTGATGGATCGTTTGACCTTGACCGTAGCAGGCAAGATAAGAGATTTTAATTCTATTTGTTATGTTTTTGTAATCCCAATTTGATCCGGATCAACTCAAAAACTTACAATTTGAATATCTTTTCCAAGATATTCGTGTAGAAACCAGGAGATATGATGATGCATAGGTACTATGAACTGCAACTAAGAACAAGTAGTTTGAGCTCTTACATGGTTCTTAATTTGGAATCTTAATCGATTAGTTTGGTTTAATCTATATGTACAAAAGATGGAATATTCTCCAGGGATAAGGCTCGTGTTAAGATCAATACGTTACTTGGTTTTTCCTTGTTGTATCCATGGACATATACAACATGTTTCGTTGCTCCTTTGAGTCCTATCTAATCTACAGAATTTATAGTCCACAAAGTTTTGGTCTATTCGTTTGACCGAAAAATCAATTTGGTTTATTAAAGAACTGATTTGCCAACAATTCCGGTTTAGATATTAAACTGTAGTCTATTGGTTTAGTATTCCTCATTACACCCGCGAGTTCGATTCTCGGCAGCAGTACAGGTTTTGTTTTTTTTTTAAGCGAGGAAACATGACAAACCCTACTAGCTCCCTTCTTGTCTCCAACACTTATCGGTTCTTTTTTTTTTTTTTTTTTCTTTCTCCGTTATAAGCCCAACAACGATCTTCACTGGCATTCAAGCTTTGAGATCGATGAGTAGGTCTTTTGTTCTTCGCCGCAGATTAGTTATTTCGGGCAAAGAAACTGAACTCAGATAAATCGTTTGTGCTCGAATCATTTGAGCACCGTGGGAGAGTTTGGTGATTCAGGTCTTCCTCTTTTTGTCATGTATTCTCTGATTCTCCATGGAAGAAGGTCTCTTGAGTTACAGAAGTTGCGTCATTTAAGATTTGCAGTGAATCTTTACCAAAATGCATCTGCTTTTTCCTTCTCCTCTGCAACGGTTGCTGATGTGAGCCCTAGAGATGGTCGAAAAGGTCAGAACTTTACAGTCTCATACCTCGTTAAGTCATTAGGTTTTACCACAAAACTCGCGGAATCGATCTCGAGGAAAGTCAGCTTCGAGGGCGAGGGCAAGGGCAATCCTGATTCTGTTCTGAGTCTTTTGAGAAGTCATGGGTTCACGGATACTCAGATCTCCACCATCATTACGGAGTATCCACGATTGCTTATAGCAGATGCTGAGAGATCTCTTGGTCCCAAGCTTAAGTTTTTAAAGTGTAGTGGAGCTTCAACCTCTGAGCTCACCGCGATCGTTTCGAAAGTACCGAGAATCTTGGGGAAGAAAGGTGAGAAAGCTATCAGCAGATACTATGGTTATGTGAAAGACATCATAGAAGCGGATAAGAATTCCACCAACGAGAAGTCGAGTCAGTCTTTGCCACAAGATAATAAACTCAGAAATGTGTTGGTTCTGAGAGAGTTGGGTGTTCCTCAGAAGATGTTGTTCTCATTGCTCATCTCCGATGGCCAACCTGTCTGTGGGAAAGAAAACTTTGATGTATCACTCAAGAAGGTTGTTGAGATGGGCTTTGATCCAACCGCCGCAAAGTTTCTCCAAGCTCTGCAAGTTTTTTACGATTTGAGAGACGAAACTATAGAAGAAAAAGTCAATGTCTTCACAAGGTTGGGCTTTGCTGTGGAAGATGTATGGGCAATGTTCATGAACTATCCTTTGTTTTTTCATACCTCGGAGAAGAAGATATTGGACTCCATGGATACTTTTCTCGGCCTAGGATTCAGTAGAGATGAGTTTGGAATGATGGTCAAGAACTTTCCTCAGTGTCTTGTTTATTCTGCAGAGGCGGTGAAGCAGAAGACTGAGTTTGTGGTGAATCAGATGAAGTGGACAACAAATGCTGTGGCTTTGTTCCCTCAGGTACTTGGATACAGCCTTGAGAATAGGATTGTCCCAAGGTGTAACGTAATCAAAGCTCTCATGTCCAAAGGATTTCTCGGAACTGAATTACCTCCTATAGGTTCTGTCTTGATATGTGCTGATGAGGTGTTTTTGAAAAGGTATGTGAAGAAGCTTGATAACAAGGAGCTTGTACCTGAGCTGATGGCTATCTTCACCGGAGATCGTGCTTCATAGATTACAATAGGCTTGTTAAGGGTTGTTTTTTTTTTCTGTAAGCTCGAAGAATGGGAAGCAAAAGGACTTTATCTATAAATCTCTGCAACGCAATGTATACTCTTGCAATCTTTTCTAGGAGTCTTTGAACAGTTAAAATGTTAATAGCCTAGAAACGTGCAGACATGTGATGGTTTCGTTAGTCAGGTAGCTTACAATATACTGATCTATGCTATATACCAATTTGGTCGATATGATAAAGCAAAGGACTTTTGAGGGAGCCTTCAATAAAAGTTGCATTTGCAGCCAAGAAGAAGTGATTTAGCGCTTACATGATTATGTTTAGATCTTGATGGATTAGTTGCTTCATATGTGCAAATTATGTTTGGGTTTAAAAAGAATCTTGGCATATATTTCAAATCTGATTACTTTGATATTCTGTTTATATAGCTAGAAATCAAATGTGTTCAGGCTTAACTCATATGACAGGTGAGGCAGTGATGGGTTGCTTGAACAATAGAAACTCTCTGGAACTCTCTTCCCTTGGCATATACTTGAAGGACAAGCTCACTTGCAGAAAGAGAGGCCAGTTTTCCGGGGAAAGGTGTGTGTCAAGATCATTATTTTTACTGTTTTTTTTTTTTCCCTCGCTCCTCATCTACTGTAAATCTCTTTTGTTTCCTTGTGATATACAAGATGTTTTCTTGATCTCTGGATTTTGTTCCGTAGTTATAGAGTCCATAGGATAGGGGGCTCGACTCTTTTTATTTAAATTTGTAAATTTGATTAAAAAAACTTCAGTTGGATACACTGCAGGACCCTTTCTTAGAGTTGATGGATTGTAAAAAATGAGTTGTCTGCAGGTAACAACTCTTCAGTTTTTATCCCTACTGCTACAAATGAGAACCGTAAGTTGGAAGACCGAGTTTAGTTCAATTCTATTGAAAGGAAGGGATTTTTTGGAGTCTAAATATGACAAAACTTTGAGCTTGTAAGAATGTAACATTGCCGTGTTTGGTTTCAGTTTGCTTCAACTTGGATATAAAACGTATGATTGTGGTCAATCCTTATTACGGAGTGGAAGAATTAGCTGCATTCAGGACCCGGAAGCTCAGTTCCAATGAGCTTTAGGCGAAGGGGAACGGAAGAAGGAAGAAAGTGTTTTGGAGTCAGCGATTAATCCAAAATGGAAGTTAAGCAACAAGGTTTCTGTTATGTCTGGTAATTAGGAAATGGGAGACGAATATGAGGTGATACAACCTTTCACGAGGGGACTTGAAAAGACGGAGCTCCAAGGCTACATGTTTTGTTGTTCTTTTGAGACTTGAGTCCTATCTTATCTACAGAATTTTTTTTTTTTAACGCTGGTGTTTAATTAATCAACGATTTAGCTGTAAAGTTAACTACAAAGCGAAGGAAAAACAGAGCAAGACTGATACAATGATAGGGGGCCACGAGGCCAAAATGAAAGAGAGAGAGAAATAAAGTAAAAACTTGACAGGGTTTAACCATTCCGAGCTTCTTCAGAGATGAGGTGAGAGAGCCAAGAGGGACCGTATCGAGCAATATAAGACTGAAGCCTACCATCCCGAGTTACCGAGTGGGCCACTTGAGAGGCTACTCGATTACGCGCCTCCACCACGTGGTCGAGACTCCACGAAACAAACGAGTTGGTAAGTGACATGATTTTCAGAACAAGATCTCTGACTTCCGGGAAGGCCTCAGGATGTAGAAGAGCTGCACGAGCTAAAGGGAAAGAAGCTTCCAAAATGATATCTGTATAGCGGAGAGTATGAAGGGATTCTACCGCCCAGTATAAACTCCATAACTCTGCCTCCCGTGAAGAGTGAATATCAGAATATGCACGACGACTATGAAGGATGGGATGCCCGTTGTGGTCCCTAATAATCCAGCAGCACCCGAGAAACCACTTGAACCATCCCAATCCATTCCTACATTACATTTGAAGGAATTGAAGGGAGGTTTTATCCATCTAGCAACGTCTGGAGCATTTGTAGAAGCAATTGCAGGATCTCCAAGTGTTTGATTGACACATACACCTTGTAATGAAAGCCATATTTCCGCTTCCGATAAGCCATGGCGTAAGGAGAGTACCGGGTCTGCAGGACGCTGTTCAAAGACGAAGGCATTACGAGTTTTCCAAATCGACCATAATAACCATGGAAAGGCGAGACCAATGAGTTTAGGGACCGTTGTTTCGTACTGCTCGTGATAAGATGATGCAGATTCAAAAAAATGGAATTGTTGGAAAACCCATTAGGCGGAATCGGGAAGCCAGAGTCTTCCCAGACCTTGCGAGCGTGAGGGCAGTGAAACAGAGCATGGCAAATGGATTCTGGTGCCAAATTACAAATGGTACACGAAGGATTGATTGGGATACCCCGGGATCCTAAGTTGGAGCGGACAGCCAGGGCACCAGAAAGCGCACGCCACATGAAATGGCGCAGTTTGGGTGATGTTTTTACCTTCCATAAATTTTTTCACAAGCTCTGTTCGATGGGAGAGGCGGTAGAGAAGGATGCTGAGCTTCTTGTAATAGTTCGAGTAACTGGTAGCCAGTTTTGGAGCTGTAAAGTCCATCACGGGAGAGTCCCCAAATCCATTTATCGCGATTACGGCGAGAACACTTTAACCTCAGAACCAGAGGTATATCCTCAGGGTGGATAAGCTGGCGGATCAACGGGATATTCCATGCATCCCGGTCATGGACCATTAAATCAGATACATTAAGCGAAAGATCAACAGGTCCGTTGGGGTGATACCTCGGGGGACGCGGTGCTGTGTCCAAAATCCAGTTATCTGTAAATAGCTTAGTGGTTTGACCATCACCAATGGTAGCTAGCAGGCCTAGCTTTAGCAGGTCTCTCCCATGAAGCAGACTTCGCCAAGCATAAGACGGTCGGTTGCCAAGATTACAATCCAGAATTGAGCTGTTCTTGAAGTAACGGTGTTTCAAGATACGAGATACAAGAGATTCCGGTTGACTCCAAATCCTCCAAGCTTGTTTGGCTAACAAAGCCTGATTGAATCTTTCAATGTCTTTGAAGCCAATACCTCCTAAGCGTTTTGGTTTACAGAGTTTCGACCAAGCCACCCATGGTATTTTCTTTTTTTGGGACCCAGAACTCCACCAGAACTCCAACATTGCACTGGTTAGCTTTGCACATGTATCTTTAGGCAATTTAAAACAGACATAGCAAAGACTGGGAGACCAAGACCAATCGACTTTAAAAGCACTTCTTTACCACCTTGGGATAGAGATTTCGCGTACCAGCCTTGCATACGTCCTTGTAGATTTTCTCGGAGGAAACTTAGAAGCTTCCTTTTAGAGCCACTGAAACATTCCGGAAGACCTAGATAAGAGCCTTCTCCACCTTCTTGGTGGATGTCTAACGTAGATTTAATTGCCGCTTTGACAGATTCTTGTATCCGCGAACCAAAGATGATCGAAGACTTTAACTTATTTATTTCCTGACCAGATGCATCCCCATATAACCGTAAACATTTAGAAATAGCCTCTGCCTCTGCAACAGAAGCATTACACATGAGCAAACTGTCGTCGGCAAAAAGTAGATGGTGCACCGCTGGGGCAGTAGGAGTTAGTTTAATGCCCGATAATTGTCCCAAACGTTCTGCCTGATTAAGACAATTCACCAGACCTTCCGCACAAAGTATAAATAAGAAAGGGGAGAGAGGATCCCCTTGTCGAATACCACGCTCTGGTTTTATAAATCCATGAGATCGACCATTCAAGAGAACTGAGAAGGAGACTGAACTGACACAAGCCATGATCCATCGGACCCATGTTCTATTAAATCCCAGTTTTTCCATCAATGTTTCGAGGAAGTTCCATTCTACTCTATCATAGGCTTTGGACATATCCGTTTTGATCGCCATACAGTTTTTTGCCACAGGATCATTCGTGCGAAGACCATGGACCATCTCGTGCGCAATGATGATGTTATCGGAGATCAATCTCCCAGAGACGAAAGCACCTTGTGTGTCAGATACAATGTTAGGGAGTATCTTCTTCAAACGATTGCATAAGATCTTGGATATGATCTTATAATGGACAGAACATAGGCTTATAGGTCGGAGATCCTTCATCTGACAAGGACGTGGGATTTTAGGAAGGACTAAGTTGGGTATGATTCCAACCATCCGGGATCACTGCAGTTTCGAAAAAACCGGATACCGCCTTAACGACAGCTGGACCAACAGTAGACCAACATTTCTGGTAGAAAACACCAGTTAAACCATCTTCTCCAGGAGCACTACTACCTTTAACAGCGAAAGCTGCCTCTTTTATTTCCTCCGGAGTTACAGGCGCTGTTACCATGGAATTCATCTCCTCCGATACTCGCGGCTCTAGACCCAGGAAAACTGATTCAAGATCAATGGGGTTTGTACTCATGAAAAGCTCTCTGAAATAGTCAACAGCTATGTTCCCTTTTGCGCCTTCAGAGAAATGTTCACAACCCGACTCATCTAGCAACATCAGAATTCGATTTTGTAACTTCCTTCCTTTGACCGAGTTGTGGAAAAAATTTGTATTTCTGTCACCGGCTCTGAGCCATTCCTCTCTACTTTTTTGCCGCCAAAAATTCTTCGTCACGATACGCCTCCGCTAAATCTCTTTTCAGATTCTGCATCAGATGGTAGTTAGGACATCTTTTAGACACCTCGGTTTCCAACAAACCTTTCAGACGATTGATTCTGTCCCTAGAATTGAGATCACTCCGTTTCTTCCATTTCGCAAGCTCACGTCGGCAACTTGCGATTCTATCCATAAGAGAGACATTGGCATCGTCGACATTGCCCCATCCAAGTTTAACCACATCCAGAAAGCCATCTTTGTTAACCATGCGTTTATCAAAAAAGAACCTCCCTCTGCTTGGATTGTCATGTTCCAACGCAAAACAAATACGAATGGGTCTATGATCTGACGCCCAGAGATCAAGGTATTCCATGGAAGAGCGAGGAAATGAGTTATACCACTCATCATTCCCGAAGCTGCGGTCTAGACGACACTGTACCCAGACGCCTTCTCTCCAACCTCCCCACGAAAAAGCATGACCAAAACTACGAAGTTCTCTGATCTTGCAATTCAAAGCCATGTTCCTAAAACCCCAAAAGGAAGAATCAAGTCTCGTAGCTCCACCCATCTTCTCAGAGTTATTCATTAGTTCATTGAAATCTCCTGCAAGTAACCAAGCTTCATCACGCCCTAACCCCAAGGTCTCTAGACGATCCCAAACTTCTTGGCGTTTGTTGCGGACAGGGTCCCCATAAACACAAGTCAGAAAAAAGGAATAAGACCCTTGAGAGACTCGTAAGTCTATAATCCGTTTGTCACTACTCAAGACCTCCACATTGTAACTGTTCTTCCACATGAAAGCTAGACCTCCACTAAGACCAATAGGATCAACTGTAACCAATTTATCATGACCCAAAGACTGTTGCAGATTAGACAAGTAACTGAAATTTTGCTTTGTTTCCATTAAGAAAATAAAATCCGGGAAATACACACGGCGCATTCTCCGGAGATAGCGAACTGTCTCAGTGTTGCCAACACCTTGACAGTTCCAGGACAATAAGCTCATTACTTCTGCAGCGGCCTCAAAGGAGGCCACCGTAACTTCAGTAGAAATGTTTGTTTTCTTTATGTTTGGTCGTTCTTCCTGGTCTGCTTTGCGCTTGCTGTTTGCCGAGGTCGCTGACGTTGGAGGTACGTTTGACATTGGCAACCCGGAAGAGGAAGGTATAGATGCCCGTGGAGACTGGGATCGTCGTTTCCAAGCTGGGGGTCTGTTACGGGAGCGCTTCAAGATCCCACTTTTACCAGCATCATGCTCCTTGCCGGAGGGTCCAAAACAGAAAGCTGGTGCGTCTTTGTAGGCCGAGTAGAGGAAGAGCTGAAATCCGAGACAGTTTCGGAGTCCGAGGCAAGGTCTTGAGCTGGGTTTGAGAGCGTCCAGATAAGAGAGAGCCACCAGTACTGATTCGAGTCAACTTTTTGCTTCCTTCAGCATACGTGAAGACCATTCCCTTCCCCTTGTTCATATCCACCGAAAACAGGGGGGAAGTAACTTCATTCTCCGCTTGTTGGTTTTCAATAGCCATTTTCACTCGTTGAATACGAGCCATCCGCTCTGTTGAATCCGCATGTGAGATGTACAGCATAGCCATTTGACGGTCTTCTTTGGATAGCTCCGGGAAGAGGGGAGCAAAACCAGGCGGTGTACTGAGAGTTGGGACAGTGACTGTCCCAATGGGCTCCACAGCGTCGGCAGATGAGGGTACCTCAACCACCGGAGAAATCTCCAGGACCTTAGAGGAGGCCTGGGCTTTACGGAAGGGACACTGATGTTTTTCATGGGTGATGCGATAACAATGAAAACATTTCTTCCTGATCCTCTCATATTCATAGGTTATCATTGCTGTACCACCAGATGGAAGATTTAACACCTTCTCGTTCCTAGCCGGCTTGGATATGTCAAACACCACACGAGCCCGGATAAAATCTGTCTTCTGAGAACGCTCCGGATCATACACCACCTCTCTGACAGGACCGACGGCTTTAGCAAGTTCAAACATCGTCTCCCTAGTGTAGTACTCCACCGGGATATTCCTGATTCGGATCCACACTTCAAAACTAGTAAGGAAATCAGGGCTTGGGTTGGCGGTCCAACGTTCCAGGAGCATGGTCCAGTGTTTGTAGGACCATGGCCTATCATTCATCACTCGCATCATGTCCTCTTCACGCTTAAAGACAAACTGGAATTTGTCTCTCGACAGAGCAATCCCTCGGACTTTGCCCTCCATACGCCATATGCCCGGCATTTCTTCAATCAAACGCGACATGGGTTGATACATCGGGTTCACTAACCGCCCCAGGAGGCTGAGCGAGTTCTTCTCGAACACTCTGAATCTTGGATCATCGGGAGATTGATAGGCTCATCGTCATCGAGTGACATGGAGAGCAGAGCTTTGTGGAGAGTTTCCGACATGGCGGCGAAAGGCTTGGAGGCGCCGGAGGAGCGAAAGCGTTTGGATGGTTTCCTTTTTGGGAGAGAGTCAATAACTATGGATGCCGGATTGATTGCATAAACAGGGGAAGATATAGTGGTCTTTAGGCAAGTCATGATTATGGGCTAGGTGAAGAAAGAAAGAGACGAGAAATACGTGAGGAGGAAAAGGAAGGAAGAAAATCGTCCTCCGTTTAGGAAAGATACGAAGCTGTGATAATCGTCCAAACAAGGAAACCGTAGCTAAAAAGCCGGCAAAAGAATTGAATTCAAATTGATTTGGGAGGTAAAATCGAGAGAGCAAACCCTCTGAGAGAGACCGAGAGGCCTAAGCGAAAACCTTTTTTCAAACAAAATGATTGTTTCATCTTATCTACAGAATTTAGTGTAAAAAATTTCTCATGTACTGCAAACTTGTGCTATAATCGTTAACCCAAAATAATTGATTAGATAGGACCCAAAAAGCTATTTGGTTTATTAAAGAACTGATTTGCCAGCAATTCCGGTTTAGATATTAAACTGTAGTGTAGTCTGTTGGTTTAGAATTCCTCTTTATACCCGCGAGTTCGATTCTCGGCAGCAGAACAGGTTTTATGTTTTGGCGAAGAAACATGCTAAACCCTACTAGCTCCCTTCCTGTCTCCAACTCCAACACTCATCGGTTCTTTCTTTTTTTTTTTCGTTGTAAGAAAAAAACGATCTTTACTGGCACTCCAGCTTTGAGAACGATGAGTAGGTCTTTTGTTCTTCGGCGCAGATTAGTTAATTCGGGCAAAGATACTTAACTCAGACTCGAATCGTTTCAGCACCGTGGGAGAGTTTGGTGATTCAGGTCTTCCTCTTTTTTTGTCATGTATTCTCTGATTCTCCATGGAAGAAAGTCTCTTGAGTTACAGGAATTGCGTAATTTGAGATTTGCGGTGAACCTTTTCCAAAATGCATCTGCTTTTTCCTACTCCTCCTTCTCCTCTGCAACGGTTGCTGATGTGAGCCTTAGAGATGGTCGAAAAGGTCAGAGCTTTACAGTCTCATACCTCGTTAAGTCATTGGGTTTGACCACAAAACTCGCGGAATCGATCTCGAGGAAAGTCAGCTTCGAGAGCAAGGGCAATCCTGATTCCGTTCTGAGTCTCTTGAGGAGTCATGGGTTCACGGATACTCAGATCTCCACCATCATTACGGAGTATCCACGATTGCTTATAGCAGATGCTGAGATATCTCTTGGTCCCAAGCTTAAGTTTTTAAAGTCTAGTGGAGCTTCAACCTCTGAGCTCACTGAGATCGTTTCGAAAGTACCGAGAATCTTGGGGAAGAAAGGTGAGAAAACTATCAGCAGATACTATGGTTATGTGAAAGACATCATAGAAGCGGATAAGAGTTCCACTAACGAGAAGTCGAGTCAGTCTTTGCCACAAGAAGATGATAAACTCAGAAATGTTTTGGTTCTGAGAGACTTGGGTGTTCCTCAGAAGGTGTTGTTCTCATTGCTCATCTCCGGTCGCCAACCTGTCTGTGGGAAAGAAAACTTTGATGTATCACTCAAGAAGGTTGTTGAGATGGGCTTTGATCCAACCACCCCAAAGTTTCTCCAAGCTCTGCAAGTTTTTTACGATTTGAGAGACGAAACTATACAAGAAAAAGTCAATGTCTTCACAAGGTTGGACTTTGCTGTGGAAGATGTATGGGAAATGTTCAAGAAGTATCCTCCCTTTTTTAATATTTCAGAGAAGAAGATATTGAGCTCCATTGATACTTTTCTCGGCTTAGGATTCAGTAGAGATGAGTTTGTGATGATGGCCAAGAACTTTCCTCCGTGTCTTAATTATACTGCAGAGACGGTGAAGCAGAAGACTGAGTTTGTGGTGAATCAGATGAAGTGGACAGTAAAGGCTGTGGCTTTGTTTCCTCAGGTACTTGGATACAACCTTGAGAAGAGGACTGTCCCAAGGTGTAACGTAATCAAAGCTCTCATGTCCAGAGGATTGCTCGGAAGAAGTGAACCCCCTTCAATGTCGTCTGTGTTGGCGATGGCCGATCAAGCCTTCTTAGACAAGTATGTGAATAAACACGACAACAAGGAGCTGGAGCATGAGCTTATGGCTATCTTCACCGGAGGCCGTGTTTCATAAATCAGAAGGCTTGTCATGTATTGTGCTTTTATCTATGAATATCTAAAGAGCCTCAATTTTTTTTTTTACTTTTGTAGTCTCAATCTGATCTCACCAGTCTCTTTTGATATGCAATCAGAATTTGAAAGAATTACCAAACTGTAACTTTGGATCTCTTTTAAGAGCCATTGAATGCATTTGTGCTATAAGAGGTTTCAGTTGCAGGCTATAGTTGGAGTAAGAGATCACAATCCAAAATAGTGTGTGTATATTTCTTATCTTAAATGTAGAAGCAAGGCAACTATGTTAGTCTGGTAACATACAATAGGTTAAAAAACCAATGCCGCCTGCAACATTGATTGTGTCCTCTGGTACTCACTGGGAAACATATGAAAAGACGTTGTGCATAGCCCTGTAAGATTGGTTGACTGAAAATATCCTGTTCGAAGAGAAGCTTGGTAAATAGAAAGCTGAGAGATAAAGGCCAGATGGAGAAACGAGAAGACTTTTCAAACCTTTGAATATGACAGTAAAAGCTCAGAGAATCCAGAGTATATAGGATAAAAAAAAAACCTTAGTAATGAGACCAGGGTTCGAAACCAAGCAGCTACACCTTTTGTGTTTATTATTATTTTTTTCTTTTTTTAAAGTAACAAACGACGATTCCTAATTGAAATTCATTAGGGTTTATCTTAGTTTCACACTTTCGCTTCTTCATCCTGCGATTTAGTGCTGTTTCAGGTTCGGAAACATTGCATTGCCTCTGTCATGTTTTCAAAGTGATCATTTTTTTTTTTCTCCTTCTTCGCTGTTCAATAGTAAGCAAGGTGAAATTTTGTCGTTGAAGCTTGGGTGATTCCATTTTCTCGATTTGAATCAGATATATCGGTGCATTGTTATGTATTCTCTGGTACTCCATGGAAGAAGGTTGGTCGAGTTGCAGAAACTGCGTGATTTGAGATTTGCAGTGAGCCTTTTTCAAAAGGAGTCTGCTTTTTCTAGTTCCTTCTCCTCTGCTAGTGTTGTTGCTGCTGATTTGACCCTTAGAGATGGTAGAAAAGGGAAGAACTTTACTGTCTCTTACCTCGTTAAGTCACTGGGTTTAGCTACAAAAGTCGCAGAATCAATCTCAAGGAGAGTCAGTTTCGTGGAGAAGGCAAATCCTGATTCCGTTCTGAAACTTCTTAGAAGTCATGGTTTCACGAATTCTCAGATCTCCACCATCATTGTGGATTCTCCACGACTGCTTGTAGCAGATGCTGAGAAAGCCCTTGCTCCCAAGCTTCAGTTTTTGCAGTCCATAGGAGCTTCAACCTCTGAGCTCACTGAGATTATTTCAACGGTTCCAAAAATCTTGAGAAAGAAAGAGGGCAAATGTATTAGCAGATACTATGTTTTCGTCAAAGAGATTATAGAAGCCGATAAGAGTTCCAAGTTCGGAAAGTTATGTCGTTCTTCTTTGCCACAGGGTAAGCAGGAGAACAAACTCAGGAATGTCTCGGCTTTGAGAGAGTTGGGCGTGCCTCAGAAGAGGTTATTCCCTTTGCTCATCGCTGTCGACGGACCTGCTAATGGAAAAGAAAAGTTTAAGGAATCTCTCAAGAAGGTTGTGGAGATGGGTTTTAATCCGGCTTCGGCTACGTTTATCTTAGCTCTTCGTGTTGTTCAAGGATTTAGGGATGAAACAATAGAAGAAAAAATGGATGTCTATGAAAGGTTAGGCTTGGCCAAAGGAGATGTGTTGGAAATGTTCAAGAAGTGTCCACTCTTTCTGACACACTCGGAGAAGAAGATAACAAACACCATGGAAACGTTTCTCGGCCTAGGGTTCACCGGAGATGAGTTTAGGATGATTGTCAAAGGCCATCCTCCTTGCTTTGGGTTATCTGCTGAGACGGTGAAGAAGAAGACTGAGTTTCTGGTGAAGCAGATGGATTGGCCACTACGGGATATTGCTGTAAACCCTATGGTACTTGGATTTAGCATGGAGAATAGACTTGTCCCAAGGTGTAACGTAATCAAAGCTCTCATGTCCAAAGGATTGCTCGGAAGCAGAGGAAGCAAACTCCCTCCTATGCAATCTACTTTGAAGTGTACCGATGAGGATTTTTTAAACAGATATGTGAGGAAGCACGATGACAAGGAGCTTGTCTCTGAGTTGATGTCTATCTTCACCGGAGATTCTGCTTCATAGATCTTAAAGCACACCTAACAACGACAATGTAATGGATTTTTGTGTTGTTTCTCTTGTTAATTCTCTAATCATTGGTGAATTCTGTCGTTGTAGAAGAGCTTTAATTTGTGAGTGCTGGCTTCCACGTCTTTATCTTTTAAACTACAATTTGATTGGGAAAGTAAACAATCTGTAAATTTTGAGATTCTTTTCTGAGAACAACCTTTTGTGTTTTAACTCATGCTTCTACTTACAGGATATGCGACGAGAGAGATTGAATCAACCGCCAGCAGAAATCATTTTATAAGGTCTGAATCTTTGACTTCTAATAGCCAAAGTGGAAGTGAAAGCAAGTTTTCTGACTTCTATAGTTTTATCCTTAAACAAAATAAAAAAGTTTTTTACCACAAAAAGAAGAAGAAGATATTTTATAAAAAACTTAAATGTTGTAAATATGCGTGAAAGAAGAGGTAGTTACGAAATAAAAGAGATATATAACGGTAAGTCGTTAACAAGTAGCTATAAAGCATTGCTACTAAACGTATATATCTTCTTCTTCTTCTTTGTCGCTTGATCCCAAGAAAAACAAATTCTGATTTGCTTATTGCGCTTCTTGTTTATTCTCTCTAGGTCCGATATTCATTTCATCACTGCAATCTTCTTCTTCTCATCCGATCAATCGCGTTTCGTACCTAAGCAGAAGGCATGGACGAACACTCTGTGTCATCTGACGACGACGACCAAATAGAACCAGAAGGCATGGAAAATGACTCTTCGTCATCTGAAGACGACGACCAAATCGGACTAGAATGCATGGAAGATAACTTTGGGTTATTTGAAGACGACGACCAAACCGAACCAGAAGACATTAAAGATGACTCTGAGTTATCTGAAGACGACGGCCAAACCGAACCAGAAGGCATGGAAGATGACTCTGAGTTATCTGAAGAAGAAGAGAAAATCGAACCAGCAGAGCAGATAATCATCTCGTATTATCTGAACATGATGATCAACAACAACCGCAAAGAATCGTGGCCGTTCCGCTTCCTCCGAGACATAATGATGTACCACGTGAACCCATGGCTTGAGAGCCCTAAGTTCAACTACTTCGTCTTCGTCAAACGCCGAACAGAGGCTTGTGGTAGAACCGACGTATGTGGATCGGGTTGCTGGAGGATCATGGCCCGTGATAAAGTGATCAAGACCGAAGAGACCGGGAGGATTCTAGGGTTCAAGAAGATTCTCAAGTTCTGCGAGAAGGAGAAGGAACGACCAGAGAAACAAGAGGAACAGGAAACTTGGGTCATGGAGGAGTATAGGCTCGTCGATAAATGGAAACAAGATCATGCGATTTGCAGGATTCGGCTTTTGAACCAACTCGAGGTTAGTGCCTTGCTCGCCAAGCATTTCTCGTTTCTCTCTAAGTGGATGCCAGCGGATAGGATAATCTCATGTTACCTGAAGATGTTGGTCGATAACCGAAACGACTGGCCTAGCCATTTCCTGCAAAGCGAACAAGTGTACGGTGTAGTGCCATGGGGGATCATGGATGTTCGTCAGAGCTCTGTCGAGCTATATGAGGGACGCTACTTCTTCGTTAACCGGAGGGAGAATTCTGGTCGAACCGATGGATGCGATGGCGGTTGCTGGAGGATAATGAGACGTGATAAAGTGATCACCTCGAAGACAAACGAGTTTCTTGGTTTCAAGAGGATTTTCAAGTTCAGCGAGAAGGTGCCACAACCGGTTTACAAGTTTTGGGCAGATGAGAAGTTCAAAGAAAATGAGATCAAGTTGACTTGGATAATGGAGGAGTATAGGCTTGCAAAGAAGGAGCAAGGCGAAGTGATTTGCAGGATTAGGCTTCTCTTCCCAACACAACTAAAACATCATATTCAAGATTTCTAGGAGGAACTTTACTATGGAGATTGAGGATTTGATGTATGTGTCTCATGTTGGTCTTATGCATACTCCAGATTCTGTTTATATATATTTTCCTTTCTCTTTTAAATCTATAGAGTTGGTGATGACTGATAAGTTTCTGTTCTTAATTCTCTATTCAGTCTATGGGAAACAGACATTGTCCACCTTTACGTTTTCTGTGAGAGGAACTCTGATTTTTTTATTTATTTGTGTTTGTCTGCCTGAACAGAGAGTGCGATGAGCGAGAGTTGTGCGTAAAGTTTGTCAGAAAACACCCATTGATCTCTGATTTCATCTGAACTCATATACACGCTTTCAAAGTAGACTCTCTCTGAGTCCCAACAAGTGATCAGTCTACTTAGGCTATGTTAGGCTTCAATAGATTTTTATAACTTGGGTAAATGGGTTACTACTTGATATATATGGTTTCTTCTAGTCTTGTGTTTGTACTTTGTAGTATGGGACACCTTTGCTCTATTTAAACATATGACAATCAAATGTTATAAAAATTGCAGGCCATTCCCAATTCACAGATATGAATATTTCAGGTGATCTACTCTTCATAAATCAAAGTTTAAAATATTCAGAGTATAAACTTCCAAGTACAATTAAATGCATTAGATTCTTTGCCTAATTTGCACAGCCGTTTGCGTATAAATGGATAGAAGTAAGATATTGAAGCAAAGTAGTACCAGTGGCCTAGTGGTGGAACAGTACCCTGACCTCGGTTGAGACCATGGTTCGATTCTTCTTGTGCACAAATATGAGCAGTGTTGTATATGCCTTAAGCGAAGGTTGGGTCCTTTGAATTTCTCTGATATTAGGATGTGAATTGGCCTGTGACTGAGCTCTTTTTTATGTATCTCAAAGTTTTTATACAAATACATGAACAGAGCCCAATTTTATCTGAAGAAAAGAAAACCCAAAGAAATATTAATTTACACAAGACAACATGCTTTTCTCTCTGTTAGGAACCAAAGTGTTCCAGCCTTCTTTATTTAAGAAAACAGTTTTTTATTAACTGAAGATAGTAATTAAGCGAGGCTTAAGTGTTTGTTACAAGACGATTAGATGAAAAAAAAAACTTTTTGATATTCAAATTTTTAGTAAAAAGAAAATTAATTACATCCAATTTTTAAATCGAACATATATGAATATTCAATTTTTAAATCGAACATATATGAATATTCAATTTTTAAATCATCCATAGACTAAAATGTTATCATTAATGAAAATGTTATCAACTGATGGATATAAGATTAGACATACAGTATGTAAAGTGAAAGCAAGTTTTCTGACTTCTATAGTTTTATCTTTATACAAAAAAAAGTTTTACCACACAAAAAAGAAGATAATTTTATAGAAATTTTAATATGATAATTTTACCACACAAAAAAAAAGAAGATATTTTATAGAAAACTTAAATGTAAATATGCGTGGAAGAAGAGGTAGTTACGAAATAAAAAGATATATAACGGCAAGTCGTTAACAAGGAGCTATAAAGCACCGCCACTAAACGCATATCTTCTTCTTCGTCGTCGCTTGATCCCCAAGAAAAACAAATTCAGATTTGCTTCTTGTTTGTTCTCTCTAGGTCCGATATTCATTTCATCACTGCAAATCTTCTTCTTCTCATCCGATCGATCGCGTTTCGTACTTAACTAAGAAGAAGGCATGGAAGATCACTCTGTGTTATCTGAAGACGACGACCAAATCGAACCAGAAGGCTTGGAAGATCACTCTAAGTTATCTAAAGACGACGAGCAAATCGAACCAGAATGCACGGAAGATCACTCTGTGTCATTTGAAGACGAGGTAACTATCTTGCATTATCTGAACATGATGATCAACAACCGCAAATCGTGCCCCAACCACTTCCTCCGAGACGAAAACGCGCGCGTGTACAAGGAGCACCCATGGCCTTTCTTGGATTATAAGTTCGACCACTTCGTCTTCGTCAAACGCCGAACAGAGGCTTGTGGTAAAACCGATGGATGTGAATGGGGTTGCTGGAGGACCATGGCCCGTGATAAAGTGATCAAGAACGAGGAGACCGGGAAGATTCTAGGGTTCAAGAAGATTCTCAAGTTCTGCGTAAAGGAAAAGGAAGAGGAAGAGGAAATTTGGGTCATGGAGGAGTATAGGCTCGTCGATAAATGGAAGCAAGATCAAGTAATTTGCAGGGTTCGGTTTTTGAGCCTCCAACCCGACGTTAGTTCCTTGCTCGCCAAGCATTTCTCGTTTCTCCTTCCCAGGATTCCAAAACCTTTCTTGCCGAGGAGGGATCGCTATGCACCGAGACTTGGGGAAGATGGAGCAAGGGGAAGTGATTTGCAGGATAACGCTTATCTTCTTAACAGAACTCTGTTGAGATTGGCAGGAGCAACTATACTCTATAGATTGACGATTTCATGTATGTTGATCTTATGCATACTCGAGATTCGGGTTCTAATCATTTTCCTTTCTCTTTTAAATCTATAGAGTTGGTGAGGACTGATTAGGTTTTGTATAGATTCTTAATTTTCTATTCAATCTATGGGAAACACACATTGTCCATGCACTTTATGTTTGCAGATTATCTTAGAAATTGACACATTGTTGTGATCAAAACGATAAGGGGATCCTCTGTTTCACTTGTGTGAGGTGAGGTGAGGTGAGGAGTGAATTGTATTGTTTGCCAAGCAAGGCGAAGAAGAAAAGTCTTTCTTTGATTTGTGTTTGTCTGCCTGAACAGAGAGTTGTGCGGAAAGTTTATCAGAAAACACCAATTGATGATCTCTGATTGCATCTAACTCATACAAACGCTTTCAAAGTTGACTCTCTTTGAGTCCCAACAAGTGATCAGTCTACTTGGGCTACGTTATGCTTCAATGGTTCTATCTTGGGCTGGTAGATTTTTTATAACTTGGGTAAATGGGTTACTACTTGATATGGTTTCTTCTAGGCTTGTGTTTGTAGTATGGGACACCTTTGCAATAAAATGTTATACAAAAAAATGCAGGCCTCATTCGCAATTCAACAAATATGAATGTTTCAGGAGATCTACTCTTCGTAAATCAAAGAATAAACTTTCAAGTACAATTAAATGCATTAGAGTCTTTGCCGAAATTGCAGAGAATTGTGCCTTGTGCGTATAAATCGACCAAAGTAAGATATCGAATGTTTCCTGAATAAGCTATTGATAAATGTCATAGGGATCAAAAAGATCCCCCAATGCATTCTTCAACCATTCTGCTAAGAACTTTCCCTGTGACAAGACCTTTTCTTACTCCCTGTCACTCCCAAAAAAATCAGTATAGAACTATGTATAATGCAGACAATATAAGGATTGCTTCAGATTTAATGCAATGAAACAGAGACATTATGACTTGGAGCTAATACTATATGAGATCATTGTTTTTTTACCTGAGGCTTAACTTCAACGATCTGGTAACCTCTGTTAACAACAACCAGTTCATTCACAAGAACGGTTTCTAGATGGTTCACTAGTTCCTTGGCTTGACAAGAACCAATATCTTGGTCATGCCACAGAAACGCCACTTGTTTCCCAATCAGATGACTTATTCCACCTGCATTACAAAGATTCGTCTTCTAAGTTTTATTCTCCGACACTAAACTATCAGAATGAAGACAAAACAGCAACGTAACTTGTGAAATAACCGTTTCCAAACGGTAACCCATGATTCTCACACGGTGCAAGCCACATTCAGTCAAAGAAACTTCCCCCTTGGGGCTAAATAGAGTGATTTTAAAATAACTTCATATTCAGGTCTCGTAATCAAGAAATATTTCTCTCTGTTGCACTAACAGTTTTCACAATGGACAGCAAGAGAGAGATTAAGAGAGATGAGCTAAAATAAACGAAGAGGGAAGAGCACAAACCTCTATTCACCGCGGTAAGTAAAACGATGACGTATTGGTGGCATTAGTTGAATGATTTAAGCCCAAAACGCCGCCGTATTGGGCCTTAGTTGATTTAACCACGAAACGTCGACGTATTGGACGCGTGAATGAAGCTGTTTGGCCATTACCATTAGTTGATTTAAGCAGAAACGGCGACGTATTTGACGCGTGAATGAAGCTGTTTATTTTCTCCCACATCGGTGATCTGTAGAATAACAGTGTTGTTTATAAAAGGAAGAGACGAAGGTTCAGGTCACGACCTTACTTGAACAGGATCAGTTCTATAGGCTCGTACCTTTGTATCCTTGATTTCTAAGGAGACAAGCCCAAAAACCTGGTTGATGAATCATGGCCGTGCGATCTGAGTGTGATTAACGGCTACGATTCTCCTCGGAGTCTCTGCGCTGTAGAGGACCGCTATCTGGTTAGGTCTTGACCTCTCCGGAGTGGTCGCACGGTTGTCTGACAGGCTTTCCTTATTTGCTCTTTTTTATTATAGTGCTTTTGTTCGTGATTTTACCGCGAGCTTCGTGTTCTGGGTCGAATCGTTTCTTACTCGTTGTACTTTCTCTTCTTCTCCTTTGCTTCGCCTTTTGCCATGTTTTCTCTAAAGTCTCTTGAGTTACAGAAATGGCGTCATTTGAGATTCGCAGTGAATGCTTTTCAAGCGAACTCTTCAAATGTGTTGTCTTATTTTTCCAATTCATTATCGTCTGCAAGTGCTGCTGCTGCTGATGTGAGCCTTCAAGATGGTCGAAAAGGTCAGAACTTTACTACCTCTTTCCTCGTTGATTCATTGGGTTTCACTGCCAAACTCGCAGAATCAATCTGGAGGAAAGTCGGCTCAGAGGCCAAAGGCAATCCAGATTCTGTTCTGAGTCTTCTTAGAAGTTACGGATTCACAGATTCTCAGATCTCCACCATCATTACGAATTATCCACGACTGCTTATATTAGATGCTGAGAGCTCTCTTGGTCCCAACCTTCACTTCCTCCAGTCCAGAGGAGCTTCAAGCTTTGAGCTCACCGAAATTGTTTCAAAAGTGCCCAGAATCTTGGGAATGAGATGGGGTAAAACTGTGAGCAGATACTATGATTTGGTCAAAGACATCATAGAAGCGGATAAGAGTTCCAATCACGAAATGTCATGTCTTTCTTCGTCACAGGGGGCTCAGGACAATATCATCAGAAATGTATTGCTTCTAAGACAAACGGGCGTGCCTCAGAGGTTGTTGTTCTCCTTACTCACCTCCAATTGCAATTTTGTCTCTGGAAAAGAAAGATTTGAAGAATCCCTCAAGAAGGTCGTTGGGATGGGTTTTGATCCGACCACCTCGAAGTTTGTCAAAGCTTTGTGCGTTGTAAACCAAATGAGCGACAAAACAACGGAAGAAAAAGTTAATCTCTATAAAGATTTAGGCTTTACTGTGGGACTTGTATGGGGAATTTTCAAGAAGAATCCATTGTTTCTGGCACTTTCGGAGAAGAAGATATTGAACTCTTTTGAAACACTTATAGGTCTAGGATTCGACAGAGATGAGATTGTGACGATAGTCAAGCACTGTCCTCAGTGCATTGGGTTATCTGCAGAGTCGTTGAAGAAGAAGACTGAGTTTCTGGTGAAGCAGATGAACTGGTCACTAAAGGCTGTGGTTTCAAACCCTGCAGTATTTGGATACAGCTTGGAGAAGAGGACTGTCCCAAGGTGTAATGTGATCAAAGCTCTCATGTCAAAAGGATTGCTCGGAAGTGAACTCCCTCCATTGTCGCATGTCCTGGCGGTTACTGATGAAGCTTTCTTAAACAAGTATGTGAGGAAGCACCATGACAAGGAGCTTGTGGCTGAGTTGATGGCTTTCTTCACCGGAGATCGTGTTTCATAGATCAGAATGCTTGTAATCTCTTTTCCGATATCTCTTACTTTGGGAGTCCAAAGAGTTCCCTATTTTCTCATATCACTAACTCACCTTATATCATGCATGAGTGTGTGGCCAAAGATTGACTTTTTTGTATGAATCTTTTTGGAGTAACACTAATCAGAGATTGACTTTGTTGAATAATGGCATTCTCGTATCGTTGGGGTTGTGTCACGTTTTGGATCATTGGGTTCTTTGCATATTGCTGTCCAGATCATTGTGTGAAGGTATGTTATATTCAAATTGTTTGGCGTCTCTTGTATGACATTTGAGCTTAAGATATGAATAGCTTGCATTGATATGAAAGAGAGAGATGTACATTATCTTTTGTGGGATTATCTTCAATCAGTTGCACAGAAGTACCTGCAAAGATGCTTCTCGTTCTGTTCATAGGACCAAAAGTGTAATGCTTTAGAGTTCCTTTCATCTTCTTGCACACTTGCTTTAGATTCTCTCTGAGAGATTCTAAATCAACTTGGCAGGTAATAGAACGGACACGGACCTGATCTGTTACTAATCGGACCAAAATTGTTTTGGTTTTATTTGGCTAGTACTGAATTTTTGAGTTGGTGGGGGCCAAACTAAAAAGGCGGGACATGTATGTAAATATTAAGTATTTTTGAAGGGCCATTGTGCAATTTTCCTTAGAGTTAAGATTGTGAGTTGCACAGAAGTACCTGCAAAGATGCTTCTCGTTCTGTTCATAGGACCAAAAGTGTAATGCTTTAGAGTTCCTTTCATCTTCTTGCACACTTGCTTTAGATTCTCTCTGAGAGATTCTAAATCAACTTGGCAGGTAATAGAACGGACACGGACCTGATCTGTTACTAATCGGACCAAAATTGTTTTGGTTTTATTTGGCTAGTACTGAATTTTTGAGTTGGTGGGGGCCAAACTAAAAAGGCGGGACATGTATGTAAATATTAAGTATTTTTGAAGGGCCATTGTGCAATTTTCCTTAGAGTTAAGATTGTGAGTTAGACCGACGATCTATTTATCAAAAGCATCTAAATATGTATTCAAAAACGTAAAATTACCAAACCGATTTGGTACTTGAACCTAAATCCCACCGGTTCCGCCCTCTACCTATGGAAACAAGCAGCTCCTGAGAACTGAGAAGGAATCTAGTTAGTTGGGCCTATTCAAAGAGATGCAGAGATCGATTTGGAGTGTATTTGCACCCACGGCGAAGAGATTTGTTCATCGGAATCTCCAGGGAAAATGTAGATTTAGTTTTTGTTGCTGGGTACGAGCTTTCTCTAGTGGCAGTGATGATTACAGAGAGAAATTGAGAAATGGGCTTTGTGATATTAAGTTAGAAGACGCTGTTGATTTGTTCAGTTACATGGTAAAGTCTCGTCCTTTCCCTTCCATTATCAAGTTTAATAAATTGTTGACTGCCATTGCCAAGATGAAGAAGTTTGATCTTGTAATCTCTCTCGGTGAGAAGATGGAAAAGTTGCGAATTCCTCATGATCTCTATACATACAATATTCTGATAAACTGTTTCTGCCGCTCCTCTCAACTCTCTCATGCTTTAGGGATTCTTGGCAAGATGATGAAACTTGGGTATGATCCCAGCATTGTCACGCTTTCTTCGCTGCTCAATGGTTTCTGTCACGGTAAGAAGATTTCTGAGGCAGTAGCTTTGGTTGATCAAATGGTGGAAATGGGATATCAACCTAACACAGTGACATTTAATACTCTGATCCATGGACTTTTTCTCCACAACAAAGCTTCTGAAGCGGTGGCTTTAGTTGAACGGATGGTTGTCAAAGGATGTCAACCGAGTGTAGTTACTTATGGTGTCGTCTTAAATGGATTATGTAAGAGAGGTAATATTGATTTGGCTTTAATTCTGCTCAAGAAGATGGAGACGGGGAAAATAGAGGCGAATGTGGTTATCTACAGCACACTCATTGATGGTCTTTGCAAATACAAACATGTGGATGATGCACTCAACCTGTTCAATGAAATGGAGAACAAAGGAATTAGACCTGATGTTTTTACCTACAACTCCCTCATAAGCTGCCTTTGTATCTACGGAAGATGGAGTGATGCCTCTCAGCTACTAAAAGGTATGATTGAGAGGAACATCAACCCCGATGTCGTTACGTTTAGTGCATTGATTGATGGGTTTGTGAAAGAGAGGAGGCTTGTGGAAGCCGAAGAACTGTACAAGGAAATGATCAAAAGGTCTTTAGATCCTAATACTATCACTTACAATTCTTTGATCAACGGGTTTTGCATGCAAGATCGTTTAGAGGAGGCCAAGCATATGTTTGATTTGATGATGATTAGCAAAGGTTGCTTCCCAGATGTAGTGACCTATAATTCTCTCATCAATGGATTTTGCAAGTGTAACAGAGTAGAGGATGGTATGGAACTCTTCCAGGAGATGTCTCAAAGAGGATTGGTTGGCAACAAAGTCACTTACACCACTCTTATCCAAGGGTTTTTCGTAGCTGGAGATTGTGATAATGCTCAAGAAGTTTTCAGAAAAATGGTTTCCAGTGGTGTCCCTCCCGATATTTGGACATACAGCATTTTGTTGGATGGGCTTTGTAAAAACGAGAAGCTAGAAGAAGCATTGGTCATATTCAGGGATATGCAAAAGAGTGAAATGGAACTCGATATTCACATATATTATTATCATTGAAGGGATGTGTAAAGCTGGCAAGGTCGAAGATGCGTGGGAATTGTTTTGTCGCCTCAGCCTTAGAGGAGTGAAGCCTGATGTTGTAACCTACACCACAATGATCTCAGGCTTGTGTAGGAAAGGTTTAAAGCAGGAAGCAGATGCATTGTTCAGGAAGATGAAAGAAGATGGGCCTCTCCCAAATAGTGGTACGTATAATTTGCTGATCAGGGCACATCTTAGGGATGGTGACAAAACTGCATCAGCTGAACTCATCAATGAAATGAGGAGTTGCGGGTTTGAGGAGATGCATCAACCTTTGGCTTGGTGACTAATATGTTGTATGATGGGAGATTGGAGAAAAGCTTTCTTGATATGCTCTCTTAAAACTCTTTATCCTCAGAGTGAATAGTTGGCTCCTATTTCCCTGCTAGGTTGCAAACATGAGTTGATCCGAACACTCTGTTGATGCAAGTTCAAGTTCAAAGGTTATGTTCCCTGATTTGTATGTTTGTACACTTTCTTTTCATTATATTTCATTTGTTTCGTTGGATTTCTTCTACTTCGAGCTACCTTCCTAGAAGTCTATATAACGTTTTCGACTGAAAAGAAACTGTCCTTCGTTATGGCTTGGGTTTATCTCTCTCGCTTCTTCCTGATGACATTTTTTTGCTTCTTTCTGTCTAGAATGTGGTGGTATGATTTTGCTTCTGCGTTTTGTGGACATAACAGTGGAATAACATGGATTTTTTTCTTTTCGCAGTGATGCAAGGTTCTCTATTGTTTCTTGACCGGTTTGGTTCTTGAAATCCAAATCGGTTTATAATGAAGATAAGATTCAATGGTTACAGAGTATGAAATACAATGTTGTGTTTACTGTTGAAATTGTTAATAGTTCAGACAAGTTCCTCTTACAGTTGAGTACATCTCGCCTTCTAATTCTTTTTTGTTGATTGTAATTTGTGGTTTTGATACAAAGCGAACAGGCCAAGAAAATCAAATTTTAAGCCTTCTTTTCATAGCAATAGTAAATGTCAGTGGATACTCGAAAGTTGGATTAAGAGTTGTGACATTAGATACAGCTTGTGTGTATGTAAATATGGCTAAACCCACAACATATCTATGGCATTTATTACCTACCTGACTACCTGTCTTCTTCTTCTTAGCTTTGTCTTTGGTTTAAGCTGATACATGTAGCTTGATTACAATTATAAGGGTGACAATGCATAACAAGAATAGACTTTATGTGGCAATCTGTTCTTAATTTTAAAACGCTTTGTTCCAATCATCAAGTACAAGATTTAGAGAATTGCTAGTGGAGAAGACTCTTATCTATGTAGGTCAGTTTCTGGCTCAGCATCAAAGGAGTGCAGCCTGTTGCAACAAAACGATCTCAGGCTTGCGGAGTAAACGTCATACACTAATCCTATCAAAGAAATGAGAAGTTGTGGGTTCTACCATGAGAGTCTTGTTCAACCATAAGTTTGGTGACTAAATATGATTTATGAAGCCTGGAATGAGGCTCCATGGCAGCCAATTCTATCACAAATGGAACAACTTTACAAGATCATTGATCCTTGTGTTAGAAAATAATAGGCGGAGGAGGTTTGCTATATGTTTGTGAACATAAGAAAAGTGTACAGGTGGAGTTGACATCAAATCCTTACAAGGAGGAGAAAAGACAATCGTTAGTTAGTTGTCTCTCCTCTATGCAAATTGGGGAATAAGAAAACAAAATATAGGCCTGTGATGCAGAGTGTGAGATCAAAAGTAAACCAATCTATAAGATAACTTGAGTAGCAATGAGGCTTAAGTTATTAGTGAACTGAAACTTGTGTTTTTTTGGTTGGCTATTTAAGGTTCGCGAGTGAGTGTAAATGTAGAAGATTCATCTGTTCAGAGTCACTGATCGATTGAGTGAATTGCTCTTCTTCTCCTTACGGTTATTGCATTGCCTTTGTCATGTATTCTCTGGGACTCCATGGAAGAAGGTTCTTCCAGCTGCAGAAATGGCTTAACTCTTGCTTCGTCTGCCTTTTCCACTTCCTTCTCCTCTACTCTTGCTTCTGATGTGACCCCTCTAGATGTTCGAAAAGGGCAGAACTTTACGGTCTCTTACCTCGTTGATTCTCTGGGTTTAACTACAAAAGTCGCAGACTTGATCTCAAGGAAACTCAGTTTCGAAAAGAAGGCCAATCCTGATTCCGTTTTGAGTCTTCTAAGGAGCCATGGATTCACAGATTCTCAGATCTCCACCATCCTTACGGAGTATCCACGATTGATCTAGATCTGAGAATCTGTGAATCCATGGCTCCCGAGAAGATGAGACTCCATCCAGTCTTCTTATTTTGTAACCCAAACTTTGAAGCATTTGGGAGTCTTCATATTTTTTCTTTTCAACACACTTCAAATAAACGAATTTTATAACCTCACTCACCGTTACTAATAGATGAGACTCCACCCAGTCTCAAGCCCCTTAGGCTCTCTCTCCCAAGTTTGCGATATCATGAGAGGTGGTTCAAGACTACTTCTTATCATGTTCTGTGACATACTTTTTGCTCTTTCACTTAGTTGTATTTGGCCAAATCTCAGTTCAATACCCAAAGCCTTAAGTTATTTTTGGCTAACGTTTAATAAAACTAGCACACCACCATATATTTCTAGAGGAATTTACACTATGAGTGACTTTCCCCAAGTTTGCTTACAAAATAAGGACTTCGTACATGTTGGTGACTTTACCCATTCTTTTTGCAGAGGAGTTTACTCTTTTGCCCTTCTTCTTCCTTCTCATTTTTTTCTTCTTTTACGAATGTTTTTTTCTTTCTCTTTTTCCTTTTTCTTTTTTTAATTATTATATACTTTATTATCTTCTCCTTCATATATTAATTTGATGATTTCATATTTTCTAAGAGACATAAAATATTTTTGATTTTATAATTAGAATTATAATTTTTTTCTCTACATTTTGATATCCACTTTGATATATTTTAGGTATTTATAAAAAATTTGTGGACAAAACAAGTGTGGACACGGAGAACCATTCAAACATTTTCCCTCCTCGAAGCAAAAAAGTGGACAAAATAAACGTGGACACGACAACCATTCATGTAAATAAAAATTGTTGACACAATAAGTGTGGACACGGACAATCATTCATGAATTGTCCCCTCATCTCAAGCAAAAAAAAGTGGATACAACAACCGTGTACACAGATAACACTCGTTTCCTGTCCACAGCTGTTGTATCCACCTTTTTTGCTTGAGATGAGGGGACAATTCATGAATGGTTGTCCGTGTTCACACTTATTGTGTCCACAATTTTTATTTACATGAATGGTTGTCGTGTCCACGTTTATTTTGTCCACTTTTTTGCTTCGAGAAGGGAAAATGTTTGAATGGTTCTCCGTGTCCACATTTGTTTTGTCCACAATTTTTTTATAAATACCTAAAATATATCAAAGTGGATATCAAAATGTAGAGAAAAAAATTATAATTCTAATTATGAAATCAAAAATATTTTATGTATCTTAGAAAATATAAAATCATCAAATTAATATACGAAGGAGAACATAATAAAATATATAATAATTAAAAAAAAAAGAAAAAAGAAAAAGAGAGAAAAAAAACATTCGTAAAAGAAGAAAAAAAAGAGAAGGAAGAAGAAGGACAAAAGAGTAAACTCATCTGCAAAAAGAAGGGGTAAAGTCACCAACATGTGCAAAGTTCTTATTTTGTAAGCAAACTTGGGGAAAGTCACTCATAGTGTAAATTCCTCATATTTCTATTTCAAGATAAGATGAAGCAGAATCTTGGACCATACTCATGAGCAAGGAGTATTATATGTACTGTAGTAGCCGTGAGACTACAAGTCTACAGATATTAAAAGCTAACACTGACAAATGCATAAGCTTAATTGAAAATTTGATAGGATTAGACTTGGCGGTCACATCCAATGCTTCACCTAATCTGCTAATCATCACTGAAATCCCAATTACTAATTCCAATAAAAAATTACAATAAAATCTGAAGTTGACTCCTGTTATAAGATAGGTTTTTAATTAAAATTACATTACAAAAAAAAATTCTTCATATATTTTTTAAATATATTTTATTATTTCTATATGATTGAAGAGTAAAAAGAAAAGAATAATATTTTTATGAATATTTATCTCTTATTTATTAATCTAATCTTTTTTTTTAATTTTGATTAAAATGATCACTAATTCACCCGAAAAAATTAATATTTTTTTATACAATCTTTCAATTCTGATCATTTTTTTGGTTTTGAGCTTATAGTTTCTTTAAAAGTACTTTCATTATTATTATTTTTTTCGACAAAAACAATGCATTGATCATTGTAAAGGTACAATTGAGTCTTGATACAAAATATAATATTTTTATTTTTTACTTTTTGACAAAAAGTACTTTCATTATTTCTTTCTTCTTTTTTCCTCAAAAATATGTAATTTTGTCTGAAACACATTTACTAATTAAAGTTTCAACTGATAACATTTTTTTATCATAAAAACAACAATCTTGTTCTGCAATAATTATCTTTTGATTGGGTCTTTATTGGGATAATGGGCCGAAACAAGCCCATTTTCTTAGAGAAAGTTTGATGAAACGTAATAACAACTTTATGGGTTTACACTTTACATCATAAACCCTATTTTTGGTTCCCTCCCCCAATTTTTATTTTTACTTTTATCTGTTGATTTGGGGGTTCCTTTCCCGAGTGATTGTCCTCTTCTTCCATTGCTCATTTTCTCGAATTGAAACATATACGAAAGGTTCTGCTCCTTCTTCTGCATTTCTTTTAGTCATGAATTCTCTGATACTCCATGGAAGAAGAAGGTTCGTCGAGTTGCAGAAATGGCGTAACTTGAGATTTGCAGTGAAAAATGTACTTCCTTTATCCAATTCGTTCTCCTCTACTAGTTCAACCCCTCAAGCTGGTCTAAAAGGGAAGACTTTCACAGTCTCTTACCTCGTTGATTCATTGGGTTTAGCTGAAAAACTCGCGGAATCAATCTCGAAGAAAGTCAGATTCGAAGACGAGAGAAATCCAGATTCTGTTCTGAACCTTCTTAGGAGTCACGGGTTCACAGATTCTCAGATCTCCACCATCGTTACGGATTACCCAGGATTGCTTATGCTAGATGCTGAGAAGTATCTTGCCCCAAAGCTAAAGCTGCTGCAGTTAAGAGGAGCTTCAACCTCTGAGCTCACTGAGGTTCTTTCGAAAGTTCCTGTAATCTTGGGGAGGAAGTGTATAAGCGTGTACTATGATTCTGTCAAATGCATTATGGAAGCAGATAAGTTTTCAAACAACGAAACGTTGAGTGATTCTTTCTTACAAGGTAGTAGCATGGAGAACAAAGTCCGAAATCTTTCTGTTCTTAGAGAGTTAGGTATGCCTCAACGTTTGTTGCTTCCCTTGCTCATCTCAAAATCTCAGCCCATTTGTGGGAAAGAAAATTTCGATGCATCTCTCAAGAAGGTCATTGAGATGGGTTTTGATCCGACCACCACAAAGTTTGTCGTAGCTCTGCGCATGCTATACCAAATGAGCGACAAGAGGATCGAAGAGAAAGTTGAAGTCTATAAAAGTGTGGGCTTCACTGTGGAAGATATATGGGAGATCTTCAAGAGTACTCCTACTTTCTTGAAAGTCTCCAAGAACAAGATTTTGAGCGCCATGGAAACGTTTCTAAGCTTAGGATTCAGTAGGGATGAGTTTGTGATGATGGTGAAACGCTATCCTCAGTGCGTTGAGTATTCTACGGAGTCGGTTAGAAAGAAGACTGAGATTTTGCTGAAGAAGATGAATTGGCCGGTAAAGTCCGTTGCTTTGCACCCTCAAGTAGCTGGATACAGCCTGGAGAAGAGGATTGTACCAAGGTGTAACGTGATCGAAGCCCTCGTGTCCAAGGGATTGGTGGGAAAGGGAAGTAAACTCCCTCCAGTGTCGTCTGTTTTTTCGTGTAAGGATCAGAAGTTTTTAGACAAGTTTGTGATGAAGCATGACAAGCTGGTTCCTGAGTTGATGGCTATCTACACCGGAGCACGTGTTTTTGTAGACCAGAAGGCAGTCCCGCAACAATGAAGAACGTCAAGGTTTGTTCTTTTTCTTTTGTGTTAGTGTTAGATCATTGATGAATCGTTTGACAATGACAACGGGAAACAAAAGATGAGGTTTTATTTTTGTATCTCTGAAACTCCAATTTGTGATTGGGACAATAACAACTCGTAAGTTTGAATATCTGTTTTTACGAGTCATTATACACTATAATGCTAGTAGCCTAGAAGCAGGAACGGAGCTGCTTAGAGAAGAAGGGCCATCTCATATGATCAATATTTTTCCTTGTGATATCCATACATGCGTGTCTATATGAAGTGATATACAACATGTATGTTTCGTTGCTCTTTTGGATTTCTTGTGAAGACATATGGTCTGTATTATTAGGCTGTATTTTCAGTTCAAGAAGCTTCAGTTGTAATCAAAAGGAACATCAATTGAGAATGTTTACTGTCGCTTATAGAACCTTTGCTGAAGTTGGTGGTTTGTGAAATATGACCTGTGGTTCAGGCAACAAAACGGACGATTCTTAAAAGGCTACATCTCTAGATTGGACTCAGAAGTTGGAAAAATGAGTTCGGTTAAATTTAGATTGAGAGTAAGGATATTTTGGGGCGTAAGAGGTTTGACTTAAGAGTATGTGTAGGCGATCATGATATAGAACAACGAATCAAGACTTTTATGTACTCGATGTCTCTTGTGGTATGGTATTTTTTAAATTGTCTAAACTTTTCAGTTTTGTTTCTTGAAGAATCTGTAAATGTTGAGCATTGGCAAATGGCAATAGAAGCGAGGATCATTCACGGTGCACTTATTTTAGCTAATCCGATTTTTTCTAAAAACTTTTCCTCTGTTATCCAAATTCTGTCTTATATTTATACCGAAAACATTTAGGATAATATATATTAATTTCCAATTATGCATTTTTATCATTTTCGCAATTTTCTTTTTCGATTTTTGAAATGAGCATATCTACTCTTCCAAATGTAACCAAGCAATTTTAGTAGATTTCTATGAGGTTTAAGAAGAGTTGTTTCCAAATACAAACATCTGACTTTTTATTTCAACTAAATTCCTCAATTCTTTTTGTTTCTTAATTGAGCAACCAATACGAATTAGTAAGTCAGAGGTTCGAACTCCATTACACACAAAACTTCAAAAATTTGTGACAATTATTTTGTTTTTAACGAGGATTAATCATAACTGAAATTAGGGATGGAATAGGAATCCCTAATTTCGTTTTTCTCATCCCCGAAGTTAAGTTGTGTTTTTTTTGCACCTTCTGGTTTTGCGAATGAGTCTGAGCGTACGTTTTGTGGAAATGAAATAAGAGTTCGACTTCAAATCGGTTCTACACTGTGAGATTTTCTAGTGTCATCCTTCTTTCTCTTCTTCTTCTCCGTACGATTTACCGCACAGTCTTTGTCATGTATTCTCTGATTCTCCATGGAAGAAGGTCTCTTGAGTTGCAGAAATGGCGTCATTGGAGATTTGCAGTGCAAAATGCCTTTGCTTTTTCCTCTTCCACCTCCTCTGCAAGTGCTGCTGCAGATACGAGCCTTCAAGATGGTGGGAAAGGGAAGAACTTTACTGTCTCTTACCTCGTTGGTTCACTGGGTCTAACTACAAAACTGGCAGAATCAATCTCGAGGAAAGTCAGCTTTGAGGAAAAGGGTAATCCTGATTCCGTTTTAAATCTTTTTAGAAGTCAGGGGTTCACAGATTCTCAGGTCTCAAGCATTATTACGATGGATCCACCACTGCTTATACTAGATGCTGAGAAGACCATTGGTCCCAAGCTTGAGTTTCTTCAGTCCAGAGGTGCTTCAACCTCTGAGCTCACTGAGGTTCTCTCAAAAGTTCCAAAAATCTTGGGAATGAAAGAGGATAAAACTATCGGCGTGTACTATGATTTCGTCAAAGAGATTATCAAAGCCGATAAGAGCTCCAAGTTCAAAACTTTATGTCATTCTTCTTTGCCACAGGGTCGTAAACAGTTGAATAAAGTCAGAAATCTATTGGTTTTGAGGGAACTGGGCGTGCCTCAGAGGTTGTTATTCCCCATGTTCATGGCTGATACACGACCTATCTGTGGAAAAGAAAAGTTTGAAGTATCCCTCAAGAGAATTGTTGAGATGGGTTTTGATCCCACCACCTTGAGGTTTCTCGAAGCTCTTCGCGTTCTTTACCAATTGAGCGAAAAAACAATAGATGAAAAGGTGAGCGTCTATAAAAGGTTTGGCCTTTCTGTTGGAGATTTTTGGGGAATGTTCAAGAAGTGGCCATACTATCTGAGATACACGGAGAAGAAGGTTACTCAGACATTTGAAACCCTGAAGAAGTGTGGACTTCTTGAAGACGAGGCACTCTCAGTGGTAAAGAGATTTCCCTATTGCATTGGTTATTCAAGGCAGAGGATAGAGAAAACCGTTGAAACATATATTGGCCTAGGATTCACCAGAGATGAGTTTGTGAGAATGGTCAAAGGCCATCCTCCCTGCATTACGCACTCTGTAAAAATGGTTAAAGAGAAGGCTGAGTTTCTGGTTAAGAAGATGAACTGGCCACTAAAGGCCCTGGTTTCAAACCCTGCGGTAATTTCATACAGCATGGAGAAGAGGATTGTCCCAAGGTGTAACGTAATCAAAGCTCTCTTGTCCAAAGGCTTACTCGGAAGTGAACTCCCTTCAGTTGGGTCTGTTTTGATATGCACCGACAAGGTTTTCTTAGAAAGGTATGTGAACAAGCTTGATGACAAGGAGCTTGTGGCTGAGTTGATTGCCTATATTCACCGAGAGGCAACAACACTGAGCAACTCCCAGCAATAACCATATGAAAAAGGTTGAATCTTTGACTCTTACTAGTAAGCGAATCAGGATTTTTAGATAAGTAAATTTTCAGGATTTAGGGCAATCAGCAACACCCAAATGTCATTTAACTAATGTAATGGATGCATTGGATCTTTTGTTCTCTGTTAAGCTTCAATAGAAACTAGAGAAACTCGGGGTATGTAATTTCAAGAAAAAGTTGAAAACGTTTCTCCAGGATCATGAACGTCAAGGTTTGCTCTTTTTCTTTTCTGTTAGTGTTAGAACGTTGATGAATCGTTTGACAATGACAACGGGAAACAAAAGATGAGGTTTTATTTTTGTATCTCTGAAAACTCCAACTTGTGATTGGGACAATAACAACTCGTAAGCTTGAATATCTGTTTTTACGAGTCATTAGTCACTTTAATGCTAGTAGCCTAGAAGCAGAAACGGTGCTGCTAAGAGAAGAGGGGCTAAGGTCAATACTTTTCCTTGTGATGCGTGTGTCATTATGCTGTATTTTCAGTTCAAGAAGGTTCAGTTGTGATCAAAAGAGACATCAATTTAGAATTTTTACTGTCGCTTATAGAACCTTTGCTGAAGTTGGTGGTTTTGTGAAGTATGACCTATGTTTCAGGCAACAAAACGGACGATTCTTAAAGGCTCCACTCATCTCTAGTTTGGAATCAGAAGTTGGAAAACTGAGTTCGGTTAATTTAGACTGAGCGTAAGGATTTTTGGCTTAAGAGTATGTATAGGCGATCATGATATGTAACAACGAATCAAGACTTTTATGTACTGTCTCATGTGGTATGGTCTGATGTAAAAATGTTGAGCATTGGCAAGAGAAGCAATGGTCATTCACAGGGAGAAAATGATCTCGAGACTAGACCCGAAATTTACAATATTGATTTTGAGTTCTTCAATGGGCTATTTGTTCTATCTAATAGATGTTGAACATGTCTACACGTCCAAATTCAACCAAGAAATTTTTATTTCCAAATACAAATCTGACTTTGGATTTCAACTAAATTCCTCATTTTTTGTGTTTATTAATTGAGCAACCAATACGAAATAGTCTAGTAGGTCAGAGGTTCGAACTCCATTACACACAAAACTTTTTTTTTTTTTTGACGAGGATTAATCATAAATGATATTAGGGATGGAATTGGAATCACAGTAGAGTAGCTACGAAACTGAGTTATGAACTTGTGATTTGTTCATAAACCCTAATTTCGTTTTCCTCATCCCCCAAGTTGTGTTTTTTGTGCAACTTCTGGATTGGCGAGTGAGTCTGAGCTTACGTTTTGGGGAAATGAAATAAGAGTTCGATCTCAAATCGGTTCTACACTGTGAGATTTTCCGGTGTCAACCTTCTTTCTCTTCTTCTTCTCCGTACGATTTACTGCATAGTCTTTGTCATGTATTCTCTGATTCTCCATGGAAGAAGGTCTCTTGAGCTGCAAAAATGGCGTCATTGGGGAGTCGCAGTGCAAAATGCCTTTGCTTTTTCCACTTCCACCTCCTCTGCTAGTGCTGCTGCAGATGTGAGCCTTGAAGATGGTCGAAAAGGTCAGAAATTTACTGTCTCTTACCTCGTTGATTCATTGGGTTTCACTACCAAAGTCGCAGAATCAATCTGGAGGAAAGTCAGCTCAGAGGCCAAGGGCAATCCTGATTCTGTTCTGAGTCTTCTCATGAGTCATGGGTTCATAGATTCTCAGATCTCCACCATCGTTAAGGATTACCCACAAGTGCTTGTGGCAGATGCTGAGAAATCTCTTGCTCGCAAGCTTCAGTCTCTGCAGTCTAGAGGAGCTTCAAGCTCTGAGCTCACTGAGATTCTTTCGAAAGTTCCTAAAATCTTGGGAATGAAAGGGGACAAGACCATCAGCAGATACTATGACTTGGCCAAAGAGATTATTGAAGCCGATAAGAGCTCCAAGTTCAAAACTTTATGTCATTCTTCTTTGCCACAAGGTAGTAGGCAGGGGAACATAATCAGAAATGTTTCCCTTTTGAGAGAGTTGGGAGTGCCTCAGAAACTGTTATTCTCTTTTCTCGTCTCCAATTTCAGAACTGTATGTGGAAGAGAAAAATTTGAAGATACCATTAAGAAGGTCGTTGGGATGGGCTTTGATCCGACCACCTCAAAATTTGTCCAAGCTCTGCACTGTGTTTACCAAATGAGCGATAAAACAATAGAAGAAAAGACCAACGCCTATAAAAGACTAGGCTTTGAGGTGGAAGATGTATGGGCACTGTTCAAGAAGTGGCCATTCTTCATGGCATTGTCGGAGAAGAAGATAGCAGACTCCAGTGAGACATATCTAGGGCTAGGATTCACCCAAGATGAGTTTACGTTGATTGTCAAGCGCCTTCCTCAGTGCATTGGATTGTCTGCTGAGACGGTGAAGAAGAAGACTGAGTTTTTGGTGAAGCAGATGGGTTGGTCACTAAAGGCTGTGGTTTCTCACCCTCAGGTACTTGGATACAGCATGGAGAAGAGGATTGTACCAAGGTGTAACGTAATCAAAGCTCTCTTGTCCAAAGGCTTGCTCGGAAGTGAAGTCCCTCCAATGACGTCTGTTTTGACATGCACAAATAAGGTTTTCTTAGAAAGGTATGTGACGAAGCACGATGACAAGGAGCTTGTGGCTAAGTTGATGCATACACTGAGCAACTCCCAGCAAAAACCATATGAAAAAGGTTGAATCTTTGACTCCTACTAGTAAGCGAATCAGGATTTTTAGATTAGTAGATTTTCAGGATTTAAGGCAATCAGCAACACCCAAATGACCTGTCATTCAAGAATAGTGAGCAGAGAGGAGGTATTGAGGGAGTACTATTTCGCTCTGAGTAATGTAAAGGATGCATTGGATCTTTTGTTCTCTGTTAAGCTTCAATAGAAAGTATTGAACTCTCTCAGTGTATTTAGTCCATCTTACATTGTTAATGGTTTTTAGATAGCGTATATTTCATATAGCGTTGCTGGAGACAAACCAGAGCCCTGGTCTCGAAAAGGGGCTATCGCCAACGCCAAGTATAGTTGGAGCAAATAGTGTTTAACTCACTTTTAAGACCCTTAAAAACGGTTCTTTGGGAATATTGTAAGCAGATTTTTCTTTCACATCATTCATTTGCTTTTCGAAATCATAAACTAGGCATAGGCATTCAGTTTTTTTTTGGTTTAATCACTAAATTCCGGAATCTAAATACGAAGCAATCTTCCCAATTATGAGGATATTACTCAACATCATAATTGTACTCAACTCTCTTTACATTATGTTCCCTTGAGAGTTCGTGTAAGGATCTGTTATCTATAAATGTGTCTTTGGATTTGGATTAAGCATGGAGAAGAGGAATGTACCATGGTGTAGTGTAATAAAACTCTCATGTCAAAAGGACTGATCGGAAGTGAACTCCCTTCCATGCCGTCTGTCTTGGTATATACCGATCAGGAGTTCTTAAACAAGTATGTGATGAAGCATGATGATAAGCAGCTTGTGGCTGAGTTGATGGCTATCTTCACCAGAGGTCTGTTTCATAGAACAATGAGCAACGTCTTCTAGTATACATTCACGCAATCCCAGTTGGGACAGTAACAAGTTGTAAGTCTGAACCTCTTTTTGAGAAGAATCTCGCTGTGGTTGCGCATTTGTGTGCTCTTATTATGTTTCAAAGTCAGTGCAAATTCAACCAATCTTGCAAAAGGTAAGAAGCTTGAAGAAGTGTTTACGCAAGCTAATTACTTGGTGTAACTTTTTCGTGGGTTTGTCAGCTTGTGCTTGTGAGTATGGTTAACTTCGACATGTTTAGAACATACAGTTAACTGTACCTCGATATGGTAATTGGAAACAGCAAATCTGGTTGTAACAAGGCAATAAGATTTGATTAGATAGATATATATATATATATATATATATTAGATTAGTTTACAATTAAATTTAATTAACAAGTAATTTTTAATATTGTTTTTTCTAAACATATTTTAAACTTATAAATAACTAAATTCGAATTACTAACTAATTATTATGATTCATTTTCTTATAAATGTTTAACATTTATATATATGTAAATCGATAAGCATATTATATAATCATACTATAAATACATGATAATATAAATTATATAATATTATCATCTATTTCAAAATAAAATTAGTAACATATCGGAATAATTTGAAAAATACTCTACTTAAGATTTAAATTTTGAAAAATACATTTCTTTTTTTATTTTTTGAAAGCTACACTTTCTTATATGTAATAAGACTTTTCTATCCTGATTTAAAATTTAAACTTATATTTTTAATAGCTAAATTTAAAATAAATTTAAATTTAAACTAAATATAATTATTATTAAAATCACTATTATTTATGTTTCAGATTACTATGATTGAGATAAATATTTTATAAGTTTAATTTCTAAAATTATTTCTATGAGATTGTAAGCAATATATTTGTATCTATAATCATTTTTTAATGAGTAAATTCAGAACTTTTGCCTCTTTTGCTATTTATATGTACCTAGATTTTGATTTTGTGGAATTTTTTTACCATAATTGTTATTTTTATCTTTATTTACTATATTTAAAATGATATATTTTAATATGATATTCTATAGATATTAAATATATTATTTAGAAATAAAATAAGTAAATATCTGATTATAATTGGATTTGTTTTTAAAATATTTGTTTCATTATTAATATTATTATTTAAAAGTTTTAATAATTATAAATATTAAAATTGGATAAATCAGTCATTTCACTTATTAATAAGTGTAGATTTCAAAAAAGTTAAAAGATGGTGTAGTTTTCAAAATATAATCTCATAATAAGGTATTTTTCCAAATTTTCTCTAACATATCTCAAATTATACTACACAAATATATTTTTCATATAAAACTAAAAAAACAACAAAAAATATCGTCAGTTCTCATAACATATTAAAATTATGTATTACATTTGTGAAAAAATAAAAATTTAATCACACTTTAAATTTCTAAATTTACAAATATATATTATTAAAAGAAAAGTAAAAGATAAAAAAGGAGAAATTGTTAGAAATACCACTTTTAAGATACACTTTTTCAGAAATGCCATCAGCTAAGTTCTTTTCAAGAATACACTAATTTTAGAGTAGTAAAATTACTAATCTACCCTTATAAAGTTATAAATGGTTTTCTGAACTCTTATCAAATGATCATTAAAGCTTTCTAAATTATTTCTTAAGCTTTACAACAAATTATTTACTGTTATAAACCCTTACAAAATAATTTTATAAGGCCTTATAAAATAATTTAATAAACCATTATGAAATAGTTTTATAAACCCTTATAAAATAATTCATAAAACCCTTACAAAATAATTTATAAATCTTTATTAAGTAATTTAATTTATAAGCTCTTATAAAATAATTTATACATCCTTATAAATGATTTAGGATTTAGAAACCTTTATATTAAATACTTATAAACCCTTATAAACACTTACTAAGTTATGTGTTACAAGAACTCTGTTATTATAAGATTTTATAAGGCTTTATAAAATATGTTTATAAGATAAATAGGTTTATAAGGCTATATAGTTATAGTTTTATATGGTTTTATAAAGTTTTATAAAGCCTTATAAAAATGGAGGCTACTCTCATCAATCTTACTTACATAGTCTCTTGTTTTGTCTGACTAAATAGTTTTATAAGGCTTTATAAATATTTTTATAAGACTTTATAAACAGTTTTATGAAGCTGAATAGTTCTAGTTTTTATAAGATTTTATAAGGCTTAGGTTTATAAAATAAATAGATTTGTAATGCTTTATAGTTCTGATTCTATATGGTTTTATAGAGTTTTATAAAGCTTTATAAAAATGAACGCTACTCTCATCAATCTAACTCGATCAACTCTTAGGCTAAATAGTTTTATAACCCTTTATAAATACTTTTTATAAGGCTTTATAAATATTTTTTAGAAAGTTTTATCAACAGTTGTATAAGGCTTTCTAAACAGTTTTATGAAGCTTAATAGTTTTAGTTTTAATAAGATTTTATAAGGCTTTCTAAACAGTTTTATGGAGCTTAATAGTTCTAGCTTTTATAAGATTTTATAACGCTTATGTTTTTAAGATAAATAAGCTTGTAAGGCTTTATAGTTCTGGTTTTATATGATTTTATAAAGCTTTATAAAAATGTAAGCTACACTCATCAATCTTACTCGATCCACTCTTAGGCTAAATAGTTTTATAAGGCTTTATAAATATTTTAATAAACCTTTACAAATATTTTATATGGCTTTATAAATATTTTTATGAAGCTTAGTAGTTCTCGCTTTTATAAGCTTAGTAGTTCTCACTTATGAAGCTTAGTAAGGCTTTATAGTTTTGGTTTATAAGTAATTTATAATCCAGTATAAATGGTTTTATAAACTCTTGTAAAATGATTTATAAACTTTTATAAATGATCTATAAAACCTTATAAATGATTTTATAAACTCTTATAAATGATTTTATAAACTCTTATAAATGATTTTATAAACCCTTATAAATGATTTTATAAACCCTTATAAACGGAGTAAGCATAGATGATTCTTCATTTCCATCTTTGAATCATCCAGTGACTATCACTATCAATCGAAAAATCTTTTTATAAAAGTTGTGGATTCACTCTCACCAACACAGGTTCGACAAAAAGATTGGTTATGTGATCCTCACTATGTCATCCTAGGATTGCATTGTTGCCTTTATAAATGAGTTTATAAACTTTTATAGGTTTTATAAGTCTTTATAAATAGTTTTATAGGATTTTATAAAGCTTTTAAAAGTTTTTTAAATAGTTTTATAGAGGTTCTATAAACAGTTTTACACAATTAGTTTTATGAAGTTTTCTAGTCCTGGTTTACAAGGCTTTAAAGGTTTTATAAATGAATTTATAAACTCTTATAAATGGTTTTATTAAACTTTATAAATAATTTAGAAACCTTCTGGCTCAATAATTTTTTACAAGGTTTTATAAATTATTTTTATAAAGCTTTATAAATAAGTTTATAAGACATATAGTTCTGATTTTATAATATTATATAAGCTTTTATAACGTTTTACAAATCCGTCATAGAGGAATAGAAAAGAAAATTCTCAAATTAGAATCAAAACATCACTAGAATAATCATTGATGGATGGAAATAATACAAATGTTTATAAAATTGAAGGCATTCTCAACAAGCACCATTACGCTCATGTCCATTTTGAGATATTGTATTGACGGAGGCAAGCCAACATGAATTCTAGAATCTTGAGGAGATGTTTGAGCTGAGTAGTGCTTCTCCTAGGTACGTTCATCTTAATTAGAAGCAATGTCCATGTCTGAACTTGAGCCACCATTGTTATTATTACCTTTACCACAAATGGAGCTAATCTAAAGTTCCTTCTGACCATCCCTCAAAGACACGTCCTTGTCTCATTTCTCTTGCAAGCTACCAAAGATTGATAAGACAGAGTGTAAGAGATATGATCTTAGGAAATTGAGTATCGTATGTTTAGTAGAAATGTACCTGGTCCTTCTCAGCTAACCTCTTCCAATCTTTTCTTACAATAAGCTCATGTGTCTTCTTATACGATAAGTTAATCCGATAGTTCAGATCTTCTAGCCAGATTATTCTTCTGTAGAATACATTAACATTTTCTTGTATAAGTTGATGTCTATAATATCTGTTTCTTGAATGTGAAATTATGAAAGAGAAAAGCATACTCATGATCGCGGATGCTTCTTGGAAGTCTAGATGCATTAAGAGAATGAGGATGAAACTGTGTTTTTATGTGAATGTCGCTTACATCAGTGTTTCTTTTCATGTGATCTCCATCTTTTTCCCCTGACGCTAGATGTGTGCAGACAAAACAAAACGGTGTCTAATACACTGACATGCTCACGGAGACAGCTCCCTGTAAAGTCACAATCCTCATCAAAGTGCAGTCATCAATCAAGTTTAACCAAAACTAAATAAGATGAGGATTAATGAATAAGACCTTGTTACCAATGTAACCCATAACGCCAACACCAACAATATACACACTAAGGTTACGTATATGTTTGTGAAAGCTCCTCCGAACCCATATGGTTTAGAAAACTCCAACCATCTGTTTGCTTACGATCCGTACATAGGACGGTTTTCTCACATTCATGAGAGGCTTCAAATCTAAATCTGCGAGCATCCTCATTGATAAATTTTTGATAGAGAAGAGAAATACTCAAATCTCCAAACACTAAACCAAAACTCTGATATACTAAAAGTAGGACCTGTTACACCTGTTTCTCCTATCAGCCTGATTAAATAGTGAAGACAACACAGATGCTCACAGTCACACACATACATACACAATGCTGGCAAACATTTACATTATCAATTGAAAATTGAAAGAATCTATCATCACCAATCGTAATCAAAACAAGGCTATAAGCTATAAGCAGAACAGATAAACATACCATGATTTGAGCCGTCGGGAGTAAGATGCGGCGTCGTTGTTTAAGGAGAGGAACTTCAACGAGTATAGAAAAGACACCGGAGACTGTTAAGAGGACATACATTAATCAAAGAAAGAAGGACAAAATCCTGTAAACTAGTTACAAATTAAACAAGGAGGAGTTTTTGTATAGTAATCACGAAAGCTTTATGGTTTAAATGAAGAACACAAAATCAAAATCAGAAAATGATTCAATCCGGCGAAGATGATTCAATCCGCGAAGGATCTGGGTGATATTGTGATATTCCGGCGAGGCGAGATTTCGGCGAAGCGTTTGACGGTGAGATGAAGCCGGCGGAAGCAGATCGAGAAGAAGAGAACAAGGAAAATAAAAGATACGTGTAATTTCCAGGGTTATTTTTGTCATTAGCCATTAATCAGAAGTATAAAATTGAAAATGTCCTTGCCTACGGTGTAAAAATGAAAAGTGGTATCTAACAAAGTGTATTTTTGAAATTCCCCCTAAAAAAAGCCCGTACTTAATCTAGTTTCACATTAAAACACATAACAATTAGTAAACCATTAGTAAACCAATTATATCAGTTTTCCTGACCGGCCAAAAATTAGGCCCTAACATTCTTTTTTTTTTTTTTATGGGATCTTTGCGATTTTATGTTCCGAAAGGAAGAGACGGAGATGCGAAGTCTTTCATGAGTTGCTGATCTTTTGAGTGTGAGTATAGTGTTCTTCTCTGCTCTTTCATAAGTTTGGAGTAAGTTTTGAAGGGAATGTCCTGAAATCAGACTTGTATTTATTCTATTAGAGTCGTGATGTCGAGATAAGACAATCATATGATATTGGACGGTTATAATGTTTTGCTAGAAGCCGCTTATAACTTATAAGTTATGAACTCATTACCATTATCATATGATCCTATAGGGTCACACACCTAAGCAAACTGGATAATATAAATTGGGTTTTTGATCATTAGAGTAATGATTATGATCAACGTATATAAGATATATGTTGATATCAACTTTCTGTGAGGGTGTCGATCGACACCAATAGTGGGTGTCGATCGACACTAGTTCGGTCACGACTTCTAGAAGTATTGACTTTTAGATGGTGTCGACCGACACCAATTAGGTTGGTGTCGATCGACACCCGTCGGCAACTCAGCCTATATATAGGATATGAGGGCTTGAGTTTGTATATATCAAAAAATCGTTTTGATAACACGAAAATCACATAAGAGAATTCTTTTTCTGAGTCTTTGGAAGACAGAAAAACACAGAAACGAAGATAGAAACCCGAAGGCGAATCGTTCGCTCCGGCACTAGCATCCCGTCGTCCAGTTTGTGTGCGTGTGGACTTCTGTAGAGGCGCAGCACTTGAGGCGCTTGAGATCTCGATTACCTGTTCTTATTCCGCTGCAAAACCTTCAGGTATGTTCGAGATTTCATATATATTCAAACATAGATTCAATTGGCACGATCCGTGGATTTAGGATTGTTGTTAGGGCTGTTTTAATATGATTAAAACCTGAACGAAATCCATCAGTGGTATCAGAGAGGTGTGTTTGTATTGAATCTGTTGAATATATGTAAATCCACCTGTTCAAAAATCGTTTTTGATGAAGAACACGTTCTGAGTTCTTCGGTGTCGATCGACACCAATTCGGTGTCGATCGACACCACTTTGGTTTTCGCGTGAAAAATTGTTTTCGCGTAAAACTTTAGTTTACGATCGATTTAAACGGTAAATTAGTTATCGATTAATTGAACCGATTTGGAGGGTGTCGATCGACACTAAAGTAGTGTCGATCGACACCGGTCGGATATTTGCAAATTGATTCGATCAGTTTAATCGGTTAAAATGGTTTATCGCGATTGAACCGGATCAGAATTTGTCGGTCAGCACAAAAGTTGTGTCGATCGACACTGACCTGGTGTCGATCGACACCACTTCAGAATTTGCGTAGAAAAATTTAAAAGGGGTTTAAAACAAGTTAAAAATCTAGAATATAAAGTGATATAAACTAGATTAATGTTCAGTTCCTCAAACATAATATTAAGCTTTTAATATCTTCCCAATCTTGTCAACTGTCAAGGCTCGTTTCATTGTGTGATGGGTCTGCCAAAGCAGGGTGTCCGCAATTACATGAGTGAGGCAGGTTGTAATCGTTACTACGGACTTAAAAGATTGGTTTGCTTAAATGGGCTATCAAAATAGTTTTGGGCCCATAGATATAGGATTGGATTCGATATTAGATATTAATCCAAGACCGAGAATTATATATGATATAATTAGCAAAGTGTTGCTTACCTAAATAGCTAAGGTTTGGGCGATGGGCCAAAGCTCACTCAAATTTTTGTGAAATATGGATCTTGGATCATTATATTCAATTGAGGAAAATTGTTTTTTGAATATAATGTGAGTTTCTTAATTGTTAAGATTTCTCATTTCTTGAACATCAAAAACTAAAACTCTCAATTTTGTTTTTCAGCTATGGCTACTTCCCCTCACAGAAACACATTCTCGCTTCGATCCGTCCTTGAGAAGGACAAGCTTAATGGATCGAACTTCCTCGAATGGTATCGAAACTTGAGAATTGTTCTCAAGCAGGAGAAAAAGGAATATGTCCTTGAAAAGGTTCTCCCTGAGAAACCGAAGTCCAATGCCGGACACGCTGAAAGGAATGCTTGGGAGAAGCATTCTAATGATGAGGTCGATGTGAGTTGTCTCATGCTGGCTACCATGAACTCGGACTTGCAGAAGCAATACGAGAACGTGGTGTCACCTGTTGAGATGATCACTAGCCTGAAAGGGATGTTTCAGGAGCAAGCACGAACTGAGAGATACCAGACGGTCAAGTCTCTCATTGAGTGCAAGCTACCAAAGGATGGTCCAGTCAGCCCACATGTCATTAAGATGATGGGTTATATTGATAACTTGGCAAAACTGGATTGTCCCCTTAGCCAAGAGTTGGCTACGGACATCATTCTGCAGTCATTGCCGTCAAGCTTTGATCAGTTTATCATGAACTATAACATGAATAACATGACAAAGACTTTGACGGAACTGCATGGCATGCTCAAAACAGCTGAGCCAAACATCAAAAAGGGCACCCCTAATGTACTTATGGTACAAGGGGGTAAAAAGTTTAAGAAACATGCTAAGGGTAAAGGAAAAGCTAAGGCATTCCCGATTGAGAATCAGGATAAGCCTGAGACTTCTTCCAAACCCAAACGCGGCCCTACTGATGCTGATAAATGCCATTACTGCAACAAGTCTGGGCATTGGAAGAGAAATTGCAAAGAGTATCTGGGAGATCTAAAGAACTCGAAGAAGACGTATGAGACGACTTCTTCAGGTATCTATGTTATAGAAGTAAATGTTACTACTTCAGGTTCTAAGTCTTGGGTATTAGATACCGGCTGTGGCGCTCATATTTGTACAAATATGCAGGGTCTAAGCAACAGTAGAACGCTGGAGAAGGGACAAGTGGACCTACGCGTTGGGAATGGAGCAAGAGTTGCTGCATTGGCCGTAGGAACTTATCATTTGTTTTTGCCGTCAGGCTTGGTTTTAGAATTGAATAATTGCTACTATGTACCTGCTATAAGCAGAAACATCATTTCTATTTCCGTTTTGGATTTAGAAGACTTTCAGTTTTCGATTAAAAACAAGTGTTGTTCTTTTAATCGTAATGAAATGTTGTATGGTAGCGCTCCATTAGAGAATGGACTTTATATTCTCAACCAATCTATGCCTGTCTATAACATAAGTACCAAACGGTTAAGAACCAATGACTCGAACCCCACGTTTCTCTGGCATTGTCGTTTGGGCCACATCAATGAGAAAAGGATTCAAAAGCTCCATAATGATGGACTTTTAGACTCATTTGATTTTGAATCATTTGAGAAATGTGAATCCTGCTTATTGGGCAAAATGACAAAAGCTCCTTTCAACAAATTCAATGAAAGGGCTGGTGACCTATTGGGACTAATACATACCGATGTATGTGGTCCAATGAGTGTTAGTGCTAGAGGAAACTTTCAGTACTTCATCACGTTTACTGATGACTTCAGTAGATTTGGTTATGTCTATTTAATGAGACATAAATCGGAATCCTTTGAAAAGTTCAAGGAATTCCAGAATGAAGTACAGAACCAACTTGGCAAAAGTATCAAAGCTCTTCGATCAGATCGTGGAGGTGAGTACTTAAGCCAAGAGTTCAGTGATCATCTGAGTAACTGTGGAATTGTTTCACAACTTACTCCTCCTGGAACACCTCAGTGGAATGGTGTATCTGAAAGGAGGAATCGGACTTTATTAGATATGGTTCGATCGATGATGAGTCAAGTAGATCTTCCATTATCCTTTTGGGGATACGCTCTAGAAACGTCTGCGTTTACGCTAAACAGAGTTCCATCAAAATCAGTCGAGAAGACGCCATATGAGATGTGGACTGGAAAAGTTCCAAGTTTGTCTTTTCTTAAAATTTGGGGTTGTGAAGCTTATGTCAAACGGTTGTATCTGATAAGCTTGAACCCAAATCTGATAAGTGCTACTTCGTTGGTTATCCTAAGGAAACCAAGGCTTACTACTTTTACAACCGTTCTGAGAACAAAGTGTTTGTTGCTAAGAACTGTGTTTTTCTTGAGAAAGAATTTCTTTCCAAGAAGAACAGTGGGAGTAAAGTACAACTCGAAGAAGTTCGAGAATCACAGGAGCCTGCTCAACCTGTCGAGGAAGAGCAGCGACTGGATCTACAAAGAGTTGTAGAGCCCGAGCTTGTGATGCCAGAAGTCCGCAGATCCGAAAGGATTCGTCAAGAGCCCGAGAGATATGGATTTCTCGTGACTAATTGTCATGATCTCTTGATCATTGACAGTGACGAACCTGCGACTTTCGAAGAAGCAATGATGGGCCCTGACTCCGAAAAGTGGTTTAAGGCCGCTGAATCCGAAATCGGTTCCATGTCACAAAACCAAGTATGGACTTTGGTTGATTTACCTGATGGTGTAAAAGCCATTGAGTGTAAATGGGTCTTCAAGAAGAAGATCGATGTGAATGGAAACGTTCAGATTTACAAAGCTAGGTTGGTGGCAAAAGGTTTCAAACAAGTTCAAGGTGTTGACTATGATGAAACCTATTCCCCAGTCGCTATGCTTAAATCTATTCGGATTCTCCTAGCAACAGCTGCTCATTATGATTATGAGATTTGGCAAATGGATGTGAAAACAGCTTTCCTTAACGGGATTCTGGAGGAGGATGTGTACATGACACAACCTCCGGTTTCATTGATCCTAATGATGCTGGGAAAGTATGCAAGCTTCATAAATCCATTTATGGATTGAAGCAAGCATCTCGGAGTTGGAACCTACGTTTTGATGAAGCAGTTAAAAAGTTTAACTTCATCAGAAACGAAGAGGAACCTTGCGTTTACAAGAAGACTAGTGGGAGCGCAGTTGCATTTCTCGTATGTATGTAGACGACATACTTCTCATAGGAGATGATATTCCGTTACTTCAGTCAGTAAAGGACTGGCTCGGAAGTTGTTTCTCGATGAAAGACATGGGTGAAGCCGCCTATATTCTTGGAATAAGGATCTATAGAGATAGATCAAAGAGGATGATTGGACTGTGCCAGGACGCTTATATTGATAAGGTTCTACACAGGTTCAACATGCATGATTCCAAGAAGGGCTTGCTTCCGATGTCTCATGGCATTACTCTCAGCAAGAAGCAGTGTCCTTCGACACCTGCTGAGCGAGAGCGCATGAGTAGGATTCCTTTTGCTTCTGCAGTAGGATCTATTATGTATGCCATGCTTTGTACTCGTCCAGATGTTGCTTGTGCTTTAAGCATGACGAGTCGATACCAGTCAGATCCCGGTGAGAGTCACTGGACTGCCGTCAAGACTATCCTAAAGTATTTGAGAAATACCAAGGATAAGTTCTTGGTTTATGGAGGATGTGATGAGCTTGTAGTGAGTGGTTATACGGACGCCAGCTTTCAGACAGATAGAGACGATTTCCGATCTCAGTCTGGTTACGTCTTCTGTCTGAATGGAGGTGCAGTTAGTTGGAAGAGTTCCAAGCAGAGCACCGTGGCGGACTCAACGACCGAGGCTGAATACATCGCTGCTTCGGAAGCGGCGAAGGAGGCTGTTTGGATTAGGAAGTTCATTACTGAGCTTGGTGTGATTCCTAGCATTTCTGAGCCTGTGGCATTGTTTTGTGACAACAATGGAGCCATAGCTCAAGCTAAGGAGCCCAGATCACACCAGAAATCCAAACACATTGAGAGGAGATATCATCTGATTCGTGATATTATTGAGAGAGGCGACGTCAAAATCAGCAGAGTTCCGACAGACGAGAACGTTGCTGACCCGTTGACTAAGCCACTTCCACGACCGAAGCATGAGAGTCATGCTGCTGCTATAGGCATTAGATTCCTTAAGCAGTAATCTTGTTTTTAGTGGGAGTTATCATATTTATGTTTTGATGTTCATGTAAACATACTTTTGGTTATGTTTTATTTAATGAAATTGTTTCATTGTTATTTAATGGTGTTATTAAATAATTGTCCAAAAGTAATTTATGGCATTCTTATAGATCATCAAATACGTGATTTGATCATGAAACTCTATAAGTGATAGATGACATAATTATTTGTGTCCATAGTCGAGGTTATTAAAATTGGACATTAATAACCGCGTGAGACTAGTATGTGAGGTGACTGATGACTAAGTTTCATGGAGTCATTAATAAGAGTATTAAAGTCAATCACATAGATATGTGTTAGAGAACACATGATCGGACATGACCCGCTAATGAGAACTCTACAAGATTGTTATATGAGTGTCATAAGAGTTTCTCATTACGACTATAGAGTATAGTCCTTAGACCTGAGTTCATCATGATTTCTTACATATGAATTGGTGTGCTTTGACCTTGTCAAACGTCAGCCGTAACTGGTGGCTATAAAGGCATTGATTGGGCATATTATGAAGTGTGTAGGGAACAGGGATGGAACAAGATGGAATTTGTCCCTCCCATATAACGGGAGATAAATATCTCAGGGCCTATCGAAGATTTGATACTGGAAATGCGTGGCCGCGCTCAAACAGATTGAATGTCAATCGTTTGTATTTTATCAGTATAAATCAGAGTTCGATAAACATGGTTTGGTTGATTAAGGATGACACAAGTTCTTGCCTTATGCCAGATCGAGATATAGAGACAAAGGGATTATGGGAATATTTGATTCCAGTACAAGTGGGAGATTGAAGGGAATGTCCTGAAATCAGACTTGTATTTATTCTATTAGAGTCGTGATGTCGAGATAAGACAATCATATGATATTGGACGGTTATAATGTTTTGCTAGAAGCCGCTTATAACTTATAGTTATGAACTCATTACCATTATCATATGATCCTATAGGGTCACACACCTAAGCAAACTGGATAATAAATTGGGTTTTTGATCATTAGAGTAATGATTATGATCAACGTATATAAGATATATGTTGATATCAACTTTCTGTGAGGGTGTCGATCGACACCAATAGTGGTGTCGATCGACACTAGTTCGGTCACGACTTCTAGAAGTATTGACTTTTAGATGGTGTCGACCGACACCAATTAGGTTGGTGTCGATCGACACCCGTCGGCAACTCAGCCTATATATAGGATATGAGGGCTTGAGTTTGTATATATCAAAAAATCGTTTTGATAACACGAAAATCACATAAGAGAAGTCTTTTTCTGAGTCTTTGGAAGACAGAAAAACACAGAAACGAAGATAGAAACCCGAAGGCGAATCGTTCGCTCCGGCACTAGCATCCCGTCGTCCAGTTTGTGTGCGTGTGGACTTCTGTAGAGGCGCAGCACTTGAGGCGCTTGAGATCTCGATTACCTGTTCTTATTCCGCTGCAAAACCTTCAGGTATGTTCGAGATTTCATATATATTCAAACATAGATTCAATTGGCACGATCCGTGGATTTAGGATTGTTGTTAGGGCTGTTTTAATATGATTAAAACCTGAACGAAATCCATCAAGTTTTGAGATTAAGAACCGATTTGATTTTTCCCGAAATGAATTAGCAATCGTTTCAACAGTTTAATTAGTAAATATTTTAACTTTAAACTTTAAAATAAAAAGCTTTGAATATAAATATCATCATATCAATTTTAAAATATTTTACCCAAGTGATATATGATTTAGATGTCATTACTAAAATGTAGCCATGGGCATATTACCCGAATCCGAATTACCGAACCGAATCCGATCCGAAAAATCCGATCCGAATCCGAACCCGAATTGATAAAATGGATCATAACTTCTATATCCGAAAATCCGACTCCGAACCCGATCCGAACCGAAATCCGAATGGGTATCCGAAATATCCGAAATATAAATATATATCTGAAATATTAATTATATTTATAGTTAATATAACCTATTTATCAAAAAATACAATTATAAATCCGAATATATGAATTAAATTTAGACTAAAATAACTAAAATATTGAAAATATGTAAAATGTTCGAAAATTTTTAGCTATATTTGTCAAAATTTTACTAATTTTTTTATTTAAACTTAATCAATTTCATTTTTTATGTATAAATTCGGGTATCCGAATCCGATCCGAATCCGAATGGATCCGAACCGAACCCGATCCGAAATTCTAAAATACCCGAATGGATTTTATATCTCTAGATCCGAAAATCCGAAAATTCGAAAAATCCGATCCGAATCCGAACGGATATCCGAACGCCCAGGCCTAGTAAAATGAATTAAAGGTAAAATGTTTTTTTTTTTTTGAAAGAATGTAAAATTTATTCAAACAAAAAACCATCCTTTTTTACATTGTTGTCTGAAGATTTAGTTCAGCAAAGCAGAGATTATGAGCGAGATTTTTTGAGAAGATACAAACCAGCATTAAGATGAAAAGGAAAACCATCTTTGCATTGCTTCCTCATAGTTTGTGTCTCCCAGTTTCCGGATGGAAGTGAGACGATTGCGGACGTTTTTGTCGATTAATTGAGCCATCTCTGAAATGGCGATTGGTTGCTTACCATGCCTCCGGTTATTGCGCTCACGCCATATGTGATATAGGGTGGACTGAAATACATATCGGAAGAGAAAAGTACTGATTTTATCAAGCCGTGGAGACTGGAGAAGGAGGATTAGATTGTTCCAATCACAAGAGTAATCTTGCATTAGGAGTCTTGCCGCCACCTTATTAAAGGTAAAATGTTAGTTAGGATATGAATAGAAAATGTGTAGATGGACAAACTTAGAGATAAAGTGTCCTTAATTTCCAATTCTCCAAAATAAATTACGTGAATTTTGATAATTTATTTCTTGATGACGCAATACCTTAAAAATTGTCATTAGCAATCGAATTAAGAAATCGTGACCAAATGGAGATAAGAGATGATTATGTTCAAAACGGTCGCAATTAATTTAAAATTCTCCTTCCAACGTAAAACTCTAGGTGATGGAGTCACCGTCGTACACGTGGCACGTGAAGAACGCTGATCGATCTATGACCGTTCAGTTCAAAAAAATTGAGGTGTGGGAAGGAAGAAACGAATTTGAAAATAAAAAAAAATAAAAAAGAAGGAAGAAGAAAGCAGGCAGAAATTAGTTTCCGTTACACGTTTCTTTCCTCTCTTCTGGTTTCAGAGAAATCGCTAATCTTCATCTTCTAACGTCGATCGAATTTCTCAGTCTCCAACAATTCGCCGGCGAATCTTCCTTCCGTCTCCTGCGGCATCTAGCATTCGCCAATCGCCATGGCCTTCGGTTAAAACTCTCCGTCTCTGTAAGTGATTGTATAGATACCCGATCATCTTTTTCTTTTCCTTTCCTTTTGGGAATTTAATTTCAGGTGATGATTATACGTTGGATTTTTCATGTCTGCGTGTAATCTCGTTCGATTCATAGTGTTTCTATTTTAGGCTCTCTTGATTTTCGAATTGATCGAGCAGTCATCAATTTTTTAAGTCGTGGTTCGAGTTTTCTATTGATGAAATTGGAATATTACGTCTGGTGATAAGTTTCCTAATTGGTTGGTGGATTTTAATGTGGAATGGTGTTTATAGGGTTTCGAGTTGCAGAGGAGAATATACTTGTCACTGTTCATATGAGACCATTAAACTGGAGGGATCTCATTGCTTGGGATTGTCCAGATGATCACACCATAGTGTTTAAGAATCCAAATCCTGAGAGAGCGGAATCAAAATATTCATTTGGTATTTAGTTAGGATCGGATTGCTTATTTCATTAGAATATCATTGCTTCTTCTGTTAATAATAATCTCACTGTGTTCTCTCTCCTTTGGCTTGTCATGTAACTATAGACAAAGTATTTGAGCCGACGTGTGCAACTCAGGAGGTTTTTGAAGGTTGTTCTATGGATGTCGCACTTTCTGCATTGGCAGGGACCAACGGTCATTGAGCAGATCTCTCAATGGACATGTTTTCTCTTTAGTCAGACACGGTATCTCCATTTGCTTTCCTGTTATGTGATTTTACATTTGCTTTTTTTTTTCAGCGCAAAGGCAAGTAGGTGAAACTGCTTTGAACGACAAAAGTTCAAGATCGCATTTTATGCTCATGCATGATCGAATAAACATGGAACATTATCTCATGTTCTCTGCTTTTGATATTCAGACCATTCAGAGCAGTCTTTCATGGCCACTCTGGTACGCCATTTTATTATGTTTTGGCTAAAACTTCGCTTGGTACCTAAGAGACGGCTGGTTTTCCTAACGGTTATATTGTCTTTGCAAACTGCAAATTCTCGCGCAGACAGTAGTAGTAACTCCGAGCCTTGGGTTGTCCCATCTCGGTTACGTGATCACTCTCCTTTTGCGTAGATAAAGAAGAGATCCTCTTTTATGGACTAAGGTATGGTGTCCTTCTCTAACAATTTGGACAGACCATGTTTCTAACCGAATCTCATTGTTTATTTCCATCTCTCATTTTCCTTTTACGTTGGATCCTCACTTGGTTCTTTATATCCCTGATTAATTTATAGGCCGAGGAGTTAATACAAGAGGATTCCGTATAGATAGACATCCGAAAATTGTAAAGGGCGAACAAAAGGTTGTATGGGAATGGCAAAAGGTATGAAAGCGGAATAGTTCTTTTACATTCTTTTCACTCGTTGATTTCTAATTTTTACATCCATTGAAAGTTGTTTCCTCATCAGGGAATGATTCAGTTGACGGTTCACTAAGCTTGTCCAAGCTAAAGAAACCGGCGAGAGACACAGAAGAAAGTTTGACAAACCAATGACTCGGACACAAGGTTGAAAGATAATTACAAGAGAAGAATTGCAGAGAAAAGTTCTTAGCACATTTACAACAAAACTATACAGAAGCTTGCCGTGGTTCTTCAGGTAATGTCAAAAATATCTTTTTTTGTTGGTTAACATGTTTATGTGCTTCCCTTCTTTGCCTATTTTGTTTACTTCATTGCTTTTTTTTTTTTTTTCTCAACTTGTTTCTTTCTTTCCTTGATTGCTCCGTACATGCTTTACTTGCTTGCTTCTTTTCCTTTTAGTTCGTATGTTATTCTTCTTTGATTTCTTTATTTTCACTCATAATGTTGGTCTTTAATTAATTTAAGCAAATAAAATCTTCTTATCTGCCTTAACCCACTATCCAAACCTTAAGAGTAAAATTTTAGATTTTCATAGATGTGTATAGATAGTGTATAACCTTATAATCTAAACCGCTTAGAGGAAGATTTTAGATTGCCGGGGTTGATTAATGAGACTTGACTGGTTTGCATAGTTGTGGGAACAAACCGAACATTGCTCCTGTCAATTTATCAAAATTGATTGTTAGAGTTGTCATGGACGCTTTGTTTCCACTTCATAATGTAAATGACAAGTTGGTCTCTAATTAATTTTGGCAAATAAAATCTTCTTATCCGCCTTAACCCACTACCCAAACCTCTTAAGAGTAAAATTTTAGATTTTCATAGATGTATAGATAGTGTGTAACCGTATAATCCAAACCTCTTAGAGGAAGATTTTAGATTGTCGGAGTTGATTAATGAGACTTGACTGGTTTGCATAGTTGTGGAAACAAACCGAACATTGCGCCTGTCAATTTATCAAAATTGATTGTTAGAGTTGTCATGGACGCTTTGTTTCCACTTCATAATGTAAATGACAACTTGATCTCTAATTAATTTTGACAAATAAAATCTTCTTATCCGCCTTAACCCACTACGCAAACCTCTTAAGAGTAAAATTTTAGATTTTCATAGAAGTATAGATAGTGTGTAACCATATAATCCAAACCTCTTAGAGGAAGATTTTAGATTGTCGGAGTTGATTAATGAGACTTGACTGGTTTGCATAGTTGTGGAAACAAACCAAACATTGCGCCTGTCAATTTATCAAAATTGATTGTTAGAGTTGTCATGGACGCTTTGTTTCCACTTCATAATGTAAATGACAACTTGATCTCTAATTAATTTTGACAAATAAAATCTTCTTATCCGCCTTAACCCACTACGCAAACCTCTTAAGAGTAAAATTTTAGATTTTCATAGAAGTATAGATAGTGTGTAACCGTATAATCCAAACCTCTTAGAGGAAGATTTTAGATTGTCGGGGTTGATTAATGAGACTTGACTGGTTTGCATAGTTGTGGGAACAAACCGAACATTGTGCCTGTCAATTTATCAAAATTGATTGTTAGAGTTGTCATGTACGCTTTGTTTCCACTTCATAATGTAAATGACAAGTTGGTCTCTAATTAATTTTGGCAAATAAAATCTTCTTATCCGCCCTAACCCACTACCCATACCTCTTAAGAGTAAAATATTAGATTTTCGTAGATGTATATAGATAGTGTGTAACCGTATAAGCCAAACCTCTTAGAGGAAGATTTTAGATTGCCGGAGTTGATTAATGAGACTTTATTGGTTTGCATAGTTGTGGGAACAAACCGGACATTGTGTCTGTTGACTGTTAGAGTTGTCATGGACGCTTTTTTCCACTTCATAATGTAAATGACAAGTTGGTCTCTAATTAATTTTTGCAAATAAAATCTTCTTATCCGCCCTAACCCACTACACAAACCTCGTAAGAGTAAAATTTTAGATTTTCGTAGATGTATAGATAGTGTATAACCGTATAATCCAAACCTCTTAGAGGAAGATTTTAGATTGTCGGGGTTGATTAATGAGACTTGACTGGTTTGTATAGTTGTGGGAACAAACCGAACATTGCACCTTTCAATTTATCAAAAAAATTTGTTAGAGTTCTCATTGACGCTTTGTTTCCACTTCATAATCCAAATGACAATTTTTGGCAAATTGTTTCTAATTAATTTTGGCAAATAAAATCTTCCAGAGTTGATTAATGAGATTTGACTGGTTTGCATAGTTGTGGGAACTAATCGAACATTGCACCTGTCAATTTATCAAAATTGTTTGTTAGAGTTATCATGGACGTTTTGTTTGCACTTAATAATGTAATTGACAAGTTGATCTCTAATTAATTTTGACAAATAAATTATGAGAAAATTAGTCAGACTAACACACATTTATCCTTTTATTACTAATCTAGCACCCATCGAAGAATTTATTAATCTTGTGTAGAAAAGACATAATACCCAGTAATATTTCTAATAAATACAACCTATGTCATTCTTATTTACAAATTAAAAAAGTTTACACAAAACTTAATTAAATATAAAAATAAAAGCCAAAATTTAATTACGTTTAACTGAAGAAAAAAAAGAAGTAGGCGACATCTCCTCTCCCTCACGACATCTCCTTGAACCCTAATTCTAACTTTTGGCGGTAGAGTCACGGGTTACAGCCAACTTCGGTGGAGACTGAATTTCCGACGACCTCCGAAACCTGTCCAGCCTTCGAGACTTCTTCGTGCCTGTCGAGGCCTCTACTTCTTCTCTGTGGTGTTAGTCGTGGTATGTTCTCTAACCCAGATGACCATCCTCAGAGACTTCCCATCTCTCTCTCTCTCTCTCTATTGATCATCTCTCTCTGTTTCAATTCATACTGCATTTAAGAATTTAGCTTTGAATATCATTTGATTTCTTTTAAATTGAAGAATGAGGATTTCTTATACTTTGTTCCTGATAGCTGTTATTTGGGTGTTTATTTTTTATGAAACAAAAATAAAGTAGGTGATAACCAGGGCCGGCCCAAGCCCAAGTGATGCCTAAAGCATTTTAAAAAATAATGCCTTTTGGAAGCCAAGATAGTCTCAACCAACTGAGCTAAAGAAATTTTTTTAAAATGATGTCCCTTTAATTTTAATAAAATTGTGTTGCTTTAGCATGTGTTTCTTATGCCTCTCCTCCGGGCCGGCCCTAGTGATAACTATTATAGAAAGCGACAGTTTTCTCAATTGTCAAACTACTATACCAAAAAAAGCTTTTAGTTTTCAAGTATGCTAATAGCTATTTCTTGTGAGCGATATCTTATTTCTGACCTCAAATAAGGCTTCGGTTTGCTTACAACAGCCCTACAAAAAGACGTAAATCTGCAGAAAGAGAATATGTTAGTATTGATCGTTTGACTTGAAATGTCTTGACAAACAATTAACATGGCCCATGTTCTCTAATGTTTTTACTAGTCTCTATTGATAATTCATTTTCTATGAGAAAGTATGAAACCATATAGATTCTTACCGCATAGGATACACATTTGCCTCTTTCCGGTCAGCCAATTTCAGGTTTTTTTTCTGTAAATTTTCACCATGATTGATGAATGGTAGGTGTGACTAGTCGATAGTAAATAATCAAGTGTGTTTGTGTGTGAATTCTTAACCACCTCTTACGTATTTGAAAGCAAAATTTTGTCAACTTGTTAGAGTTTTATTTGCATAATCTAAAACTTCAAACATTGTTTAGACGTTAGCGTTTGAGTCTCTCTTTTAGTTCTCTTTTAGTTTTGAAACGATACTTAATTCTCACTTTGTTTTTTTTTTCTTTTTTTGTAGATGGCTTCAACAAGTAGTAATAGTGACTACCCACAACTACTCTACGCAAAAGGAAAAGCACCAAGTCAGCAGAAAAATATGAGTTATTATTCTTACTTGTCAAATTTTCAAATGGTTGAAAAGGGAGTTGCAATTGATGCATGGGATGCATTGAAGATGTATTCAGTTGGGGTTATAGCTAGGTAATAGACTCTGCGATGTTTGTTGTCGTTAATTTGTATCTATCACCAGGGAAATGCACACGTGCTCACTTTCGTACATCCGCTCTTTCCAAATACTCATGTAGTGCTGGAATCAACGATTGGATATCATCATAAGTGGTATTGAAATCTGCCACTGTAAAAGTATTTGCTGCCTTTTAAACAAAATGAAATGCATCACCAGCTCTAAAACGAACCAAAATATTTTTGTAGGGATGATATGTGCAAACTCCGCCGACTTGCCTTCGGATAAACCTTTCTGATAGCATTTTCAATAAGCTTTTCGTTGTCAGGAATCATATTGCTAAGCTGTCGGAAAAACCATTCCCAAGATTCATCATTTTCTGTATCAACGACTACAAAAGCAATTAGAAATATTTGGAAGTTTCCATCTTGAACTGTTGCTATTAGTAGTGTGCATTTATACTTTCCCTGGAGAAAATTTCCATCCACGACAATTACCTTTCTCATGAAGGCAAATCATGTTATACTACCAGCAAATGCAAGGAACACATATTTAAATCTATCAAACTCATCAACTTCCAACCGTGTGAAAGTTCCAGGATTTTCTCTTCTTATTTGGTCTATATACGCTGGCAACTCCGAATATCCACTCTCTGCGGAACCTGTAACCAAATTTCTTGCAGTCAAAAGTGTCCTATAGGACTTCCAATAATCCATCTAACAAGAAAAAATAAAAAAACAGTAAGTGACATGAAATCCTAGGCTTCAAACAAAAATAATAAAATTAGTAGAACACACCTTGACACCGAATCTCATGTTTAAGGCTTCTCCAACATGTTTTGGGAGAACTTTTGAATCAACACATCCAACATAATCTATATATAGTAATGCCAATATTTCTGGATCCACTTGTCGGTTACAGGTAGAACATTCTGTAACAGAACATGAATGTTCTGGAATGTACACACGAATATTGAACTGAGTAGAATATCCAACTGGGGTAGCTCTTACTCTTCATGTGCAGCCTTCTACCCAACACTTAACAATGAACTTGTCTGGCGTTGACTTTTCTACTTTAAAACCAAATTGGTGGAGGACTGTTAAAATCTTCAGCCTTGTTTCCAGTGCTTTTTTGGACTCGAATCGTTGTCCAACTGCTAGATTCATTGAATCTAGTCCTAACTTAACATATGGATTAACTCCTTTTGCTTGAGCATTCGTTGATGTGGAACCAGTCATATCAGGTAAATTTTCCTTGCTCTCTTTTTCTTCATCAGGAGTCTTCCCATATAAAGTAAAGTCTTCATCACCAGATGATGCTCCATCCGGATCTTCAAAACAATCAAACCTGTCATCGTCGTCCTCATCATCTTCAATGTGTTCAATATTTTGGACACACACATCTTCATCCAAACGTTTTTCCTTGAATTCCACACATAGTTGCAGTTTCTCGGTTTTTAGCAGCTCCAAAAATCCATCAAATTTGCCTAATATTTCCAACTTCTTGAGGTTGTGTATTTTGTGGTAAGGTCAACAAAACTTTTTTCGGAAACATGAAGCTCAATTCAACACTGAAAACTATTTTATCAATCTTGTACTCTTCAATCACCATCCCAACACTATCTTCAAAAGTCATGTCGTTTGCCTTTATCTGTTTCCTCTCTTTTTTGTTATCAACACCAAATAACCATATGTTAGGTTATTTGGAAACATCCATTAGCCACAAACGAGGTTTATCTGTATCATTCCAAAAAGTAATGAATGAGAGAAACTAAGAAGAAGAAAGAACAAGAATACAACAAATCATTCTTTCTCTCATGAACTTTATTTTTTCAGATAATGAATTTCTTTATAGACGTCTTCTATTTATACCTAAAGATTTCTGTTTTTTCATAATCCTATAAGAAATAGGAAATAGGAAATATGAAATATGTATCTTTTCAATATCTAGGTAATAAAAAATAGGAATAGAAAATAGGAAATATGTATCTTTTCAATAACTAGGCAATAGAAAATAGGAATAGGAAATAGAAAATATGTATCTTTTCAATATCTAGGAAATAGAAAACAGGAATAGGAAATATGAAATTTAAGTATTTTCAATCTAAGAAAATTGAAAATAAATCTGTCACAAATTTATTAAGTTTGTCAATATTAACTAAATATGTGGCAAACTTATTAAGTCTGTTGAAATTAAATAAGTATGTGGCTAAAGCAAAAAATCTGTGACAAGCTTATTAGGTATGTCGAAATTAAATAAGTCTGTGGCTAAAGGGAAACAAATCTGTGACAAACTTATTTAGTCTGTCGAAATTTAAGAAGTCTATGGCTAAAATGAAACAAATATGTGACAAACTTATTACGTCTGTCAAAATTTAATAAGTGTGGCTAAATGAAAATAAATCTGTGAAAAACTTATTAAGTCTGTCGAAATTAAAAAGTCTGTGGCTAAAGAGAAATAAATTTTTCACAAACTTATTAAGTCTGTTGAAGTTTAATAAGTTTGTGGCTAAAAGGAAACAAATATGTGACAAATTTATTAAGTTTGTGGAAATTAAAAGGTCAGTGGCTAAAGATAAAAAATTCTGTGGAAAATTTATTAAGTTTATCGAAATTAAATAAGTATGTGACCAAAGGAAAATAAATCTGTCAAAATTAATTTAATGGCATTTTTATAAATATGATTTTTGTTAACAAATAACTTAAGGGTAAAAAAGACAAAAAAACATATTAATAATAAAATAAAAATAAGAATTATTCTAGTAATAAAACAAGAGAAATACCCTCAAATACTACACTTTCATGTTTTTGTGACAAAAATACCACACCAAGATGAAAATGATAAAAATAACATTTATTTAATGGTTTAAAGATAATTAAACTAATAAATTTGGGTTCAAAAGTCATTAATTAGGGTTTAGATTTTGGGTTTTAGGACTTAGGTTTAAGGGATTGGTAAGAAACATATGAAAATAAATGTATAATAGTCTTTTTTTTCTCTTCAGAAAATGTTATTTTGTCATTCTCACCTTGGTCTGGTATTTTTGTCACAAAAACATAAAAGTGTGGTATTTTTGAGAATTGCCCATAAAACAATGAATAAGTGCTAAACTAATTTTTTTCCCATAATTTTTTTTTATTTAGTGACAAATCTTTAGAGGTTCTTAAAGAGTAAAATACGAAATACGAAATATTGTAGTAGGTCAGAGGTTCGAACTCCATTAATAACAAATCTTTAGAATTTTGTGACAATTTCTTTTTTTTTTTTTCTGAGCGAGGATTAATCTGAAATTAGGGATGGAATAGGAATCCCAGTAAAGTAGCTGCAGAACTGAGTTATGAACCCTAAATTCGTTTTTCTCATCCCCCAAGTTGTGTTTTTATTTTTGCAACTTCTTGTTTTGCGAGTGAGTAGGCGTACGTTTTGTGGAAATGAAATAAGAGTTCGATTCTACACTGTGAAAGTTTTTGGTGTCATCCTTCTTTTTCCTTCTTCTCCTCCGTACGATTTATTGCATAGACTTTGTCATGTATTCTCTGATTGTCTATGGAAGAAGGTCTCTTGAGTTACAAAAATGGCGTCATTGGGGAGTTGCAGTGCAAAATGCCTTTGCTTCTCTCAATTCCTTCTCCTCTGCTAGTGCTGCTGCTGATGTGAGCCTTGAAGATGGTCGAAAAGGTCAGAACTTTACGGTCTCTTACCTCGTTGATTCACTGGGTTTCACTACCAAAGTCGCAGAATCAATCTGGAGGAAAGTCAGCTCAGAGGCCAAGGGCAATCCAGATTCTGTTCTGAGTCTTCTCAAGAGTCATGGGTTCACAGATACTCAGATCCCCACCATCATTACGAATTATCCACGACTGCTTGTATTAGACGCTGAGAACTCTCTTGGTCCCAAGCTTCATTTCCTGCAGTCCAGAGGAGCTTCAAGCTCTGAGCTCACCGAGATCGTTTCAAAAGTACCCAGAATCTTAAGGAAGAAAGGTGAAAAAACTATCGGCGTGTACTACGACTTCGTCAAAGAGATTATCGAAGCCGATAAAAGCTCCAAGTTCAAAACTTTATGTCATTCTTCTTTGCCACAGGATAGTAGGCAGGGGAACATAATCAGCAATGTTTCCGTTTTGAGAGAGTTGGGAGTGCCTCAGAGCCTGTTATTCTCTCTGCTGGTCTCTGATGTCAGAGCTGTTTGTGGAAAAGAAAAATTTGAAGATACCATTAAGAAGGTCATTGGGATGGGCTTTGATCCGAGCACTTCAAAGTTTGCCCAAGCTCTGCAAACTGTTTACCAAATGGGCGACAAAACAATAGAAGAAAAGACCAACGCCTATAAAAGGTTAGGCTTTGACGTGGAAGATGTATGGGCAGTGTTCAAGAAGTGGCCAGTCTTCCTGGCATACTCGGAGAAGAAGATAGCAGGCTGCCTCGAGACATATCTAGGGCTAGGATTCACCAGAGATGAGTTTACGAGGATGATCAAGCGCAATCCTGTGTGCATTGGATTATCTGCGGAGACGGTGAAGAAGAAGACTGAGTTTTTGGTGAAGCAGATGGATTGGCCACTCAAGTCCCTGGTTGTGTTCCCTACGGTATTTGGATTAAGCATGGAGAAGAGGATTGTACCAAGGTGTAACGTAATCAAAGCTCTCATGTCCAAAGGATTGCTCGGAAGTGAACTCCCTTCAATTGGGTCTGTTTTGACATGCACCGATAAGGTTTTCTTAGAAAGGTATGTGACGAAGCATGATGACAAGGAGCTAATGGCTGAGTTGATGCATACACTGAGCAACTCCCAGCAAAAACCATATGAAAAATGGTTGAATCTTTGACTGCGAATCAGGATTTTTAGATTAGTAGATTTTCAGGATGTAAGGCAATCAGCAACACCCAAATGTCATTTAAGAATTAAGTGCAGAGAGGAGGATGTATTCAAGGAGTACTGTTTCGCTCCTAGTAATGTAAAGAATGCATTGGATCTTTTGTTCTCTGTTAAGCTTCAGTAGAAACTAGAGAAACTCGGGTTATGTAATTGTAAACTCCCTTCTTAACGAAGTATGTGATAAAACATGATGAAAGCAGCCTGTGGCTGAGTTCCTGGCTATCTTCACCAGAGGTCGTGTTTCATAGAACAATGAGCAACCTCTTCAAATATGCATTTATGCAAATACAATTTGGGACACTAACAAGTTGCAACTTTGAATCTCTTTAAGAATCTCGCTGTGATGGCCCATTTGTGTGCTCTAATTATGTTCCAAACTCAGTGCAAATTCAAACAATCTTGCAAAAGGAAAGCCAATTGCTTGGTGTAACTTTTTCGTGGGTTTGTAAGCTTGTGCTTGTGAGTATGGTTAACTTCGACATGTTTAGAACATACAGTTAACAATTGTACCTTGAGATAATAATTCTAAACAGCAAATCTGGCTGTAATAAGCCAAGTGTATAGAACATTTAGGAGTTCATGATTGGTCAAATTGCAAATTTCTCACTAAAACACATAACAATTAGTAAACCATTAGTAAACCAATTATATCAGCTATCCTGACCGGCCAAGAATTAAGCCCTAAAAATCGTTTCTTTTTCTTGGGATCTTTGCGATTTTGTGTTCCGAAAGTTAGCAATCAATCTCCATGAGTTGTAAAGTTGTAACACTCCATGAGTTGCTGATCTATGAGTGGTTTTGAGATTAAGAATCGATTCGTCTTTTTCTCGAAATGAATTAGCAATCGTTTCAACACTGTAAGATTGTCTCGTTCTTGTCTCCTCCTTTTGGTAATTGCATCGCCTTGTCATCATCATGTATTCTCTGATACTCCATGGGAAAAGCTGTATTGAGTTACATAAATTGTGTAGCTTGAGTGTTTCAGTGCAAAATGTATTCGTTGCTTCTTCCAATCCCTTCTCCGCTGCTATTGCTGCTGCAGATGTGAGTCTTCAAGATGATCGAAAAGGTAAGAACTTTACTTTCTCTTACCTCGTTGATTCACTGAAATTCACTACAAAAGTCGCAGAATCAATCTCGAGGAAGGTCTGGTTCAAGAACAGGGTCAAGCCTGATTCCGTTCTGAGTCTTTTTAGAAGTTATGGGTTCACAGATTCTCAGATCTCCAGCATTGTTAAAACTGACCCACGATTGCTTATGTTAGATGCTGAGAAAGATCTTGGTCCCAAGCTTAAGTTTCTGCAGTCAATGAAAGGAGCTTCGAGTGAATTCACTGAGATTGTTTCTTCAGTTCCTAAAATCTTGGGAAAGAGAGGGGAAAAAACACTCAGTGTGTACTATGATTTCGTGAGAGATGTTATAGAAGCCGATAAATGTTGTGAGTATGAAATGTTATGTCATTCTTCTTTGCCACAGGGTGATCTGGAGAACAAAATCCGAAATTTATCTGCTTTGAGAGAACTAGGCGTGCCTAAGAGGTTCTTGTTCCACTTGCTCATCTCCAATAACAAACGTGTCTGTGGAAGAGAAATATTTCAAGAAGCCCTTAAGAGGGTTGTAGACAAGGGCTTTGATCCGACCTCCCCAAAGTTTGTCAGAGCTCTACACGTTGTCTACCAGATGAGCGACAATAGAATCGAAGAAAAAGTTGATGTCTATAAAAGGCTAGGCTTCAGTGTGGGGGATGTATGGGAAATGTTCAAGAAATGGCCTCTCTCTCTGAAATTCTCGCAGAAGAAGATAACTCAAACGTTTGAAACCCTTAAGAGGTGTGGTCTGCTTGAGGACGAGGTCCTGGCAGCGTTGAAGAAGAATCCGCAATTCATACGCATTTCAGAGCAGAACATAGTTAACTCCATTGAAACATATGTAGGTCTAGGATTCAGCAGAGATGAGTTTGCGATGATGATCAAGCCATATCCTGAGTGCATTGGTTCTTCTGCAGAGACGGTTAAGAAGAAGACTGAGTTTTTGGTGAAGAATATGAATTGGCCAATAGAAGCTGTGGTATCCCACCCACAGGTGTTTTCATACAGCATGGAGAAGAGGATGTTACCAAGGTGTAACGTTATCAAAGCTCTCGTGTCAAAAGGATTGCTCGGAGAGGGAGGAACTGAACTCCCTTCAGTATGTTCTATCTTGGCATGTACCGATGAGGTGTTCTTAAACAGATATGTGAGGAAGCACGATGACAAGGAGCTTGTGGCTGAGTTGATGGTTATCTTCACCAGAGTTCATAAGCCACGCCTAGAAGAATGAGCAACGTTAAAGGTTTTGTTTTCTTTTAGTTTTAAGTAGATTCATGGTGAATCTTTTGTAATCTCAATTTTACTTGGATCCTTAAATTATCATTATGTTTGTGAAACTCTTTTCGTGAGCTGTTGAAACTGAAATTATCATTACGTTTGTAGCCAAATAATAAGCCACAACAAGTGGGAAACTCACTGAAGCTCTCTATCTTCCACAGCAAGAGCTCGTTGCTTACTTCACTCACTGCAACTTCCAAACACTTCACTTACATGCTTACTGCGATGGGCGTCTGGCTACAAGTCAATAAACATCGACAGAAGACTGTTGGAAACGAATCCAGTGGATTGAATAATATTGAAACGACCCGATATTTCAGGCCCAGCAAGGTCCAGTTTCCCAGCATAAAACCCTAGCTGCCTCCCACTATAAATACAGTAGAACCTCCATAAATTAATACTTTATAAATTAATAAACTCTATAAATTAATTAAAAAATTCGGTCCCAAATCGGGCCAATGTAAAATTTAACAAAATTAGATAAGATAATAAGATGATAATTTATTAAAAAATATGTAAATATATGGTCCCAATAATATTATAAATTAATAATGATGTATATAAATTATGTATACATCATTAAGTCAATCTAGTAAAATAAGACTCTAGTGTTGTTTGTTTTGACTTAAAAGTTCAAATCTTGCTGAAGTTCATCTCTAATTTTCCTTACTGCACTAACAAGTTCTGGTGTCGCCTTCTCGAATTGCATAAAAAATTGTGAAGAGCTCTAGACGCAAGAATTGTTTCTTTACGTGTAACCGCTTCTAAAGGTGGAGTAACATCATCTTCAGTCTCATGATCAGCATTAGCGATTGTAGCCACAATTTCTTCTAAACTCTGAACTTCTGAACATGTATCATTTTCACTTGGATAGTCCAATAGGGTATTGACATCCATTTTATTACGGTGACCGATATTATTAATCATAACCTCAAGTTCATGTAGCATGTCATCCTCACTGGTAGATTTATCTAAAGTCCTTGATAAACCATCCTCTGAACGAATTTTGCAGTGTCGAAAGCAATTTGCTATTGTCTTTTGTTGAACATTAATTGTCCAAGCTGAGACCGCAAAATTGATAGCATCCAAAACATTGATCTTACTTGAATCAGATTGCCCCAACTCGTAGCCTTCTAAGAGATCACGGTAAAATCTTCTACGATAATGCATCTTAAAAGATCTTATTATTCCAGCATCACAAGGCTGAAATTTTGATGTCATGTTAGGAGGGAAGAAGAACAACTCAACATCATGTAGTCCTTCAATGTTTTTTGGATGTGCTGGACAATTATCTACCACAAAGAAAGCTTTTCTCCCATGCATTTTCTTATCAAACCACCGGATATATTCTTCAAAAATCACACTTATCATCCAAGCTCTTTTATTGGCACGATAGTGACAATTCAAGCTGCTCATGTTGACATTCTTGAAATATCTTGGCTTTCCATATTTTTCAATAATCCATAGTGGAGTGTTTTCTGAGTCATCCTCATTGCAGTAAATAACAACTGTTAGCCTTTCTTTGTCTTGTTTTTTTCCTTCGAGTTGATTCTGATCAAGAGAATGATCAGCTTGTAACCTGTATAACAAACCAGTTTCATCCATATTAAAAACATCGTTCATGGGAAATTTATCTATTTTTCCCTTATAACCTCCAAGTTCTTCTCCATATCTTGTACATCAACTGAACCACTATCTCCAAACCGACGAAAGGATTTGATACCATGTCGTAGTTTGAATTTTTCAAGCCAACCTTGAGAAAATTGATGTTCAGAATCTTGTTGGGGGTATACAAGTTTCATGGTCTCTTTTGCATTCCAAACACTTCACTTACATGCTTACTGCGATGGGCGTCTGGCTACAAGTGAATAAACATCGACAGAAGACTGTTGGAAACGAATCCAGTGGATTGAATAATATTGTAACGACCCGATATTTCAGGCCCAGTAAGACCCAGTTTCCCAGCAGAAAACCCTAGCTGCCTCCCACTATAAAGTGTCTTCTTTCTTTTGTTTTCATCAAAAAACTTTAAAAGAGACAAAACTCTGCAAAAACTGGGTCATCGAGTAGTGGAATCGCCGATTTGCAACTGCAGCCTCGTAGATCACCATCTCCTCTTTCGATCCGCGACTCAGGTAACCCGTAGAAGCTTTTCCGATCTGATCTTTTATTGGCCGATCACAAATCGATCATATCTCTCTAACATATCGAATCTCGTGAATATAAGGTCACCATAGGATTCAAAACATCGAGCTGAATCCACGCCACCAAACTCCGCCGCACGCGCCTGCAAGCGCCCCAAGGTCGGCACGTCTCGCCCACGCGCCTTCGCAGCGCGTGACGTTTACGCGTCGTTGCCGTCTTCGCCACCGTCGGCGCATGTGACTTTTCCGGTAAGTCTTTCGCCGTCAGCCGCTGGCCATCACCATCGTGACTCGCCGTGGCCAGAAACTCGCCGGTGACTCGCTGTAACTCGGTGACTCGCTGGTGACTTACTGAGTGAACTTGGTCGACCGGTTTAGATCCGATTTGGTTTGGTCGGTTTAATTCGATTGATTCTGGTTTGGTCCGATTTAATTAGTCATGGGCAATCGGGTAACCAATCGGGTTTTGGGTCGGGTAAATTGGATTTCGGGTTATTCGGTACTATGTGCAGAAATCCCAATCGGTATATTTATAAAATGTCGGTTCGGTCCGGTTTGGAACCGAAATATTATCGGGTTAGTGCCGGTTCGTTTTTTTGTACCCAAAGTACTTAAAATCCATCAAAAACCGAAAAAACCGAATTTAAATCGCTTGACCTCTGTTCCTTTTACCATAGCAGACTCTCCTGATGATCAAATTAAAATGATAAGATATAAGACATAATCAAATTAACCGAAATGATAGTACATAAACCATGGATAAAAGCATAACAATAGTTTAACAGCCAATACAAATTTAAATAAACCAGAAAACATAAAAAAAAAAACAACAAGTTTCAAAATAAAGCCGAAAGATTGGAACAATAAAGAAGTAACCACAAAAGAAAACAAGTCACAGGCCACACTCCATGTCCTTGCCGAAGATAGAAACAATGAAGAAGCATCCGCAATGGAAAAAAGGTCAGCTGCTCCATGTCACTGCCAAAGATGGGAACAAGGAAGAAGCATCCACAAAGAAAAAAGGTTATCAGCTACTTCCATGTCCCTGAGTACTACAATCCCTGCAAAGGCAAAGCAGATAATGCATTATATATAATAGACAAATTGATCCATGCCGTCCATCAGTATGTGATGAAGCATGATGATAAGTAGCTTGTGGCTGAGTTGATGGTTATCTTCACCAGAGGTCGTGTTTTCATAGAACAAAGAGCAACGTCTTCTAATAAGCATTATGCAACAAGATTTGGGACAATAACAAGTTGCAAGTTTGAATCTCTTTTTGAGAAGAATCTCGCTGTGGTGGCCCATTTGTGTGCTCTTGTTATGGCCTTGTTCTTCTGGGTGACGCTGCATCAGTCACCGGCATCCCAAAATTAAAACGTAGACGAGAGCAAAAAACATGGTAGTGAGAGAAAAATTTTGCAATAAAATGAACAAAACCAACCGCTGCAGCTTAAAAGTGCCGGAACTGCTGCCGCTATGATTTCCCAACGTTTTAAAGTTCATCTCCTTCTTTAAACAAACCAACCGCTGCAGCTGCGTCATCTACGTCCATCTCCGCCTTTTAGTTTAATTATTCCTTTATATTTTGCAGTCGCTACTGCTGCCGCTGCGTCACCTAAAAGAACAGGGCCTATGTTCCAAACTCAGTGCAAATTCAACCAATCTTGCAAAAGAAAAGAAGCTTGAAGACATAAAGTGTAGGGAAAATGGCCATTTCCTACCCCAACACTGCTCCGCGGTCCCGATCAATACCCAAACTCTTACCCTGTGCGAAAACATACCCCAACACCATTTTTTTTCAAATTTCATACCTGAACATTTTATAAAGTGGTTAATTTATACCTCGTCGTTAACTGAACAGTAACTTCCGTTAATTTTTATTTTTTTAAAAAAAATCAAAAATCAAAAAATCTTAAAAAATTCGGAAATACCTAAACAATTCGAAACAAATTCAAAACAATTCAGGAAAATTCATAAAAATTCATAAAAAATCAAAAAATCAAAATAAGTTCATAAAAAATCAACAAATTCAAAAAAATATAAAAAAATTCAAAAAATTCAGAAAATTCAGAAAATTAAAAAAACTCAGAAAATTTCAGAAAATTAAAAAAATTCTGAAAAATTCTAAAAATTCTAAAAAATAAAAAAATATCCAAAAATTTGAAAATAATAAAAATTCAAACATATAGTATGTTTGTATGATATTGTGTGTTTGTTTTTGTATCATAGTTTAACATCACCTCATTCTTTCTCATCACCTCATTTTTTGTATGATATAGTGAATTCAAGATAAAATACACAGACAATATCATACAAGCATACTACTCCCTCTGTTCTATTTTGTTTGTTGTTTTACACTTTTTCAAATTGTTTAGGTGTTTTCGAATTTTTTAAATAAAAATCAAATAAAGTGGAACAAGAAAAAAAAAGTGTAAAAAAGTGTAAAACAACAAACAAAATAGAACAGGGGGAGTAGTATGCTTGTATGATATTGTATGCTTGTTTAGTACCATAGCTTAGCATCACCCCATTCTCTTTTAGTGTTTTGAGAAAGACAATTTTCAAAAAATAGATAGTATGATATAAAATTATCTGTGTATTTATTTTTTATGAAAATTCATAAAAAAAAATAAGTTTATAAAAAATAAATACACAGATAGTTTTATATCATACTATATATTTTTCGAAAATTGTCTTTCTTAAAACACTAAAAGAGAATGGGGTGATGCTAAGCTATGGTACCAAACAAGCATACAATATCATACAAGCATACTACTCCCTCTGTTCTATTTTGTTTACTTTTTTACACTTTTTTTTTTCTTGTTGCACTTTATTTAAAAAATTCGAAAACACCTAAACAATTCGAAAAAAAGTGTAAAACAACAAACAAAATAGAACAGAGTAGTATGTTTGTATGATATTGTCTGTGTATTTTATCTTGAATTCACTATATCATACAAAAAATGAGGTAATGAGAAAGAATGAGGTGATGCTAAACTATGATACAAAAACAAACACACAATATCATACAAACATACTATATGTTTGAATTTTTTATTATTTTCAAATTTTTGGATATTTTTTTATTTTTTAGATTTTTTAGAATTTTTCAGAATTTTTTTAATTTTCTGAATTTTTCTTAGTTATTTGAATTTTCTGAATTTTTCTTAGTTATTTGAATTTTCTGAATTTTTCTGAATTTTTTTGAATTTTTTATATTTTTTTGAATTTGTTGATTTTTATGAACTTATTTTGATTTTTTTTTGATTTTTTATGAATTTTTATGAATTTTCCTGAATTTTTTTGAATTTTTTTCGAATTGTTTAGGTGTTTCCGAATTTTTAAGATTTTTTTATTTTTGATTTTTTAAAAAAAATAAAACTTAACGGAAGTTACTGTTCAGTTAACGACGAGGTATAAATTGACCACTTTATAAAATGTTCAGGTATGAAATTTGAAAAAAATAGTATTGAGGTATGTTTTCGCACAGAGTAAGAATTTGGGTATTGATCAGGACCGTGGAGCAATGTCGGGGTAGGAAATGGCCATTTTCCCATAAAGTGTATAACATTTAGGAGTTCTTGATTAGTCAAATTGCAAATCTCTCAATTGTCAATTTTTTTAATCATATTTTCCTCATTAAAACACATAACAATTAGTAAACCAATTAAATCAGCTTTATATTCGTCCCTGACCGGCCAAGAATTAGGCCTTGAAAAAAATCGTTTTTTTTTTCTGGGATCTTTGCGATTTTGAGTTCCGCGAAGTAAGTGTCGTAAACGGAGATGCGAACTCAACAAAAGTTGCTGATCTATGAGTGTTAGTCTATTGTTCTTCTCTGCTCTTTCGTAAGTTTGGAGTAAGTTTTGAGATTAAGAATCGATTTGTTTTTTTCTCGCAATGAATTAGCAATCGCTTCTTGTCTGGTTCTTGTCTCCTCTATTTTGGTAATTGCATCGCCTTGTCATCATCATGTTTTCTCTGATACTCCTTCGAAAAAGCTGTATCGAGTTACATAAATTGTGTAGCTTGAGTGTTTCAGTGCAAAATGTATTCTTTACTTCTTCCAATCCCTTCTCCTCTGCTACTGCTGCTGCAGATGTGAGTCTTCAAGAATATCGAAAAGGTAAGAAATTTACTGTCTCTTACCTCGTTGATTCACTGGGTTTCACTACAAAACTCGCAGAATCAATCTCGAAGAAGGTCAGATTCGAGGACAGTGTCAAGCCTGATTCTGTTCTGAGTCTTTTTAGAAGTTACGGATTCACAGATTCTCAGATCTCCAGCATTGTTACGACTTACCCACGATTGCTTATGTTAGATGCTGAGAATTTTCTTGGTCCTAAGCTTAAGTTTTTGCAGTCAATGAAAGGAGCTTCGAGTTCTGAGTTCACTGAGATTGTTTCTTCAGTTCCTAAAATCTTGGGAAAGAGAGGGGGAAAAACACTCAGTGTATACTATGATTTCGTGAGAGATGTAATAGAAGCTGATAAGTGTTGTGAGTACGGAATGTTATGTCATTCTTCTTTGCCACAGGGTAATCTGGAGAACAAAATCAGAAATGTATCGGCTTTGAGAGAACTAGGCGTGCCTAAGAGGTTCTTGTTCCACTTGCTCATCTCCAATGGCCAACCTGTTTGTGGAAAAGAAAGATTTCAAGAATCACTTAAGAAGGTTGTAGACAAGGGCTTTGATCCGACCACACCAAAGTTTGTCAGAGCTCTACACGTTGTCTACCAATTGAACGAGAAGACAATAGAAGAAAAAGTTGATGTCTACAAAAGGCTAGGCTTCAGTGTGAAGGATGTATGGGAAATGTTCAAGAAATGGCCTTTCTCTCTGAAATTCTCGGAGAAGAAGATAACTCAGACGTTTGAGACACTCAAGAGGTGTGGTCTGCCCGAGGAAGAGGTCCTGGCAGTGTTGAAGAAGAATCCACAATTCATACGCATTTCAGAGCAGAACATAGTTAACTCCATTGAAACATATGTAGGTCTAGGATTCAGCAGAGATGAGTTTGCGATGATGATCAAGCGGTATCCTGACTGCATTGGGTGTTCTGCAGAGACGGTTAAGAAGAAGACTGAGTTTTTGGTGAAGAATATGAATTGGCCAATAGAAGCTGTGGTTTCGCACCCACAGGTGTTTTCATACAGCATGGAGAAGAGGATGTTACCAAGGTGTAACGTTATCAAAGCTCTTCTGTCAAAAGGATTGCTCGGGGAGGGAGGAACTGAACTCCCTTCAGTATGTTCTGTCTTGGCATGTACCAATGAGGTGTTCTTAAGTAGATATGTGTGGAAGCACGATGACAAGGAGCTTGTGGCTGACTTGATGGTTATCTTCACCAGAGTTCATAAGCCACACCTAGAACAATGAGCAACGTGAAGGGTTTTGTTTTCTTTTAGTTTTGAGTAGATTCATGGTGAATCTTTTATAATCTCAGTTTCTACGTGTAGCCAAATCAAATTCTAATTTATGAAACTCTTTTCGTGAGCTGTTGAAACTGAAATTATCATTACGTTTGTAGCCAAATAATAAGCCACAACAAGTGGGAAACTCACTGAGGCTCTCTATCTTCCACAGCAAGAGCTAGTTGCTTACTTCACTCACTGCAACTTCCAAACACTTCACTTACATGCTTAGTGCGATGGGCGTCTGGCTACAAGTCAATGAACATCGACAGATATCTCCTTTAACTTGCAACTCCACGTCATGAATCCAAGATAACACAATCCATGTGTCATGGACAAAACACCCTGAACACAATTAGCATGTACAAAATACGTTATCTATATGGATAAAAAGAAATGGCTGGTCAAGATCTAAGAGAAAAGTAAACCAAACAGAGCTGCAGCAAAGATTCATAGATGCTTCATACTACATTTGAAAAATTATGCCATTTTATCAAAGAGCGCCATGATAATAATATAAAAATATATACTAATTTTTTAAAAAACAATCTCCATAACCTGTTTATTAAAAAAACAGTAGAAAAAATAACCATTTATTATAGAAATATAGCTTTTTGCATTTTTTCCTGCAAAGTCATCCATTAAATTCGGGTATTCAAATCTTTCAATCAATTGATCATCCGTCACAATTTTCCTCTTTCTAGTTTTACAAAATATTTTTTTTTCTTAAACCTAAATCAGGTAGCTTATCACCAAATCCAAAACGACAAATTCAACGAAGGAAGATAACTAAAGTAAAAGGAATTGAAATCTATAAGTCTATAACTAAGAACTCAAGAAGACAAGAGGACATCTTCATATATACATGACTTTCCATCTTGTTTAAATTGTTTTTTTTTAAGTAGAATTTAACAATTATTGAAAAGTCCAACAACAATTATTCTACCTAAAAAAAAGTCTAACTAATATTATTCTAATTTAAACAAGAATACAAACTTCATCTTTTATCAATATTAATAAAAATATATATAACTAAAACAGATTCTATAAAATGGATGCCCTAAAAACAGATGCCGTAATCTTTTGTTTCACTTGCTTATTGCTATTTCAAAGTCAGGGCTAGTAACGGAAAATTAAACACAAGTGTATAAAAGTCACTAGCTCACAACATTCAAAAGTATATGTCGTTCGTTTAAATATATTAGTACGAATCAGAAGTAAAAAGCTTGGAGAAAACAAAAAAAAAGTAATAACAAAAACGATCTCGATTTGTATTATTAGAGAGATTTTGGAAACCTAGCAGAAAATCTTCTTGCAATACAAAAGAAAAGCCTGAAAGATAAATCTGTAAACATTAAAGAGACACAAAGACAGAGAAAAACATCGATCCTCCATATTAATTTCGTGCCGTATTTGTCTACAAGCTTGGCATGCAACTCATGCACGTATGTCGATTTCACCTTCTCGTTGGTTAGGTCATTATCCTCCTCGACGACTTTCTTCATGAATCATGGCTTGACCGTGCTCAAGTGGAATTAGAAAGCGAGCCTGTGAAGCTTCCACCAAAAGCAAGACGAGGAAGACGAAGAAGAAGAGGCTGATCCGCGTGGACATTGTTGGAGACAAGGTTGTTTAGGGCTTTTTTTTTTTTTTTTTTGTTTCTATGAGACAGATATCACACCTCGTGTTTATTTATATATATGTCTATGTTGTGATTTCCTTTTTTCTATTAGGATTTTTGTAAAAAAAAAAAAACTTTTATCCACAAATAATACTTTGTATTTTTTTATTTGGGATTGTTAATTATTTCCTTTTTCTTTGTAGTTTCCTTTTTTGTGAGGAATATATATGTTTTCAAACTATATATCTGAAGCTGACACGCATCATGATCATTAACTAAACAGCTACTCAAATATTATCTGTATTTGATGACCGGACAATTTTTTTATTTTTATTTTGCATTCTCTAACTTTTCTTTCAGTAGTATTAAAACTATGATTATTATTTCCTTTTCTTTGCATTTTCCTTTTTCTGTGAAGAATATATATGTTTGCAAACTGTTTATCACAAATAATGTTCGGATTGTAATATAGGAGAGGGAAGTATTTACACTTGGATAGTTGGATTGTATTAATATATGCGTGTAAATGGAAAGAATATGGAGACCTTATCATTTAATATAAGATCTACCACAAGCTGACACGCATACAAGTTTCTACTGAAGTTTTTTTTTTTTCTGAAAAAGGGATTTCATATTTAAAACATAAAGAAAATAAAACCTACAAGGCCCAAAGGCAAGGAGTTTTTAGGGCTCGGCCCAAAGTATATAGAAAACACAGTTAACAGATCTTAATTTGAACCCATAGCTAAAATCAGATCGCTTTTAGTTGTCATTAATGGCGAGGGGGAGAGACAGTTGGGGTAGGTGGAAGGTTGTTGTAACTCCTTGCATGCCATTGTTGCATTAGATCGGAAGAGAGAGATGGCCTTGTACTACGGAAGCTGAGGATTCAATCCCTAATTTGCCTCTCAATGAGTGAGACCATCACCTCGATGGATCGGAAGGAGTTTCGATGTAGCCGGCTGTTTCGTTCCATCCAAGTCCAATAGACTGTCGCCTGCCAACAGATCAAGGTAAGAAGTGTTTTTTTGCTCTTCAGTGGCAGCGATACCATTTGAGTTAGTAATGCATTCCAGTCTCTTGCATTCGTAATATTGAGCCGCGTAGCCAAGCAGCACCAGATCCCCCAAGAGAATTCACACTCAAAATATAGATGGTTTCTAGATTCCATACATGAGGAGCAGAGTAAGCAGTTGGTGTCGGTTGCCAGTCCCCACGAAGACAGGCGGTCGCGAGTTGGGCACCTATTGAGGATGAAGAGCCAGAGGGTGAAGGAGTGTTTAGGTATTCCGCTTGAAACCCAGACTGTCTTAGCCCAGGGAACCTCTTGCACAACGCCTCTCAACTTATCATAAATCTGTCCAGTAGCAAATCTGTCCAATTTCTTTCCGTCTATTACCCACCCATATAGATCAATCTCTTCACTTAGGTTGACAGTAGTTAGATACGCTTGGATTGCTACCTGCTTATCTGTTCTTGGGGTAGGAAGGTTCCACCGGTTCCTGCGGTAAAGGCTGGCTACTGTAGCGGCAATAGGTACCCCTAGTCTTGTGTATTGACTTTCTGGCAGGAAGTCGTTAATGCTCCCAACCAGAGACAGTTGTCAGTCCAGAAGCGGGCTTGTTCCCCATTCCCCAGTCTTAGCTTAATCCACGGGTAGATTTCATTGCGCAGCTTGAGCATCTTGTTCACTAACCACGAATTTCATTGCTTGATTTTTGCTGTCCAGAAATTGCTCATCGAACCATTGAGGACTTCTGAAACTATCCATGCTACCCAAACTGATCCCGACTGAAAGAAGAGAAGCCAAATCAACTTCAAGCAGAATGCCCTATTCCATGTTGCAAGGTCTTTTATACCCAATCCACCTTGTTTTTTTGTTTTGGTGACTATTTCCCAAGAGACCCTAGCTGTGTGATGTGATTCAAGATTGCCTTTCCATAGAAACAGACCGCAGAGAGAGTTGATTCGTTTTATGCAATTTGAAGGTAGTACGAACGTGGAGCACCAGAAGGTTGTTATACCCGAGATAACTGTTTTCAGGAGGAGAAGTCGACCTGCAAAAGAAAGTGCTTTTGCGCTCCATGATGTAAATCTTCCTTTAATTTGTTGGATCAAGACCTCACAGTTGTGCTGATTGAGTTTCTTTGTACATAACGGAACCCCTAAATACCTCACTGGCAGTTCACCGTTAGGCATACCCGTTGAAGCTTGAATCGCATCTATCTCTTCCTTCGTTAAACCTGATGCGAAGAATGACGATTTTTGCACACTCACTGCCAACCCTGATTGTGCTTCAAATTCCCGGAGCACTTGAAGGACCTGTTGCACAGCTTCGATTGAACCGTCAATAAAGATAAGTAAGTCATCAGCAAAACATAGGTGCGTGATCTTTGTTGACTTGCATTTCGGGTGGAATTTAAAATTTCCTTCACTAGCCGCTTTATTTAGCATAAGAGATAGAGCATTCATTGCGATCACAAATAAGTAGGGAGATAGAGGATCTCCCTGCCTTAGCCCTCGTCTACCCTTGAAATAGCCGTGAACCATCCCATTGTAGCCGACTGTGAAGTTAGTTGTACATATGCAAGCCCTTAGCCAGGCCATGTACTGCGTAGGAATCTCCAAACCTTCCAAATAGTTAAAAAGAAATTCCCAGGATAGGGTGTCAAAAGCTTTCGCAATATCGAATTTAACTGTTATCCTTTTTGGCCCCTTCTTCCTGTGGTACCCATTGACTAACTCAAAATGGTGTTCTCTAGGATGAGTCTTCCTTTAATGAAACCTGTTTGGTTCGGTAAGATTAAGGACGGCAGGATAGGCTTGAGCCTACTGACTAGGAGTCGAGATACCACTTTATAGACCGTATTAAGGCATGAGATGAGACGGTAATCTGTTATTTTTGACGCTCCCGGGAATTTAAGCACCAGCGTGAGGATGGTGGAATTTGCAGCTGACGACAAGAACGAGGATAAGAAGAACTGTCTAATTGAAGTAGGACCTCTGAGCCTAGGAAGTTCCACGCAGCCTTGTAAAAACCCGAAGTCAATCCATCTGGGCCTGGCGCCTTGTTTGGGTTGAGCCGGAGTAGGACCTTTGTAATTTCTTCGTCTGTTGGGATGGAGCACATCATTAGCTGTGTAGAAGCATGGCAAGAGTAAGGGGTTAGGGCAGCAAACCAGGATGGAGCAGAAGACAGTACTGGTCGATGCAAAGTGTCAGGTCCCAAAATTCTTTTAAAATGGTGAACTGCGTGTAGCATCATTTCTTGGGGATCAACAATCAGAGCACCCGATGGAAGTTGGAAGGATCGGATTACATTGTAGCTTAGATGGGCCTGGAATACACGAAAGAAGAAGGTTGTATTCTGATCACCAACATTCAACCAATTGATCCTCGATTTTTGCTTAAAGTACATCTCTTCAATTTCCCTTAAGAACACCCATTTTTTATGCAGGTCATTTTCAGCTTCGAAAAGCTCAGGAGATGGCGAATTAAGAGCTTCTACCTGCACAATATTAAGCAAACGGTAAGCCTCATTCACTCTCTTTTGAATTTGGGAGTAATTTTCTTTTGTAAGTGTTTTTAGCTCTCGTTTAATATTTCTTTGCTTCCAGCAGAGATTTGCGAGGTTCATGACTGAGCTTCCGGCCTGATGCCAGGCTTCCATAACTACCTGCTGAAAGTCAGGATGCTTGGTTAAGAAGTTTAGGAATTTAAAGGGTCTGGTACCAGCGGATGGGATTCGGTGATTGAGGATTAAGAGGCAAGGGCAGTGGTCAGAGAAACCTGGACTATTTTTGGTTATGAATCATGATCATTAACTAAACAGCTACTCAAATATTATATGTACTAGGTAGTAACCCGCGCCTTGCGCGGAGTAAAATGTTTATATAAATATTTATTATATATAATTAGATATTCATTTATATAAGTTATGTAATTTTCTAATTTTCTAATTTAAAAAAAAAATAAATAAAAAATAAAACAACTAAAGCATATATATACACATAGGATAATTTTGCTAAATCAGTTGTTTTCTATCATTATTAATTAAGTAACAAATTAGCATATATTATTCATATATGAATTTATTACTAACTTAATATGAATATGCAAATATACATAAATATAATTACTATATGTTTATTTAGTTAAATGTATGGTTACTTATTTATATTTATATTATTATTTAAGTTTAGAAAATGAATAATTTATATGTATCATAATTTTATTACTGATTGGTATTAATACAAATCAAATATTTTGATTTTGATTTAGAGGGCGTTATTCGTTTATGTATTTTGACGGATTTAAAAATCTGTATAGGAATTATAAATCTAATCAAAATATACTGATTTCCAAATTTAATATGTCAATTTTAATAAGTATTTACAAATCTGAGGGTTTTCCTTCGGATTTTAGTCTTTGTATTTTTAACAAAGAAATCCACCTAAATCCACTCAAATTCATTATAAAATCAAATCTATTAATGAATCCGTATGATTGAATAACACCTGATTTGAATTAAGATTTATGAATCATGAAACCAATAACACTTGATTTTAATTTAGATTTTAAAATCATGGAACTAATAACAGTGGATTTTGTTCAGATTTATAAATCCATTAAAATACATAAACCAATAACACCCACTTATATATTTTAAAAGCCAACAACAACTTTCCATATATGAATAAATTTTAAAATGGATTATAATTTTAAAATATCTTGATTTTAACTATATATTTTCTTTGATAATCAAATTAACAAAAGAAACATAAAAAGAAAAGTAAAATAATTTAAAAACTATGATTATGATATAAGTAGATATCAAATCTTTGTTATTCAATTTGATTGATTGATAACTAATTAACTATTATTAAAATATGTAATTAATTTGTAGCTTTCTTATAAGGAAATTGAGATATATATTATTATAGACTAATAGTTAATTTTATGGATAGTTTATTTGATTGTTATACCAAATTATGAGTGGCATATCATGTAATTATTCTAGTAATTTAAACCTATTTTCAAAATAAATCTAAGAGACATTGTGGTGATGACACATCATCATGGCAAACTTGAAATAAACACATGAAGAAAGGGTTAATTTTTAATAAGGATCCTCAAATAATATATAGGGGATTTGATGACCGGAATATTTTTTTTTTTTGTATTCTCTAACTTTTCTTTTGGTAGTATAATAAGTATGATTATCGTTATATTGCTAAAGCTTTTGGTTTATTCTTAGTTTTCAATTCATTGATAAAGACTGCCAATATTTTTTTTGTTTCTAAAGTGAGAAGGAGACTATGATCGATATTTGCCAAAAAGTTTAAATTCATTTCTTATTGTAATAAAACATAATCTATGTTTACAAACAGCGTTTTGTAATCAGTCTTGGGCCCTTGGCAATTGTCATTTGCAATCATCGTTTGTAATCCATTGTTATGATTGGAGTTTACGATTGAGCTCAGAAATATATTCATTTATCAGTGGATTGTCTCCTATCAAATGTTTTCTTAAGTTGTTAACTTGACTTCTGAGGACAAGTGTTAGTCATGAGAATCCAAAGGTTACACCAATACAACTTTGGTTATTCTCCTATCAGGGTAAGAAAAAAAAGTGCAAATATGCATAAAATATTCCACAAAAAGCAGATAAAATTCTGTCAAGAAAGTTCACTACAAGTATAGCGTATATCATGAAACATTCTTTGATGGTTAGGTATTCATAAGAATAAAATACATATGGTAGAAAAATAAAATCAACTTCAGGCTTAAACGACTTTATCACAAAATAATCAACTTCATCTCCATCAATAATGTAAAGAACAATATTCTCATTCATATGATCTTTGACAACAACAAACAAAAAAAAAATGATCATTCTCAACATCAGGGTTCTCAATCTCATTCAAGATCTTATCTACATTAAGTTTATTCCTAGGTCAAATTTCTCAAGAAGATATCTAGATTCCTCTATCATTAGAAAGGTTAAAACTCAAGATCATGTTTATTTGAAGCACATTGGGTTTTTATGATCCGATAACCAATCAAACTTATTTAAGATAATTTATATCATAACATATTTCATAATAATCCTTAACAAATTTTAAAATCATAACATTCGAGTGAGGAATGCAAATCAGAAACTACATCTCTAATACAAGGCATGCATGTGACTATACTCATGATTAATAATCATTAAGTTCAGGTGTTGCAGTCGCATGTACCTTCTATTTGGCATAATGGAATTCAATATATTACCTCCTTCAATGCTTAAGTTACCAATATCTCACGTTATGTAAGCTTTTTTCCTTCATGTACAATATGTTATGACACTAGGTTCAACGGGACGTTCAACTTACCTGCACTTTCATGATGATCATGTGAATCTTGGTAAAATTGAATCATCATTATCAATAATATATAAAAAAAAAAACTTTGAAGGAATCCTTGTTTGTCCCATATTATATAACTTTTATGATTTTGTTATAGCAAGTAGCAACACTTAGGATGACTTTAGAAGAATATTACATCTATGCAGGATGTATGAAATCCGGACCAGTACTAGCGTAAAGGTTAGTAAATAAGACGTTATATCACCAAAACACGACGTGAATTTCAAAAGTTCTCATCTTAGTTATGGAAACGTGAAGTACCATGAACCAGAGTATTGAAAGTTTGGAGAGGCCTGGAACAATTACTTCTGATATATCACAGGACAACAATACGCCATTTATAAATATTTAGCACCTTACATATTAATAAACCAGTAAGTTCTTCTCTAGCTTGTCAAAATCTGATTGAGGAATTTATTGCACAAGTATACGAATGAAGACGTTTCATTGGGCTCATGGTTCATAGGATTGGATGTAGAACATGTCGTTGACAAAACACTTGTTGTGGAACTCCTGCTATAAGTAAAGTTTTTAGGTCTGAAATTCAACAATTTTTTTGGTTTAATCCAGTATGTTAAAATATTCAGTTTATCATTTTTAGCATTATTTTTTGTGTCTTTCTTTCAAAATTTTAGTTTGTCGGTTGAAGACATTGATGGAAGAAATATGTGTGTGGTGTCGTTTGACTAGAATTGCAGTGGAATTTGCTGACTAGTCGAGAGGATGTTTGAAGTTCATCGAAGTTGCGGTGAACGTACTCCAATATGCATTGTGGACTTCCAATTTTTCTAAAATATAGTAACCATTTTTGTTCTCGTAGGATATTGAATATGTAACAGTTTTGTTTTAACTTGAGAATGCTAGTTTATTTTCTTACATTTGATACATAAATTGTTTTATTACTAAATAATAATACCATGTTTTAGTAAGAGATTTACAATTTCATTTTCTTAGAGAAATTTAAATTTGGAAGGTACAACTAAGAAAAAGAGCTCTTATTGTTGTGCCCATTCATTTATTACCACATGCTTTCCTTTTCTTACACATTAAATTCTCTCTTACTTCGCATCTGATTTTTTTTCTTTTTCTAGTCTCATTATTTTCATCTTTTGGTTATTATCCAGAAATATATAGTAATTAATTCGGAATTTGACCGTTGTTGCCTGTTGGATTACAAACTCTTCTTCTTATTCCGTTAGATTCGTGTAATGTATAAATACATTTTGTCATCAAAGGGTAGACCTATTATTCCATTAAATTCTACCTCGACAAAAAGTTAAGGTTTTTGGTCCTAAACTCGTGGGTATGCTGTGAGATGTAATAAAAGATATGCTGTCACATCGCAGGTTTTTGTTTGTTTTGCATATATACCTGTTCACATTTTTCAACCATGTTTTTTAAAATAAAAACTTCACATATATTAATATATATATATATATATATATATATATATAATTGCCTCTAAATCATTATCATATTTTTTTAGAAAAATAACATATTTCTACTTCAAAAACATCATAGAGTAACAAATCTACACAATATTAGAATTTTGTTGTATTTCTCCATCGTAGAAAAAGCTACATCTTATTTTTTCAACATATAAAAGTTCGAAACTTAATTCTCAACCAAAATAGCTTTAAACCAAAATCCATAAATACCATAATAAGTTTTGGTTTACTTTACTAAATAAATCTTAATCAAACAAACATAAAATTAAATTGTTATTTAATCTTATTTACGACCCAACTAAACCCTAAAATATAGACTATACACTAAGAACATGATTATTGGAGATTCTGAAAGAAAGTTTCTAAGAAAAAAAATTAGAAGAAATTGTAGGACATGAGTCATTTTGAAACTTTAATTGTCAAAACGATCCTCTAATTTGAAAATGAGGACGCCCAAATACAAAAGAGACGGTCATTTTGACAATTAAAGTTTCAAAATGGATCACTGTAACAAATGACCCAAAAATAATATATACTATTTTATATTAATATTTTTTAGATACTTTCTTTCAGAACTCGCAATAATCATGTTCTAAGACCATCTCCATCGGTTCAACCCCATTTTTAGAGTATCTGATGATTTTATATTAATATTTATTTACAGTTTAATAAACTTATCCTTTTAAAAAGAATCAAACCAATAAGAAACTGACATCTATTAAATGAGTTTCTGAGACTCAGTTCTAGAATATGAGTTTAGAGATACGGTGTCACTCTCTTTCCTCAACTTTTGTTTTTTTTTTTTTTTAATGGTCAGATACCCTCCATCAACCCACCGATGGAGGTGCCCTAAGAACACAGAATTAATGCGGTAATTCACATAGAGGCGAAAATGAGTTTGTAGAAGATGAATAGTCCGGTTCTGATGTCTAAGATCAATGGCTAGATGTGTTCAAAAGTCGTGTAGCAGCTCGAGATCAAATGAAATTCCGAATGCTTCTTATGTTTGTCAGTGGCACATCTCGGCTTTACACTGATAGATTATCCTCGTAAGTTGCTGCAATCTTCCTTATTTAAGATGAAAGTCTTGAAATTAATTGAGTCTAATGATAGAGAATAAGCGTGATGAAGCATCAGTAAACTCTGATTTAGAATTATCCATCTCTAGAAGTAACCAAAAACCTACAAAAGAAAATTCACAAATTTTATTTCTTCATTGATTCATCAATCGATAAGAAATGCTGCATTAGCTGTTATTCCTTCTTACTTCCTTTGGCTATTAAAGGCGGCACAAGCTATTTTTTTGCTTTAGGCCATTCCAATTTACAACTAAAAGTTCATTCATCGAGTGTTTGTGGTTATGGATAGTTTCGTGTAGATAAAAAAAAAATTTTAAAGTAAAGCTTATGTAAAATCAAAATATGTATAAATTTTTTTTTTAAATAAGACCAAATCTAATAATTATTTCACTAAGCAGCTATTATAATTTTATATTTATAAAATCTCTAAACTGAATTTTTTATAATTGTTTTTTTCGATCACTAGTATTTATAATTATATATATTACAACTAAAAGTTTCTAAATCTAACATTAATCTCCATAAAATCAATAATTTCTCTACTGAAATCATAACTTTCATTCATATAATTATTTTCTTACAGTTTTTCATCATTAATTCTGTTGAACTAATGATTCTCATATTTTATCATAATAAAATTTTAGATGTTTAGTATATAATATTTTTATATCATTAATTTATTACACTCATTAGTCATTAATCATATGTATCTCCTAATACATTTCATTTCAACCATTGCACTAGTTTTTCAAATCGCTTAATCACGCTTGAAATCAGAACTATCCACTTCTGCAGATTCCCGAATCTGCATCTACATCTCTTATGTTTATACCAGTCAAATATCTTCTGCAAAATGTATTTTACTTCTTTTTCCAAATTCTCTTGTTAATATTCCAACTCCATAGGCTGTAGAAGATAAACATGAAAATAAAACTTTATATTAAAACTCTTCGAGTATACTGTTTTTAATGATCTTGTCTTTTTGAAAATAAATGTATTCTGTTATATAGAAACGTGACATAAGAAAGATCTCTCTTCAATCGATATATAGTAAAAACTTAGTATAATTATTAATTCTTGGTCTAAATTTGAATTTATCTTCATCATTTTAACTACACAATAAATTATAATAAAATTTTGTTTTAAAAAAATTGACATAAGAAAGAGCGTGATCCTCGACGATGGACATCTAAATACCTAATCTGCAAGACTGCAAATAGAAAATTACTATGCTTCATAAAATATGATAAACGATTATAAAGAGAAATGATGTAGATATATACCTTGATGAACACCAACTAGAATGGTAGAGGCCTATCGGACACGTGATATTGGCACGGCTCAATCAAACAAACCGAACTCTACAACAGAAGAGTGTGATTTTCCGATTGAACCGCACCAATATCTCGTATACTCATCGGTTGCTTATTATCCCAAACTCCACATCAAAGAAAAAGAAAAAAGGATTCAAAGAAGGGAAATGACTGAAAACGAAACTTAAGGGTACATTAAGAGAGAAAGTACTTACGGTTTTCTATTTGGCAGATATGGAAAAAGAAGAAAGACAATATGAAGCATTGCAATGTTTTTTCTTGGGTCGGCAGAGCGAAAGAAGATATAAATACGAAGAGGTGAAGAAGTGAGGCCAGAAGAAAAAACAAGCATTGAATTAGGCCAACAACCCCACAACAAAAAGAAAGTTGGTTGAATTAAATTTGAAAAAGAAAAATTCAACACAGTTATTTTTTTCTTTAGGAACAGAACACAGAGTTTTCTTTACATAATTGTGTGTATATATATATATATATGCTATGCTGTAAAGAAAAAAAATTCAAATTTAATATGTATGCTTGTACTAAAAATTTGAGAATACGTTATTATAATCTCAGATTTAATATGTATGCTTGTACTAAAAAAACAAGAAATATACGAGTTTATTAGCCCCATATAGCTTTCATTGAACCACTACTAAGAATTTTATATGATTAGTCGTAGTTGTTCTGATATATATAAGTCGTTAAGAGAAAAAGCTAAATCATTACATATATACGTCCCTTAAGGACGTATGTATTACCGTCCCTTTATAGATAAAATAAGTTATATAAAAAGAAGAAAAAAATAATGGAGTACTTTACTACTAATGGTGGAAAGTTCTTCTTCATACCCGTCACGTTATATATATATATATATATAGAATTTTAAAGAAAGTAAGGCGGAGTTATGTTCCTTTACAAGTACGTCACAAAGTTCAAATCTGCAAATATATCTAAATAAGAGTCTACCTCAAATTTTCCATGAAACAAAGTTGTTTAAAGGTTTAGGACTGGTTCGGTTTCCACAAGCATTTCTCATGCACAAAAAAAGTTGTTTGTCGATGTTCACTTATATCAAATAATTTACTGATTTAATTTTTTATTTATTATCATTTTTAGAAGAAGAAAACATGTATGATGTATCCTTCCGCTCATTACCGGTAAAAAAATGTATATTGCCTTGCTTGAAACTAAAATGAGGTCACAATCTTAGCCAAATGAACTACATGAGGTTTGTGCATTAGCTTTGTCAGTTACTTTTTCTAAGCTTCTGGTACGTCGTTGCATGCTTTTTTATGTCATTCATTCAATTTTCTGTTCATTATTCGGATATGATGTTAGTTATGCCGCATGACCATGACATATAGCTTTTGATTGCTATTTAATTAAGGTTCTTGCTGTGTTGTTATCCAAATTAAATTATAATCCAGTATATTGAATATATTGTTAACGAAACAATACTATATCGCATAACTATTAAACTATATATATGTTTTAGACAGAGCTTTGCAAACCTTTAAGAGAAAAAGTCCTTTCTTTTTTTATGTTTCCACAGCCGCCGAGAAACTGCGACCCAAATTTTCTTCCGTTTTAAGCAACTGCAATTTGAAAAGAGACATTCCGAAGTTCTACCATTAAGAGACTCCAGTTCTTTGTGTCTTGTCTCATCAACGAACCACCGCCATCGCAACTGCACCGCGGTTTATATAGAATAGCTGAAGCCGAACGATTTATAAAATAATTAAAGCCGGTCGATTTTATTTGTATAATTTTTTAATTTAATTAAAGATTAAATTAATAACTTATCATTTTGAATTAATATTTTAATATTTATATTAACAATATGTCAAATCCTAATTAGAAAAGTTAATAATTTGCCAAAAAAAAATAATTGGTTGAAACTTTTATATGTGTCAAAATTTGTTAATAGATATAATACAGTTTAAAATATATTAATTATTAAATTTGAAACATTAGATTTTATATGATAAGATGTGAACTTTTTATTTCAAAGTGAGATTTTTTTTTGTATTTAAATTGTAGTTTGTATATAAAATTTGTTGATCATATAAGAACTACATTATCAGTTTTTTTTTCTTAAACTTCTAAAATCGTAGGCACGACACTGATTTTAGGTAGTTTTTATCTGCAAGACACACATAGATCTATAAATAGTGTTTGTAGTTCCCACCAAAAAAAAAAAAAATAGTGTTTGTAGTAGGATAAGATTTAATAAAGGAAAAGGATCCCATGAGCTTTCAATTAGTATTTATGAGGGTTTGTAAGAGAGACAACGGCATGTTGGTGGGCTCTGCTACTCCCAGCATCTATTTGAATTTCGAAGCTGATAAAAATTCTACCAAATTTTATTTTTGATAAAAACAAAAAATTTGGTTGGTTTACCTTGTAACTCCTACCTTATTTTATTTACAATAAAAAGAAACACAAATGTTTAATTTAATCGGCCAAGCAAAATCAAATGTTAGTTTTTCACATCCCATCATTTTTCCTTGCATAAGAAAATAGTTGTAACCAATATAAAAATAAAGTAAAAAGAAACAATATGTAAGTATACCAAACCTAACAAATAAATTCAAAATTTACCTAATGCATTTGTTGTATTTGAAAAATTCAAACGCTTTAAAAAAATCTGAACTACAATTTTAAGTCAATTATATTGTTGAAGGAAATTTGTTTTTTTTATGACATTTCCTTTACGGTATAAAAATCAATATTAAACCAATAAACATTGTTAATTGTATAAATGTATAAAAGACAATCAATTGATGGAGAAGAACCCGAACTCCTGATCATTGACTCTCAAGCGGCAATACCATAAGTTTGGTGTATGAAAGAATCGCCTATCAAAATGACTTCTAACAAGCTCTAAATCACCATGAATTTTTGTTTGTTAAGTCTTTTCTCGGTTTTCATTTGGTTCTGAATACTATGCTAAGACTCTCTTATTTAAAGCGTGATTGAAATCTTATGCAACTTCAAGTTTAAAACCTCAAATATTTTATCGAATTTAAAATAGTATTGTCTAGGCAAATTTTGATTTTGATTTGTGTTGCAGTGATCTATGAAGGAATAATCTTTGATATATGGCCAGTCTCATGTCAACATCAACATGTCTAACCAAAATGATAGTAGTTTAGTGGTAGTGCAAAAGGATTGATTTCTTTGTATTCCAAAATTTAAATCTCTTTTTGGTATAAAATTTGATTTTATAAATCGAAAATTCTAAAGACAGACTTTGGATAGAAGGAGACTATAGACCTAATGCCCCAAAATTTCCAGTCCTTAAAAAAGCATCTACACGTCAAATGTGTTATTACTTATTGCATTGAAAAACTTTTAGATTTTACGCGTGACATGCAGAGTTGGTGGTAACAAAAGTAGTGAAAACGTATTCATTTGTTTAATTAACTCATAAAACTTAAATAAAAACTATAAAATCAAATAAAATGATGTTAAGAAAAAATCTAAACCAAAATATGTCTTTTACAAAAATTAAAAGAATCAATTTTATTTAATCTATATGTATATCCTCAATTATCATATATAGTTTCCTTTGTCCACATTTTTTGTGCCATACATATATTTACTTATATTGTTCAAATCTCTATTATTTTCTGTTTAATATCAACGAGTCATCTTTTTCTGTTTGTCTTATTTCCGGCATTTTTCTGATTTAACAATAAATTGTGTCGTTGACTAAAATACAAAAAATAATTTTAATGAGTTACGACAAAAAGAAAAAAAAATCAATAAGAACCGAAAGTATTCTAAACCACATTCCGGTACACGTTTCCGGTTTATGCAGTTGAACAGACGGCAAAAATGACAACAAAAGCGATGACAACGTGTCTATAATTAGACGACGGAAGTTTCAGAGTTATCAGTTTCGTGCAGCGTTTAGAAATCTTGAAACCCTAATTGAGTTTTTCTACACGAAACCCAGCAGAATCGTGCTTTGATCCGTCCGCATTTGATTATCTCTCTCCTTCTCTTTCGACAATCTAATCAGCCCTAATCTTTTGGTATGTTCTCTCTAATCTCGTAATTCCTGGGTTTCTGCTTTTCCTCTCCGAATTCCACTGATGTCTATAGTTTTGCCCGATGATTCGATCTCGCGAGAATGTTATCGAATTATCATATCTCAATTCGTATTGATTCTGATTTGCTGTTATGATTTCAGGAATTGGATTCTTAATCGCCATGGCCAATATCTCTTTCAAGTTGGAACACCCACTGGGTAAGTTTTTGATCTTCCCTTCGTCTTGGTTCGTCATCATGTTATGTGAAAAATAACTTGTGGGTTTTGTTAAGTGATCACTAGAAATTATCGATCTTTGATAAACCCATCTTGTTAACCCTCTAAAAGAGTAATCTTTTCATTGGATTGTAAGATTTGATCAATCCTTTTTGGGTTTTGTAAATGTCAGAGAGGAGACAAATTGAAGCTTCTCGCATCAGGGAGAAGTATCCAGACAGAGTTCCAGTAATACTTCTTTTAACATTTTTCTGTGCATTAATGTATTTCTCTGTGTATATTCTTCTATGTAGCTTTCCTCTTTAACAGAGGAAGTATATGTTTCAGGTGATTGTAGAGAAAGCTGAGAGAAGTGATGTTCCGGATATCGACAAGAAAAAGTCAGTAATGCTCTTCTTCTCATAATTTATATCATTTGTGTAGTATGAAATCGAAATGAGATTGATCTCTGAAGAAAGTTTTTGAGAGCTATATCTTTTCTGTAGTATGGAACCGAAATGAGATTGATCTATGGAGGAACTATATCTTTTCTGTAGTATGAAACCGAAACGAGATTGATCTTTGGAGGAACTATATTTTTCTGTAGTATGAAACCGACATGAGATTGATCTTAGCCGATTACTATTATCAGAGAAAGTAACAAAATAGATGACAGGGAGGGTTTGTTGATCTGTGACTTTTGGGTTGTTATGATTCAGGTACCTTGTTCCAGCTGATCTAACCGTAGGGCAATTTGTGTATGTTGTTCGCAAAAGAATCAAGCTTAGTGCTGAAAAGGCAATATTTGTCTTTGTGAAGAACACATTGCCTCCAACTGGTAAAACACAACTCTCAGCATTAAAAAAACTGTTATTTTGTTAGTTATGCTCTTATAAGAGTCCGGTGCCAATTTGCGCAAACACTTCTCTCGGCAAACTCGAAATAAATATGAATGCTTCTATTGATGTTTTTGTAGCTGCATTGATGTCTGCAATCTACGATGAGAACAAAGACAAAGATGGGTTTCTCTACATGACTTACAGTGGAGAGAACACTTTTGGTTTGGTTTAATCTGTCTACTTTTAATGTTTCCTGTATATATGCTATGCTCTTTATGACTATGAATATGGAGAAGTTCTTTATGTTGCTTTGGACTGATTTTATGTAAATGTTGCTTTGAATTTTTTTTTTTTAATAGTTTGGGTTTTACACTTTTACTCATGGACACAAGTTATGTAATCTCCTACCATTAAGATCATAACATATAGTTTAGGTCTTCGTGGAATATGTGAGATATTTGTGGTAAAAACTTGATAAAGGTCTCATTAGACTTAAAAGATTTGTAAGAAAAGAAACAAAAAATTGCTATGGAATGCAGCCCACTTGTTACTTTAAGTATTACCTTTTTTTTTTTCAAGAGTAAACAAAGATTTGAGCCTTGTCATATAAAACAAAAACAAAAAAAAACTTTCAATCGTGGGATGCACCATAACTCACATGAATCTCCACATATAAAGATAAAGAAATACAATGACAGATTGAGATCTTCAGAAGAACAACATTGACAAGAAAAAGGGTACAGAGAAAATGTTGTTTTTTTCTTTCGATTTTCAAGAATTAGTGTCTTTCTTCTTCTTGTGCACAAGATTCCTCATCCACTTGAAAGTTATGAAGTCAACAATCTTGGCTTTGTTAATTCCCGATTTGGCCTTGCCGGAATTCTTACCGCCGGCATTTTTAGTGTTCTCTTCCTCCGGCATGTCCCCGATCCCTCCGGTTCCCCATTGATCCGCCCAACTCGGTGCTTCACTTGTCATATCACTATATCTTTTCACAAACTAAATAGTCGAAAATCTTAGTGGAACAACATATCAAAATCTTTCAATCAATCCAAGAAAAGTAATATAAACATCTAGAGATACATATTACTTGGATTTTTTCCCATTTTTTTGTTAAATGTGTATTGACCAAAAATAAAGAAAATAGAAGAGAAAAAAAATAAATATATACCTCTAATGTATTGAGAGGTCTTCTTTGGAGAAGAAAGACGATTTTGATTAGCAGAATAAGTGATAATGCGGAGAATGGAGAGACTACTTAGACTAGTAGCTGATGTGTTGTTCATTATTTTATAAAAATTGTAAAATATTATTATTTAGATTGTCCTTTTATTGTTTGTCAGGGTACAAATCTTTAGATTTATTAGTTTGTAAAATATTATATTTCTGGGAGTGTCTTTGGATGTACTTAATTAACTCACTCAAAGTTTGTTCGTTTCCGACTTGCAAAGCAAACGTTGTTTCGGAATATTTAGGTATAAAGCATAAGATTGTAGGTCGTGATTTAAGACATAAATACTGTATGTCCCATTCCATGTGACATATTCATCTGTGTGTTTAACTTTTTCATTTAAAAATAACTTTCTTTCGACATAAATCCTATGAAAATTGTGTAAGTGTCACTACAAATCTGTTAATTGTGTACTACGTTATTAACTTCAACTCCACGTCTCTAAGACCTCAAATAATGTAAGCTTTTTAAGTCTTTCAGTTTAAACCAAGAATAAAATATATCTTTTGTCTAGTTTATTTACTCGGATATATATATATACTAGGAATGACCTCAGTATACACACAAAAACGCCAGCTTGGAATGAAATGTCCTCCAAAACGTCTGAATAGCTTCTTATGTAACCTAAAGCAGAACACTCATTATTGCTTTATCAAAAGTTATTAGTTCGAACTTTAGTACAGAATATATTTGCTATAAAAAGAAAATATTAGTATTTTGGTATATAGAAAAGTTAATATTACGTATTGGTAAACCAAAGTTGGCCCATAAATAAGAAAAGCATGAACACATAGTTGGCTTTTCTTTCGTCCATTTTTGTTTTACTTTAGCTGGTGCGTCCATTTAAAACCTTTAGTATCAAACTCTTTTAGACCATGACCAAGAAAAAGAAGTAAAATTGACAGCATTTGAATCATATAACCATTTCAGAAAGTATAAAATGTATAGTAAACAAAAAAAAAAACTAGATTTTGAAATAATTTCTCTATATTGACTGATTTCAGATTATCTACAACAACGACAAAAGAAAACACTAGATATTATATCTTTTCTCAAATAGAATTCCTAAAGTCTTTGTTTTTTTTTTTTTTTCACTTAGATCTCTTAGTAGACTTTGATCTCTTCATTTTACTATTACTACTCGACTTATTAGTATTATTACTCATGCTTGTCCACTTATACCCAATAGGTATAGCAAATGGGTCCGGTGTTTGTTGCTCCTCCTCCTCTATCCGCCGCTGCGAGCTTAATCCGGCACGTCTCAGCCAAGAAGATGGCCGTGAGATTGAGTTTCTCGCGTTGGATTTTTCGTCTTCTTCATCTGATTGGTCTTCACGGGAGAGGAATCTCGGGCTCGAGAGTGGAGTGTAGAAATGCTCCGCCGGTGGAAGATCGAGGAACTTGGTGAATGTGATGACTACTTTGACCGTCGGGACCACCGGAATCGACAGCTGGATCCCACCAAAAAGATTTTGTTAATCACAAAATATATTTGACTTGGTTTAAAGCACAATTTCCCAAAATTAGAGATCTAAAGAAGCGAAGAAACAACAAAATGGGTCCCCAAATATATCTTAAAGCTTCGGTTCCCCCTGACCCATCCGTGATTTCGCCACGTCACGTGGCTTAGTCATAACGTTTGTAACACTAGCCAACGAAAGCATGACACGTCAGATAGTTTGACTCATTGGGCTTAACGGTCGTAATGTTTCTAGCTTAGGAAGAGCCTAAAAAGAGTAACAAACTGGGAAAAAGCGATTTGATGGAGAAATTAAAAAGATATTTACGAGATTGCCCTTTTGTATTACCTTGACTGGAAAAGTTCCCGGCGGGAACTTGGTGGTGAGGAGGTCGCGCATCCTCGCGACGGCTTTGACTTTGTTGGCTAAAATGTCGAGTAACGGAAGCAGCTCTTCCGTCTTTAACGGGAATTGATCCGTTAACCAAACGGATGGATGCAAGCTCTTGACGAATTCCTTCTCTTTGATCTGTGGAGACGGAGGTGGATTCACCGGAGACACCGTTGAAGGTACGGCTACTGACCTTCTCGGTGGCTGGAATTGAGTTACTGACCTTCTCGGTTGTTGGAATTGCGGTGGTGGTGCGGCGGATGGATATACGTCGACGCTTTTTCTCCCAACCGAAATCCAATCTCTGTCCTCTTTGACGAAGCTACTGTGCCGTCTCTGTGGCCGCGGCGGAGCTAAGAAACTGGGATTCTCCGCTACTAGGAACCCGTCGTCGTCCTCGTCTAGCTCTAGAGGTAGAACCTGTTCGCTTCCGGCGGAATCGCTGTCGTTAACGATTTTCCGAGATCTGAAGCTGAAAGTCACTTTCTGAATTTCGTAAACCCTAGCTTTCCAATCTCCGACGTTCTCCATCTTCTCTTGCCGCCGCCAATTCGTTCGTCCGACGAGCTCTGCTTTAGTAACGTCCATTCCCGGACGGTACAAGCTGGACTGAGAACAGAATCCGGCGATATCCGAATCGCTGATCGGAGCTCCGGCGCTCTCAAAGGCGTCGAGGATTTTGCGGTCGTCTCGATTCAGCACAAGTAAAGATCCGGGAGAGATGTCGAGAGACTCGTCACCGTCGCCGAGGAAAAGAAAGCTTTGATCCGCACGCTGGATTTTCAATCCGTCGAATCCGGCTAAGGTAGTGTCAGCGCGGAGGTTTCCGTCGCGTTTCCAGATCTTGTAAGTGTCAGAGGGAGCGATTTTTCCGACGAACGGAATCACAGAGCTCTCGAAGTGGAAAGAGATCTCCATGTAGAAATCTCTCATACGACGGAGAACAGCGATCAATCGCGGCAACCGCCTCCGCCATTTGCACCACGCCAAGCGGTGGTGATGCCGCAAAAGCACTTTCATAACCTCAGTATTCCGGCGGCAAAACGCCTCCTGTAACGGATTCCATCCCGCGGCGTTGTGGAGCGAAATGTCAGCGCCGGCGGAGGAAATCGCCCTCGCCGCGAACACGTCGTTGAGTCTAACCGCCAGATGAAGAGGCGTTTCGCGGGAAGGAACGTCGCGGCGGTCAAGAACGGCGGAGATCTGATCCGCGACTCGTTCCTGGCTCAGTGAGTCGGATTCGGTTCGGATCTGCTCTGGATCTCCGAGCTTCGGCACGGAGGAAAGAAGACGAGTAAGTGAAGCGTGATCTCCCAAAACGACGGCGTAGTGAACCGGACTGTGAGCGTAATCCTCTGGTCTAATCGAAGGAAGCTTCGCCGTCGCAGAAGCCGAAGAAGGACGAGCCATAATCTCCGGCGAGCGTTACTGTGAAAATCGCAAGGAGAATTGAAAAAAAAATCTAACTCCTAAAAAAATGAGCTTCTTCTTCGTCTTCTTCGATTGAAGCTGAAGCTGAAGCTGAAGCTGAAACGGACGTTACAGAAGTTTGTGGGGAGGAATTTAATTCGTTTATGTTATTCATTTATTTTAGTATTAATTTTAAAAGAAAAAAATAGGGTTTCTGGTTGCTCTCTTTATTTGGGGAGGCGTGAGGGAAGAGAGTCGTAATAAGGATATTTCTGGGCTTTTTGTCAGTATTCTTTTCTTTTCTTTTCCCTTTAAATTTTCTTCTTTTTTTCTTTGTTTTCTTATTTGGGCTTTTTGTCTTTTGCACTATTGTTTGAATTTCTTTTTGAATTTTTCCAGATTTACTTGTTGGATTCTTTCAGCAATTTTGTACTGTAGCATACAAAAAGTACATCATATTATGACATGGTATAAAGCAAGGTACAACATAATAGTATTTGATGATAGGTTGGAATATATATAATTAAAAATTAGTAAAAAGCTCTTATGCTCTAACAAAATTATATGAGAGTCCATACTTTGTTTGGAGATAATGATGATTTTGTAAAATATACACAAATATATATGTTTCGAGATAGTGATGTAATCAAGTTTTGTTTTCTAATAGAAAATTTTGTCTAAATTTGATTAGTGACAACTATCTAATCATTTACTTATTTATTTAGTACTCATGACACAAAAACAAGGTACGAGGGCAAAGATAAAGAAAAGTGAGAAAAGAATCGCTTTGTCGTGACCAAATGCAAATTAGCAACAGAGAATTTATATAACGATAACCGACCAATCCGCTTGCTTACTGATCTTCATTATTTTGGTGTTTTAACGTTTAATAGAGTTTCAAAAATCATCTAAAAATCTTAAACAAGCCAACTCTTGTAACAGTAACACAAAATGACATTGTTTCTTACATGCCTCTGATTCTTAGGTAATTAGCCTATAATCCAAACTTAACCTGGATTTCATTTATCTGTTGGTTTTGCGTCTGCATTTATAGAACATGACTTTGTCGTTTTCTTTTTGTCTTCACATAAACGCAAACGCATAAATTGCAATTGACACATTTGAGACTTGAATCACGTGTGCCGAAACCGTAAGAAAACTTGTATTTTAAAACCACACATTCTTTGAACCGGGCCTGGTTTAACAGCATAATCGGATCTCACATTTTGCATCATAGCATGATCAACTCAAAGACTTACTACTTGCATAAACCAGGACCTGAGCAAAACCAGATTAACATGGTCTAGTTAGTTACTACTATTCAGCTTATTTTTGTTACTGAATCATAAACCAATGCATGTGTACCATAGAGTACATATATCTGTGATTTGGTTAGTGTCAAAACGAAATGTGAACCTACATAACTTTAGTACATATGCAACAATGTTGACTGCTCTGTATACATAGCTCTCTCCAATGGTTTCCTGGATTGGCACTCAAGAAAAAGAAATGAAAATCACAAACTTCTGAAACTTTCTTCTGGGCCAAGAGATTCACCCTCACGAACTCACGAGATGCTATGGCTTTTATCAAAAAAGTTCTATGAGCATGAATTCTGAATTCCTCAAAAATGGTTTTACAAGGGAACCATGTCTAAACACACAATCAAACCAAGAAAAGGAAATGAGAGTTCTGTTAGATTTAACTCCTTTGCTATCACCTGCCAAGTAGTTTTAGAATCTCAGTTCCTCTTAGGGATGATCATAATCTAAACTCTTGTTTGTATAATAACCCCATTTGAGAACTGATTTTAAACAAAACAACAAGCTCTTAAACTCTTAATATTCTCGGCTTAATACTTCAATGCTTATTACAGGCACGATAGTCAGGACAATGTACCATAAGCTTACAAGAATGTTATGAAACGCCACAGCAAGTAGAGACCAAGATCCTCAGTCTCAGAAAAAGCATCTCCTGGAATCAAAGCTCAAATACTAATTAAGTAACGAAAAAGTCTTTACATGATCAATCCAAAAAGTCTTTACATTGAATCCCCACACAAAAAAAGAACTCTGTCTCTGCTCATTTCACTGCATTGAAAAAGAGATTCAAAATTACATTTTAATTGTTAATTTTCCAAGAAGTGCATAGACTGATCTGGATCAAACTGAGATTACAAAGGTAAAACATTAGCGTTATATATTTTTTATAGAGATTCCTTAAGTAAAAGCAAATCCTTGGCAAGCGTCTATGAGGCACAATCTCCGGTGAAGATAGCCATCAACTCAGCCACAAGCTCCTTATCATCATGCTTCATCACATACTTGTCTAAGAAAGCTTGATGACTAATGGCCACCAAAGACGGCATGGGAGGGAGTTCACTTACTCCGTTCCCAAACAATCCTTTGGACAAGAGAGCTCTCAGCACATTACACCTTGGTACAATACTCTTCTCCAAGCTGTATCCAAGTACACGTGGGTTCGAAACCACAGTCTTTAGTGGCCAGTTCATCTGCTTCACCAGAAACTCAATCTTCTTCTTAATCGTCTCGGTAGATGATCCAATGCAGGAAGGGTTTATCTTGACCATCGTCACAAACTCATCCCTAGTGAATCCAAGCCCAAGAAATGTTTCAAAGCTGTTTACTATTTTCTTCTCCGAGAAAGCCAGAAGGGAAGGCCACTTCTTGAACATTTCCCAAACATCTTTCACATCAAAGCCTAACCTTTTATAGAGTTCGACTTTTTCTTCTCTTTCTTTCTCGCTTGTTGCGTAAACAGTACTTAGTGCTTGGACAAAGCTTAAGGTGGTCGGATCAAAACCCATCTCAACGACCGTCTTGAGGGATTCTTCAAATCTTTCTTTTCCACAGACAGGTTTGCCATCTGATATCAGCAATGAGAATAGGAACCTCTGAGGCACTCTGAGATCTCTCAAAGCCAATATATTTCTGATCTTATTCTCCTGCTTACTACCCTCTTGCAAAGAAGAATGACACAGCTTTTCGAACTTGGAACTCTTATCCGCCTCTATAATCTCTTTGACGAAATCATAGTACCTGCTTACGGTTTTGTTCCCTATCTTTCCCAATATTTTAGGAACTGTAGAAATAACCTCAGTAAGCTCAGAGGTTGAAGCTCCTCTTGACTTTAAGAAATGAAGCTTGGGACCAATAGACTTCGCAACATCTGCTATAAGCAACCGTGGATAGTCCGTAACAATGGTTGAGATCTGAGAATCTGTGAATCCATGACTTCTAAAGAGACTCAGAACAGAATCAGGATTGGCCTTGCCCTCTGAGCTGACTTTCCTCGATATTGATTCTGCGAGTTTTCTAGTTAAACCGAGAGACTCAACGAGGTAAGAAGAGACAGTAAAGTTCTGACCTTTTCGACCATCTCGAGGGCTCACATCTGCTGCAGAAGAACCTTTAGCAGAGGAGAAGGAATGTGAAAAAGAAGATGCATTTGGCAAAAGCTTCACTGAAACTCCCAAGTTATGCCATTTCCGCAAATCTACGAACCTTTTTCCATGGAGTATCAGTGAATACATGATGACAACCCAATGCGATGAGAAGAGTGTTAAAGCGATTCAAGTCGAGGAAAAGGAATCGCCTTTGATGATAAATCTCTGAAGTCCAAAATCGCGAAGAAAGACAAAAACAGGGAAAAAACCCAAATTGAGGGAGGAAACAGCAACAAAACAATTTTTGGGGTTTAAGCGCAAATCCTTGAATGATAAATAAGAATACGTTTTGTTTGGTATTTATTTAATTGGTATACCTAACTATTGTGACTTCAACTATTACAAAATAATTCAGCTTTATTTTTAATTTCCTTTCCAATTCAGTTTAGAGGAACTTAATTCGTGTGATGAAAACAAACGGATTGAAGATCTTCTTTTCCTTTCATAAGTAATTTCTCTGTCTCTTCAGTTTATCTTATAAAAAGTGTTGATTTCGTTCTTCAGATACACTTCAGTTTAGTTTTACACAGAGAACTTTTTTTTTTTTCTGGTCAAAATACATTGAACTTTCTTAAACGTAAAACGCTTTTGTTTTTTCCTTCTTGTAACTTGCTTGGCTTCTGGCTCTGAGTAATGAAATATTTACTCTGTATCATGTTAACTGATGCATTAGAAAGAAATATTGTACTAAATTAGATGATGTTTATAACTTTTAATGTAAAATTAATTGAGTTTTTATTTGTTTCATAGATTCACAAATAATATAGTTTATAGAAAACTCTTGAAACGTATGAGATTACATTATGGTTTAGAGATGAAATGACTAAACCAAACTTCCAAGTCCAGTTTATGACCCAATGCAGGTGTAGAAAAATGTTACGAGTTCTTTGTTCGTTGACAAAGAACAATTCTCAAACGTGAGAGGTGTTTGGACAGAGTCTTCATGCAACTTAGGATCTCATATGTCTAAAACACACAATCAAACAAAGAAAAGGAAAAGAGACTTTTGTTAGATATACCTCTAAAAGAAATGATGCAAACGTGCTGCGTAGATGGGAATGAATCAACAACCAAAAGCATTACATTATTTCAGTTAAATAATATTTAATAGCTTAAACAGTTCCTTCACTCCAAGTCTACAATGGTTGTTAGCCATCGCAAAAACAGAGATCCACAAATATAAAAATGCAAAATCTTTGACACAAGCCTTTAAGATCTATGAAGCACAATCTCTGGTGAAGACGGCCATTAACTCAGCCACAAGCTCCTTGTCATCATGATCCATCACAAACCTGTCTAAAAATTCTTGATCGGTACATAACAAGACAGATTCCTTTTCAGGTAGTTTGCTTTTTCTGTCTCCGAGCAACCCTTTGGACAAGAGTGCTTTCATAACGTTACACCTTGGTACAATCCTCTTCTCCATGCTAATTCCAAGTACCTCTGGGTATGAAACCATGGCCTCCTGTGGCCATTTCATCTTCCTCACCATCACCTTATTCTTCTTCTTCTTCACCAGAAACTTAGTCTTCTTCGTCACCCTCTCTGCAGATATATCGAGACACGGAGGAAAGCGCTTGACCATCATCACAAACTCGTCTGCTCTAAATCCGAGGCCTAGAAATGCACCAAAGGAGTTGGCTATCTTATGTTCTGGATAACCAATGCATCGTGGATACTTCTTGAAGACAGAGAGGATCTCTTCTTCGTCTAGTCCACATATCCGTAGGGACTCAAACGTCTGAGTTATCTTCTTCTCCGATAACCGTAGAGAGTTTGGACACTTCTTGAACATTTCCCATACATCTCTCTCAGAAAAGCCTAACTCTTTATAAACATTGACTTTCTCTTTTATCGCCTTGTCGCTCAATCCTTGAACAGCACTTAGAGCTTGGACAAACTGTGAGCTTGTCGGATCAAAACCCATCTCAACAACTTTCTTGAGGGATTCTTTAAATTTCCCTTCTCTACAGACAAGTTTGCGATCAGAGACGAGCAAGGGGAGTAACAGCCTCTGAGGCACGCCCATTTCTTTCAAAACCGACGCGTTTCTGATTTTGTTCTCCTGCAAACTCTGTGGCAGTGAATGACACAACTTTTCGAACTTGGAACTCTTGTCCGCTTTGGTAATCTCTTTGACGACATCATAGTATCTTCTTACAGCTTTGTCCCCTTTCATTCCCAAGAGTTTGGGAGCTTTTGAGACAGTCTCAATGAGCTGATTAGAGCTTGAAGCTCCTTTCATTGACTGCAGAAACTGAAGCTTGGGACCAAGACATTTCTCAGCGTCTAGCAGAAGCAACCGTGGATACTTCGTAACGGTGCTGGAGATCTGAGAATCTTTGAACCCATATGTTCTCAAGAGACTCAGGACTGAATCAGGAATACTCTTGTACCTGAAGCTGACTTTCCTCGAGATTGATTCTGCGAGTGTTGTAGTAAAACCCAAAGAATCAACGAGGTAACAGAATGTGAAAATCTGCTCTTTTCCACCATCTCTAGCACTAGCAGAAGAGAAGAATTTGGAAAAAGAAAATGCATTTTGCACTGAGACTCTCAGATTACGCCACTTGTGTAGCTCAAGAGACCTTCTTCCGTGGACTATCAGAGAATACATGTCAAAAGACAAAGTGATAACCACAAAACTGGAGGAGGCAGGCAACCAAAAGAAAAAAAACGTTTTAGGGTTTAGGCGCAAAACCCTTATTTCCTCTGCTTTCTCCATTCTTCATTTGTTTTTTTAAATGTCTAATTGTAGCAAGTACACAAAACGACATCGCTTCTGATATACATGGATTGCTTTGTATAACATAGCTCTCTCCAAATGCTTTCTGGATTCATCACTGACAATTACAAAGACATTGACCCTAGGTTCTCTGAGACTTTGCTCTGCACCAAGAGACACCCTCCACATTCCTGTCAAAAACAAGCACGTTGTTTGAATTTGGACCAAATTGTTCATGAACCGAACGAGTCTCTAAAGTTGTTCGAGAACTCGAGGAAAGAGGCAAGAGGTGCGCTAAAAAAACTCGAGTGAAGTGAGAACAAGCACTGATATGGCTCCTATGGCTCGTTGACTTCTGTCTATTTTAATTATTTGCTCTGATGTTCTTATAAGATGTAAACAAGAGACAAAAGGTATCGTCTTAGATGTTGAGAGTTCAGTAACGAGGCCTTTTTTCTCTTGTTCAGCATAACTAAGGCTTGGGAAACAAAAGCGAAGATCTATCGTTGGTAATTATGCTTTTCTCAGACATCTTTCAAGTCTATCTACTTGTTGTCATTTCTAAGCTTTTCTATTACCTACAAGACCATAAGCGAAGAAGATGTAGTACAAGTGAAAAGCTTTGCAATAAACAAGAAAATTCACACAAAAATTCATGTTGTTCGACAGTTATGTCCACAAAACGCAGAAGCAAAATCATACCACCAAATTCCAGACAGAAAGAGGCAAAAAAAATGTGATCAGGAAGAAGCGAGAGAGATAAACCCAAGCCAGAACAAATGACAGTTTCTTTTCTACTCGAGAACTTTATATAGAGTTCTAGGAAGTTAGCTCGAAGTAAAAGAAATCCAACGAAACAAATGAAATATAATGAAGAACATACAAATCACGGGATATACCCTTTGAACTTGAACTAGCATTAACGAGTGTTCAGATCAACTCATATTTGCAACCTAGCAGGGAAATAGGAGCCAACTATTCTCTCTGAGGATAAAGAGTTTTAAGAGAGCATATCAAGAAAGCTTTTTTCCAATCTCCCATCATACAACATATTAGTCACCAAGCCAAAGGTTGAAGCATCTCCCTCAAACCCGCAACTCCTCATTTCGTTGATGAATTGTGCTGATGCAGCTTTGTCACCGTCTCTAAGATGTGCCCTGATGAGCGTATTATAGGTACCACTATTCGGGAGAGGCCCATCTTCTTTCATTTTCCTGAACAAGTCATCTGCTTCCTGCTTTAAGCCTTTCATACATAACCCCGAGATCATTGTGGTGTAAGTTACAACATCAGGCTTCATTCCTTTGAGGTTGAGGCGACAAAACAATTCCCACGCATCTTCGACTTTGCCAGCTTTACACATTCCTTCAATGATAATATTATATGTGAAAATATCGAGTTCCATTTCACTCTTTTGCATATCCCCGAATATGACCAATGCGTTCTCTAGCTTCCCCTTTTTACAAAGCCCATCCAACATAATGCTGTATGTCCAAATATCGGGAGGGACACCGCAAGAAACCATTTGTCTGAAAATTTCTTGAGCATTATCACAATCTCCAGCTTGAAAAAACCCATGGATAAGAGTGTTGTAAGTGATTGTGTTGCCTTCCAATCCTCTTTGAGACATCTCGCGGAAGAGTTCTGTACCATCCGCTACTCTCTTACACTTGCAAAATCCATTGATGAGAGAATTATAAGTTACAACATCTGGGAAACAACCTTTGCTAATCATCAAATCAAACATATGCTTGGCCTCCTCTAAACGATCTTGCATGCAGAGTCCGTTGATCAAAGAACTGTAAGTGATAGTATTAGGATCTATAGACCTTTTGATCATTTCCTCGTACAATTTCTCAGCCTCTAAAAGCTTCCCTTCTTTCACAAACCCATCTATCAATGCACTGAATGTAACAACATTAGGGGTGATGTTCCTCTCAATCATACCGCTTAGTAGCTGAGATGCATCGCTCCATCTTCCGTAGATACAAAGGGAGCTTATGAGGGAGTTGTAGGTAAAAACATCCGGTCTAATTCCCTTGTTCTCCATTTCACTGAATAGATCGAGTGCATCATCCACATGTTTGTATTTGCAAAGACCATCAATGACTGTACTGTAGATAACAACATTCGCCTCTATTTTTCCCGTCTCCATCTTCTTGAGCAGAATTAAAGCCAAATCAATATTACCTCTCTTACATAATCCATTTAAGACGACACCATAAGTAACTAAATCCGGTTGACATCCTTTGACAACCATCCGTTCAACTAAAGCCACCGCTTCGAAAGCTTTGTTGTGGAGAAAAAGTCCATGGATCAGAGTTGTAAATGTCACTGTGTTAGGTTGATATCTCATTTCCACCATTTTATCAACTAGAGATACTGCCTCTGAGATCTTCTTCTGGCGGCAGAAACCATTTAGCAGCGAGTTTAGCGTGACAATGCTGGGATCATAGCCGAGTTTCATCATCTTCCCCAGAAGTGCTAGAGCATGAGAGAGTTGATAGGAGCGGCAGAAACAGTTTATCAGAATATTGTATGTATAGAGATCATGAGGAATTCGGAAATTTTGCATCTTCTCAGCGAGAGAGATTACAAGATCAAACTTGTTCATCTTGGCAATGGCAGCCAACAATTTACTAAACTCAACGATGGAAGGTAAAGGACGAGACTTTACCATGTCACTGAACAAATCAACAGCATCTTCTAACTTAATATAACGAAGCCCATTTCTCAATTTCTCTCTGTAATCATCACTGCCACTAGAGAAAGCTCGTACCCACCAAAAATTAAACGGCGGAGGAGCAGCTCGAGTTGGGGGATTACCTTTTCCCTGGAGATTCCGATGAACAAATCTCTTCGCCGTCGGTGCAAATACACTCGAAATCGATCTCTGCATCTTATTGACTGGGCCCAGCTAATTAGATTCTTTCTCAGGAGCTATCGACTGCTTGTTTCCATCAGCAGAGAGCGAAACCGGTGGGATTTAGGCTGAAGTACCAAATCGGTTTGGTCTAAACTCTAAACTCACAATCTAACTCTAATGATAAATTGCACAATGGCCCTTCAAAAATAGTTGATATTTACATACATGCCCCGCCTTTTTTGTTTGGCCACCACCAACTCAAAAAATTCAGTACGGACCAATTAAAACCAGTACAATTTTGGTCGGGTTAGTAACTAATCAGCAAAGACTCCATAAACTAGCAACAGATCAATAACCATCTAAAATCACATGCCAAGTAGATTTAGAATCTCTCAGAGAGAATCAATAACCATCTAACATCCTATTTGAATAATAATCCAATTGAGAAGTGATGATAACAAACAAACCAGCAGCCTGATAATTCAAGTGAGCAATGTTTTTTTCACCCTTATCTCCATCTCCAACAGTTCCCAAGATTGCTGGATTTCAAGTATTTCAGAAGAAGTATGTTTGCTGCTTTCACTGAGCGTGTAAGAAGATGAAAGGAACTCTAAAGCAGTACACTTTTGGCCATGTGAAGAATCATTTTTACCATCTTCCTCTGAACATAACGAGAAGAGTACTCATGATAAGGTAAGTTACAATCTAAAGCTCATAAGCATCTGTGCAGATACTTTGTGCAACTGATTGAAGACAATCCCACGAAAGATCCATATGTGCATCTCTCTCTTTCATATCAATGCAAGCTATTCATATCTTAAGCTCAAATTTCATACAAGAGACGCCAAACAATTTGAATATAATATACCTTCACCCAATGAACTGGACAGCAATATGCAAAGTTCGTTACCCAATGATCCAATATGAGAATGCCATTATTCAACTAAGGGAACTCTTTGGACTCCTAAGTAAGATATCGGAAAAGAGATTAAATATTACAGTTTTAAGGATTGTAGAAAAAAGGATCCAGATCTAACTGAGGTTACAAAATTCTAATGTTGAGTTTTTTCATTCATAAATAAAAGCAAAACCATTGGCAAGCATTCTGATCTATGAAACACGATCCCCGGTGAAGAAAGCCATCAACTCAGCCACAAGCTCCTTGTCATGGTGCTTCCTCACATACTTGTTTAAGAAAGCTTCATCAGTAACCGCCAAGACATGCGACAATGGAGGGAGTTCACTTCCGAGCAATCCTTTTGACATGAGAGCTTTGATCACATTACATCTTGGGACAGTCCTCGTATCCAAGCTGTATCCAAATACTGCAGGGTTTGAAACTACAGCCTTTAGTGACCAATTCATCTGCTTCACCAGAAACTCAGTCTTCTTCTTCAACGACTCTGCAGATAACGCAATGCACTGAGGACAGTGCTTAACTATTGTCACAATCTCATCTCTGCCGAATCCTAAGCCCATAAGTGTTTTAAAAGAGTTCAATATCTTCTTCTCCGAAAGTGCCAGAAACAACGGATTCTTCTTGAAAATTTCCCATATTTCTCCCACAGCAAAGCCTAACTTTTTATAGAGATTGACTTTTTCTTCCCTTGTTTTGTCGCTCATTTGGTAAAAAACGCAGAAAGCTCTGACAAACTTCGAGGTGGTCGGATCAAAACCCATCCCAACGACCTTCTTGAGGGATTCTTCAAATCTTTCTTTTCCAGAGACAAAATTGCAACTGGAGGTGAGCAAGGAGAACAACAACCTCTGAGGCACGCCCGTTTGTCTCAGAAGCAATACATTTCTGATGATATTGTCCTGAGCAGTACCTTGTGGCGAAGAAAGACATGACATTTCGTGATTGGAACTCTTATCCGCTTCTATGATGTCTTTGACCAAATCATAGTATCTGCCCACAGTATTTTGCCATCTCATTCCCAAGATTCTGGGCACTTTTGAAACAATTTCAGTGAGCTCAAAGCTTGAAGCTCCTCTGGACTGCAGGAAGTGAAGCTTGGGAACAAGAGAGCTCTCAGCATCTAATATAAGCAGTCGTGGATAGTTCGTAATGATGGTGGAGATCTGAGAATCTGTGAACCCATGACTCCTGAGAAGACTCAGAACAGAATCAGGATTGCCCTTGGCCTCTGAGGTGACTTTCCTCCAGATTGATTCTGCGAGTTTGGTAGTGAAACCCAAAGAATCAACGAGGTAAGAGACAGTAAAGTTCTGACCTTTTCGACCATCTTCAAGGCTCACACCAGCAGCAGCACTAGCAGAGGAGAAGGAATTGGAAAGATCAGACAATACATTTGGCGAAGAAGGGTTCACTGAAAAAGCAGACTCATTTCGAAAAAGAGTCACTGCGAATCTCAAATGAGGCCATTTCTGCAACTCAAGAGACTTTAGAGAAAACATGACAAAAGGCGAAGCAAAGGAGAAGAAGAGAAAGTAGAACGAGTTAGAAGCGATTCGACCAAGAACACGAATCTCGCGGTCATAAAGGAAAAAATAAAACTCTCTCTGAAATCACGAACAAGAACAAAAATTCACTCATGAATCGCGTTTCATCACTCCCAAAACCCAAAAGCAATATAAAAAAGAATGCGTAAAATAAAAAATTATGGGGTTGAGATGTAAGAATCAGAAAGTTGAGAGGCCAAAAGAGCAAAAAAGGAAAGCCAGCGCAGAAAATCGTAGCCGTTAATCACAATCAGTTCGCACGGTCATGATTAGGAGTTCAGGCTGTGCCCTTAATACACGTTTTGCTATTTCATCGTCTCTTCCTTATATAAACAACACTGTCACTCTGCAGATTACCGATGTGGGACAAAATAAACAGCTTCATTCACGCGTCAAATACGTCGCCGTTTTGTGCTTAAATCAACTAATGCCCAATACGTCATCGTTTTGCCTACCTCGGTGAACAGAGGTTTCTGCTCTTCCCTCTTCGTTTCTTTGAGCCTCATCTCTCTTAATCTCTCTCTTGTTCTGTCACAAGGCTGTACATTCTGAAAACTGTTTGTGCTTGTTTTAGGTCTATCCAGAGAGCTATATATCTTGATGGCGAGACATCAATATGACTCTGCGTTAAAGATATTGAAATTAAACTTGATTTTGGGATAAGATATTTGTGTAGAAAAATCTAGATATTATGGTAGAAAAATCTTAGAAGTAAGGAGGTTATAGATAAGATATTTGTGTAGAAAAATCTAGATTTTTATGATAAAAATCTAGATATTATATTAAAAAAAAATCTAGAAAATTAAGAAATATCTAGGTTAAGGAGGTTAGAGTAGAAAAATCTAGATTTATGTTGTAAGATCTTTTGGAGGCTATAAATACCTCATCACCCCCTCATTTGTAAGATGTACGAGAAGTTGAAAAAAAAAAAAAGTGTGTTCATCATAAGTTCAAATACTCTCTCTAAAATTCTTTCAAGTATTCTCTAAGTGTTCTTCCATATTCATTCTCATACTTAGAGGGTTATTCTCTTGGGTTTCTCTGGTATTACGGTCTTGGGCTAGTGCAAAGCACTATCGGTGTTGGTTTCTTTACATGGTATCAGAGCCATTCTAATTTGGTTCTTTTCAAGATCGGGATTTAAAGAGAGCTTGAGTTTATTCTAAGTATGGAGTCAATGGGTCGTGTTGTTGGATTGGGGATGGAGATCTTAAACCAATCTAACTACCGGTTATGGAAGTCATGCATGGAGTCATACTTGGTGAGTGAGGACTTATGGGATGTCGTCGGCGGTAGTAGCACAACACCACCAAGGGGAGATGCTGCAACAGCGGAAGCGATAAAGGAATGGACACGAAAGAATGCCAAGGCGGAGTTTGCGTTGAAGAGGTCAATATCCTCGGGAATATTTGAGCATGTCTCAAGGTGCACATCCGCTAGTTCCATTTGGCAGGCGCTGGATCAGTTGTTCAATAAGAAGAATGAAGTTCGTCTACAATTGTTAGAGAATGAGCTGGCGAATGCGAAGCAGGGGGAGTCTTCAATCTCAGAATTCTTCATCAAGGTAAAGAACCTTTGCTCTGAGATTAATACTCTTAATCCGGAGGAATCTATTTCGGAAGCCCGGTTAAAGCGGTCTATTATTCGGGGTCTGCGACCCGAGTATACACCGTTTGTGACTTCCGTTCAAGGATGGGCTACACAACCTTCCTTGGAGGAGTTTGAGAACCTGCTAGCTTCGCAAGAATCATTAGCCACACAAATGGCTGGAGTCAAAATCCAAGATGATTCAGGGAGTGCTTTCGTAGCTCGGAGGCAACAGAGCTTCAAAGGCAAACCCAAGTTTGAAGGTCCAAAGAATAATGATGGACGGGAAGGATCTTCTACGGGAGATAAGAAGCGGTTCAAGTGCTACCGGTGTGGAAAGCTTGGACACTTCAAAAAGGACTGCAGAGTCAAGCTGAAGGAAACAAATATGGCAGAATCAAAAGCTCATGCTGAAGACGAAGAATGGGGAAAATGCTTCACGGTGGAGGCTGCATCTTCAGGTACATCCAAAACTAAAAATCTGGGAAATGATTGGATCGTGGATTCTGGTTGTAGCCATCATATTACCGGAGATGAGAAGTTATTTTCTAGTCTTCAAAGTCATGACGGGAAAGAAGCCATTATTACCGCGGATAATTCAGTCCACCGGGTTGAGAAGGAAGGGACTGTTGTCATTGAAGGAGATGATGGAAGTCCAATCACTCTCAAGAATGTATATCATGTCCCTGGAGTAAGGAAGAATCTTCTCTCAGTGGTGAATGCGGTAGATTCAGGTAACTACGTTTTATTTGGCCCAAAAGATGTTAAATTCTTGAAAAATATTCAGGAATTAAAGGCAGACGTAGTTCACACCGGAGCACGGGTTAAAGATCTTTATGTCTTATCTGCTTCCAACACTTATGTGGAGAAGATGAGTACGAATGATAATGCCTTTATATGGCATGCTAGGCTTGGTCATATAAATATGACTAAGTTGAAGGTTATGGTGAATAAAGATCTGGTGAATGGGCTCCCAAAGTTGAAGATTCAGAATGAAGGAATACTTTGTGAAGGTTGTCAATATGGAAAATCACATAGGCTTCCATTTGACAACTCTACTTCACGATGCAGCGCTCCATTGGAGAGGGTCCATAGTGACTTGATGGGTCCAACGAGAACATCCTCCTATTTCGGGTTCCGTTACATGTTGCTGTTCGTTGATGACTTCTCACGGTACACTTGGGTATACTTCGTGAAGGAAAAATCAGAGGTATTTTCAAGGTTTCAAGAATTCAAGGTCACCGTAGAAGGAGAGTTAGGTCGGAAGATCAAGACTCTAAGGACGGATAATGGAGGGGAGTTTATGTCAAAGGAGTTTCTCTCTTTCTGCCGGAAGCATGGTATCAAGAGAGAATTTACATGTCCATATACACCTCAACAAAATGGAGTAGCAGAAAGGAAGATCAGACATCTAAGCGAGACTTGCAGAAGCTGGCTACATGCGAAGAATTTACCTAAGGCCTTATGGGCGGAAGGTATGAGATGTGCAGCCTATGTCATCAACCGGATGCCGCTTAGTCCAAATAATATGAAGTCTCCATATGAGATGGTTCATAGGAAGAAGCCAACGGTGAAACATCTCAGGGTATTTGGATCAGTCTGCTATGTCCATGTGTTCGATTCTCATAGAACCAAGCTGGAGGCCAAGGCGAAGAAGTGCATCTTTGTCGGCTATGATGAACAAAGGAAGGGTTGGAGGTGTATGGATCCAGAGACACACAGGTACACTGTATCTCGTGATGTTGTCTTTGATGAAGTTTCTTCCTATTATGGACCTCCTCAAGTCTTGTTTGAGAAAGATGGTACGGGTTCCCTCAAAGGCGATGAACCAGCTGTTCAGATACCAAGTGAAGGTGGAAGTTCTGAACAAGAGACACAAGGTGAAAGGGGGAGCACTAACCAAGCAGAAGATGAGGAAGAAAACCATGGTTCCATGGCTAATAAACGGCCGAAACGGAATATTGTCAAGCCTGCTCGGTTCAGAGATGACAGTTTTGTCACCACTTACTCATGCTATTTTGCAGCTCCATTAGATGAAGAAGAGCCATCATCATATGATGAAGCAAAAGGAGTTAAAGAGTGGGAGACCGCAATGAAAGAGGAGATGGATGCTCTTAAGAAGAATGAAACTTGGGATTTGGTTCCAAAACCCAAGGATGTCCAACCCGTCTCATGCAAGTGGGTGTACCGTATTAAGCGAAGGACGGATGGAAGCATTGATAGATATAAAGGAAGGTTGGTTGCTCGGGGATTCTCTCAGAAGTATGGAGAAGACTATGATGAGACTTTCAGTCCAGTAGCGAAGATGACTACGGTACGTTCACTTTTATCTTTAGCTACAAGCTTTGGCTGGAAGTTATGGCAGTTAGATGTGAAGAATGCCTTTCTATACGGAGAACTTGATAAGGAAATATATATGGAGCAACCACCTGGTTACATATCAAGGGAGCATCCTGACTATGTGTGCAAGCTAAAGAAGGCTTTGTATGGGTTAAAACAAGCTCCAAGAGCCTGGTATGGAAAGCTTGCTCAGTTTCTTCAGTTCTGCGGGTTTGTCCCATCTAATTCTGATCCGAGTCTATTCCTCAAGAAGAATGGAAGAGTCCACGTGGTAGTTCTTCTTTACGTAGATGACTTGATAATCTCCGGAAATGATGAAGCGGAAATAGCTCGTCTACAAGAGGATATGTCAATAAGGTTTGATATGAAGAAGTTGGGTGAGCTTAATAACTTCCTTGGATTGGAGGTTGAAAGAGTAAAGGATGGAATATTCATCGGTCAACAAAGTTATGCGAGAAGGATTGTTGAGAAGTTCGGGGTACACGAAGGAAAGACACGTACTACACCAATGGATGTAAACATTAAGTTGAAGCGCGATGAAGGATCTCTGCTACCCAATCCTCGACCTTATCGATCTCTTGTAGGAAGTCTTCTGTACTTAACCATTACAAGACCTGACATTTCCTTTGCGGTTGGTCTTGTAAGTCGGTTTATGCAGACACCGAGGAAGCCACATCTAGAAGCAGCGAAGAAGATCTTGAAGTATGTGAAGACAACACTTGGCATGGGTTTGGTGTATAAGTACAATGCCAAGGTCTCTCTCTATGGTTTCACGGATGCAGACTTTGGTGGAGATCTGGATGATCGGAAATCAACTTCGGGCTATGTGTTTCTGTGTGGAGACACAAGTGTTTCATGGTGCAGCAAGAAGCAAGCAACAGTGTCGCTGTCAACAACTGAAGCGGAGTATAAAGCTTCAACACTCGCAGCTCAAGAGTGTATTTGGCTTCGAAGACTCCTTGAAGACTTGTTCGAGCCAATCAACAAGCCAGTTACTATATATGGAGATAATCAGAGTGCTATCAAGCTGGCGAATAATCCGGTGTTCCATGCAAGGACTAAGCATATTGAGTTGGAACATCATTTCATACGGGAGAAGGTGCTTGATGGAACTATTGAAGCTTTGGAGGTTCGAAGTGAAGACAATGTTGCAGATATCTTCACCAAGTCACTGCCAAAAGGCCAGTTTGAGCTACTTCGTTCAAAGCTCGGGATTGTTGACAAAATCAAGTTTAAGGGGGAGTATTGAAATTAAACTTGATTTTGGGATAAGATATTTGTGTAGAAAAATCTAGATATTATGGTAGAAAAATCTTAGAAGTAAGGAGGTTATAGATAAGATATTTGTGTAGAAAAATCTAGATTTTTATGATAAAAATCTAGATATTATATTAAAAAAATCTAGAAAATTAATAAATATCTAGGTTAAGGAGGTTAGAGTAGAAAAATCTAGATTTATGTTGTAAGATCTTTTGAAGGCTATAAATACCTCATCACCCCCCTCATTTGTAAGATGTACAAGAAGTTGAAAAAAAAAAAAAGTGTGTTCATCATAAGTTCAAATACTCTCTCTAAAATTCTTTCAAGTATTCTCTAAGTGTTCTTCCATATTCATTCTCATACTTAGAGGGTTATTCTCTTGGGTTTCTCTGGTATTACGGTCTTGGGCTAGTGCAAAGCAGTATCGGTGTTGGTTTCTTTACAAAAGACACTATGAAGCTATCCTAAAATCACTCTATTTAGCCGGAAGGGGGAAGATTTTTTGGCTGAATGAGGCTTTGGTGTGGCAAAAGAAAGTACTTTGGTGTGGCATCACCAAGACTTTGGCTCTTTCCAAGCCAAGGAAATAGTGAACCATCAAGAAACCGTTCTTGTTAACAGAGGTTACCAGATCGTTGAAGTTAAGCCTCAGGTAAAAAACAATGAACTCAATATAGTAATATCTCCAAGTCATAATGTCTCTGTTTCATTGCATTAAATCTGAAGCAATCCTTATATTGTCTGCATTATACATAGTCCTATACTGATTTTTTTTTGGAGTAACAGGGGGTAAGCAAAGGTCTTGTCTTGTCACAGGGAAAGTTCTTAGCAAAATGGTTGAAGAATGCATTGGGGACGATGAGATGTTTGAGAGCATGACAACAGCACTCTCGGATCAACACTGTCTCAGTCCACAAAGATATTGGCGTGCACTGTGCAGAGAGAACCGAGCAAAGGCAAGTAACTTCCTGGATGAAGTAAGCGACGTGGTGAACTTGGTTCAAGGACTTGCCAACACTTGGAGTATGATCAGAGACCAGAGTCTCCATTGAAAGCATGGTATGATTAAGAAATCAGAGACGGATCTTTCCCCATTGTGTTTTTGTATATATTTTTTTTAGTATCAACACGTTTATAAAGCAAAATAGAAAACAAAACAACCCATAAAATTTGTCTTTTCTCAAACTCACTCTCTCTGACTTAAACAATGGAGGAAAAAAAAAAAGAGCTCAGTCACAACCATATCACATCCGAAATATCAGAAGAATGCGGAGGACCAAAACCTTTGCTCAAGCCAAATACATCAATGCTCAAATTTTCGCAAAAGCTAGAAGAAAACAATATCAAGTAGTAACCCAAGTTATAAAAATCTACCAGCCCAAGATTGAACCACTGAAGCCCAACATGAGCCGATGTAGACTGAACACTAGTTGGGACTCAAAGAAAGTCTACTTCGGAAGCGTTGTATGAGTTATATGCAATCAGAGATCTCACTCGGGGTTTTCTGTTCATGCAGACAAACTCAAATAAAAGAAATATTTTTCTTCTTCTTCTTCCTTGGCAAACAATACACTTCTCTCCTCACATCACACAAGTGAAACTCGATCAAACTATCCGAAACAGAGCACCTCTTATCGACTAAAGTACCTCTCTTTGGCATTTCTTTTTGTTTATCTTTCCTTTTTTATTTTGTTAGGCCAATCTTTTTGATCACAACAATGTGTCAATTTCTAAGATAATCTGCAATGTATCCGTCTACCCAAAAAGAAAACATAAAGTGCATGGACAATGTGTGTTTCCCATTGACTGAATAGAGAATTAAGAATCTATAAAGAAACGAATCAGTCATCAGTCATCACCAATTCCATAGATTAATTTTTTTTAAAGAATGTAAAATTTACTCTCACCAATAAAAAAACGGTTCTCTTACAGCAAAGGAGTAAGAGTTTGAACTTTGAGACAGAAATTGAAAAGTTGCACAAAACAAAAGGGGAGAGCAGCTGGATTTAGTGTCTAAGTGCGGCAAACCATGTAACAAGGCCTTCCTCGTACTTGTGATCGACAACAGGCTGGGATGTTTCTGCAATTGGATTACGAGTTTTTTTCTGTTACGAGTCTAGCTCTGCCTGGAAAGTTCTTCAACTAGCAATGTTGTGTTCGATACCTACTTCAGCAGAAAGACCAAACATGGCTCAAATTGTTCGTGAACCAAACGAGTCTCTAATGCTCGAGAACTCGAGAAGAGGAAAGAGCCAAGAGGTGCGCTCAAACAACTCGAGTGAAGTGAGCACAAGCACTGATATGGCTCGTTGACTTCATTCTGTTTTAATCATTTACTCTGATGTTTTTATGGGATGTAAACAAGAGAAAAAAGGGCTCGTCTTTTTTTTTTTTGTAAATTTCACCAAATTAAAACCAAGAACCCAACAATGTTAAACTCTACATTTAAACAACCATTTAAGAGCTCAAAGTCATACCGCTTGTTCTTGGCTGCAATTATCTATGAACCCTCTATGATCTATGTAACACAGTCTCTGGTGAAGATAGCCATCAACTCAACCTCAAGTTCCTTGTCATCGGGCTTCATTACATACTTGTCTAAGAAAGTTTGATCAGTAATCGCAAAGACAGCCGACAATGAAGGAAGTTCACTCCCCATCAAGCCTTTGGACAAGAGAGCTTTGATTACGTTACACCTTGGGACAATCCTCTTCTCCATGCTTAATCCAAATACCGCAGGGAACAGAACCAGGGCCTTGAGTGGCCAATCCATCTGCTTCAACAAAAACTCAGTCTTCTTCTTCAACGTCTCCGCAGAAAATCCAATGCACATAGGATTGCGCTTGACCATCAACGTAAACTCATCTTGGGTGAATCCTAGCCCTAGATATGTCTCAATGGAGTCTGCTATCTTCTTCTCGGACAATGCCAGGAAGACTGGCCACTTCTTGAACAGTGCCCATACATCTTCCACCTCAAAGCCTAACCTTTTATAGGCGTTGGTCTTTTCTTCTATTGTTTTGTCGCTCATTTGGTAAACATAGTGCAGAGCTTGGACAAACTTTGAGGTGGTCGGATCAAAGCCCATCCCAACGACCTTCTTAATGGTATCTTCAAATTTTTCTTTTCCACATACAGTTTTGAAATTGGAGAGGAGCAAAGAGAATAACAGGTTCTGAGGCACTCCCAACTCTCTCAAAAGCGACACATTTCTGATTATATTCCGCTGCCTACTACCCTCTGGCAAAGAAGAATGACATAAAGTTTTGAACTTGGAGCTCTTATCGGCTTCAATAATCTCTTTGGCCAAGTCATAGTATATGCTGATAGTCTTGTCACCTTTCATTCCCAAGATTTTAGGAACTTTCGAAAGAATCTCAGTGAGCTCAGAGCTTGAAGCTCCTCTAGACTGCAGAGACTGAAGCTTGCGAGCAAGAGATTTCTCAGCATCTGCCACAAGCACTTGTGGGTAATCCGTAACGATGGTGGAGATCTGAGAATCTGTGAATCCGTGACTTCTAAATAGACTCAGAACGGAATCTGGCTTACCCATGTCCTCGAAACTGACTCTCCTAGAGATTGATTCCGCGAGTTTTGAAGTTAGACCCAGTGAGTCAACGAGGTAAGAGACAGTAAAGCTCTTCCTTTTTCGATTATCTTGAAGGCTCACATCAGCAGCAGCAGCACTTGAAGAGGACAAGGAATTGGAGAAAGCAGTTCCATTTTCCCCGAGCTTCACTGAGCATCCCAGATTAAGCCATTTGTGTAGCTTGAGCGACTTTCTTCCATGGAGAAGCAGAGAATACATGGCGAATTGCGATTACCAAATGCTTGAAACGATTCGAGAAGACGAGAGGATAAAATCTCAAACTTACTCCAAACGTACACAGATGGTCAGTGGAAGAAATAAATACTCACTCTCACTCATAGTTTCGAGTGCCCGTAAAGATCGACCAGTGTTCGAGTTATCGAGAATCCAAATTTAGGGGAAGGCGAAAGATGCAATTAGGGTTTATGAGCAATCCTTAATTACGAGAAAAGAAAAAAAAAACGAAAAGAAAAGAGCGTTACATAAATACGAACCAGAGAGATTTGTTCCTTCTTAAGTTATTTTTGAGTTACAAGAGAGTGAGGATTAGAGTAACTCCTAATTTTGAAACCAGTCTACACGAACCTGTTATTTTTTTGGGTAATTGAGGAATATATTACCTAAATTAGATTATTAACAGATCTAAATTAAAAATTAATAAAATAAAAAAAATTAAAAGTAATTTTACGTTTTGCCTTTACTATAAGTCTAAACATCCAATTTACTCTCTTTTTCCTTTAATTTGTCCTTTTCAATTTATATACTATAGTTTGTAACACAAAACACTTTTGTAATATGAAAATTTATTTACTCTAGTGGTTAATTAAATAATTTATTAATACTTCTATATTAGGAGATCTGATGTTCGATTTCTAGAGAAAAAAATGTAATATTATATAAAAAGTTCTCAGCATGGTGTAAAATGTGAATATATAGAACTCTTCATGAGAGTATGATGCAAATAAATTCCAATTATTATATATTCTTGTGAAACAGGTAAAATTGTCTGCTAAAATTTTGTTCTTATAGTTGTTTTTTAAAAAAATACAATAAAAATATTTCAAACTAGAAAAAAAAAAGATCCAGTGTGTAATTATGATATTCATGATCATGATGTTTTTAATCTTCAAGTATATAAAGCATATGTACCAGTACGAGTAATGAAAACAATAAAATACATTTGCATTTGGTGATGTATTGAATAGAGGATTTGGAGGGATTTTTTATGATTTGGATTAATTAAAAATTGTTAAAGTTTATACTATTAACCTTACTTAGATGTGATTTATAAAATACTAGGTGACTCACCCGCACATATGCGTATGATTGAATATTATTTTTATTTTTCTAAGATCAAATATGAAATAATGTTATATAATTTTTAGTTGTTGTTTTAATTATGGTTATTGTTTTGGATTAAATTATAATGATTTGCATTGTTTTGGATTAATTTTTATTTGGCAAAATTTTCAATTTTCATTTATGATTTTTGTTTTGTTTTTCTAATTTTTTTGTTTTTTTATATCTTGTAAATATGGTTAATTAAGATTACTTTTATTATTTTATGTTATCTTGATAAAAAAATTATTTTATAGGCTTTTTCTATATACACGTGTTGGTTTTTTATTTTTTTTTGTAAATCTACTGATCAGTTAAATATTAAATCCAAAATTTTAGGTTTGATTTAGGGGGTTTAAACCTCTTTAGACCCATTAAAATTGGGAAAAATTATATAATTATAAATTGATCTTTTAACTTTCTAAACCACCATATTCTAAAATATAGCGATTCTAAAATAAAGCTGTATACCCCTTAGAAAGAGTAGATGTATATTTTTATTAGAAATGGTAGATGTATATTTGTAATTCTAAAACAAATGATCTTAAAATCATGTTGGATATTGATCTTGACAATCGTAAATATGTATTATAAAAATCGATAATTCTAAAATCAACTATTTTATATCTAAGAAAACATAAACAAAACATAATTAAATGTTTATAATATTTCTTTATAAACAACATTTTTTGTGTCCTTTTTTAGCTTCCCTTTCTTTGTCAATAATAAGAATCTTCAGATTATACATTGATTTAACTTTGGAAACTGCAAACTTTGTAAAATAGAAATTTAAAAATTCAAAATTTATTATATTGCAAAAAGAAAATAAAACTTGGATAGTTATCAAAAAGTAAAATAAAATAAATATGTAAAAAATAAAAATGAAATTGCAAAAACTAAAATGAAAAATTTTGAAAGTAAAACTTCCCATTATTTTTAGAAATTTAAACTTTTATTGCAAAAGAATCATAATTAGATAGTTATAGAAAAGTAAAATAAAATAATCTGATAAAGAAGAAAAAGGAAATTGCAAAAACTAAAGAAAAATAAATTAAAAAAAAACTTTGAGATTTTTACCTTTTACTTTCAGATTTAGGTATGTGGATATTTCCTTTTTTAATTTTAATTAATATTGGGATATTCTTTTTTATTATTCTTGTAAACACCTTTATAAATTAATAATTGTATTCGATATAATAATTTTAACTCAAAAAGTTTAAAAACGAATAGGAAATTCCAAAAACTTTAAAAAGGAAATTTAGAAAGTAAAACTTCCATTTATTTTTATAAAAATGTTTTGAATTTATAAAAAATATATTTTGATAAAATATATATATATTTTTTTAAAAATTCTATTATAGCGAAAATAATTAAAAATTGAATAGTTCTTGAGAAGTGAAATAAAATATTTTTTCAAAAAGAAATAAAATATTTTTTTAAATAATAAAAAGGAAATTGCGAAAATTGGAAAGAAAAATTTGAAAAATCAAACTTGTAAATAAGAAATAGAAAATTGCAAAAACATAAAAAAAAATTTAAATTCCTTTATTTTCTAAAACATGTTTTTAATATATAAATATTTATTTTATAAAAAAGGAACTAAAAATTTCCTTTTTAAAAAATAAATAAATTTTAAAAAAGTATTTCATTAAAAGTAAGTTATTTCCTTTTTAATATGATTTATAAAAAAAGCTTTTCCTTTTCTTAATTTTTCGTTTTTATACCTATACAAAAATTATTTTATGTTTTAAAATTCATTCTTTTTATTAATGAGCTTTTTTAAAAAAAAATCACTAAACAAAAAATATATTAAAAGGTTCAGTAATGGCAAACTAATATAATAATTGGAATTCATTAAGGGTATCTATGTAATCAACCTCGTTAGAGTTAACGTGAGCTCGACACGTAGGAAAGTGACTTCTCAAATAATATTATAGAGATATTTAGATTAGACATTGATTTAACTTTGGAAACTGCAAACTTTGTAAAATAGAAATTTAAAAATTTAAAATTTATTTTATTGCAAAAAGAAAATAAAACTTGGATAGTTATCAAAAAGTAAAATAAAATAAATATGTTAAAAACAAAAATGAAAAATTTTGGAAATAAAACTTCCCTTTAATTTTAGAAATTTAAACTTTTATTGCAAACGAATTAAAATTAGATATTTATCCAAAAGTAAAATAAAATAAACTGATAAAGAAGAAAAAGGAAATTGCCAAAACTAAAGAAAAAGAAATTAATCAAAAAAACTTTGAGATTTTTTCCAAAAGTAAAATAAAATAAATTGATAAAGAAGAAAAAGGAAATTGCCAAAACTAAAGAAAAAGAAATTAAACAAAAAAACTTTGAGATTTTTTCCTTTTATTTTTAGATTTAGGTATGTCGTATGTGGATATTTTCTTTTTTAATTTTAATTAATATTGGGATATTCCTTTTTTATTATTCTTGTAAACACCTTTAAAAATCAATAATTGTATTCGAAAACTGAATAGGAAATTCCAAAACATTTAAAAAGGAAATTTAGAAATTAAAACTCCCATTTATTTTTATAAAAACGTTTTGAATTTATAAAAAACTATTTTGATAAAATATATATTTTCTTAAAAGCAAATTTCTATTATAGCGAAAAATAATTAAAATTGAATAGTTATTAAAAAGTAAACAAAAAATATTTTAAATAATAAAAAGGAAATTGCAAAAATTGGAAAAAAATTTGAAAAATCAAACTTGTGAATAAGAAATAGAAAATTGCAACAATTTTTTTTTTTTTATTAAATTCCTTTATTTTCTAAAACATGTTTTTGATATATAAATAGTTATTTTATAAAAAAAGAAACTAAAGCTTTTCGTTTTCTTAATTTTTCGTTTTTATACCTATACAAAAATTATATTATGTTTTAAAATTAATTCTTTTTATTAATGTGCTTTTTAAAAAAAATCATTAAACAAAAAATATATTAAAAGGTTCAGTAATGGCAAACTAATATAATAATTGAAATTCATCAAGAGTATCTCTGTAATCAACTTCGTGAGAATTAACGTGAGCGCGACACGTAGGAAACTGACTTCTCAAATAATATTATAGAGATACTATTAGAAATCAATTAAAATTTTAATACCTTACTATGGGATTATCCAAACGACAACATTCGCTGGCCAAAAAAGAAACCAAACGACATATCAAACTGATAGACCACATGACAAAACATTAACAGTGATCAAAACACATGACTACATGCGACAGATTATTACAAAAGGAATAAACACAACTTGAAGAAAACCCGCACATCGCTTGGTTTTTAAACCTTTGGCTCCAAAAGACAACATCAACCGGAGGGACCTATCATCGTCTCGGGAACAACAAGACTATCAAACTCTTCCGCAGTAAGAACACCTAACTTCAGAGCCGCGTCCTGTAGGATAAAAAATTTTGAAACTCAAGAACTAACAAACTGATACAGTCATACAGACAAGAAGGACCTATATATAACAAGGGATTTATGATCTGCATTGAAGAAGAATGATTCGAACTCCAAAAATAGAGCAGCAGGTATATAATTTTGCTAACAAACTGATGCATGACAAGAAGAACCTGTTTAATTTCTCTTGTAGCATATCAATTTTCAATTTGCTCTAGTCTGTTCGATTTTCGTGATAAAGAAGCGTAAAAAGTTTGTTGTTTACCTTCAATGTAGATCCTTCTTTGTGAGCTTTCTTGGCAACTGCTGCAGCATTGTCATAGCCGATTTTCTGGTAAAGGAGACAATGATTTGGATAACAAAGCATTGAAGTAAATTCAGTTATAAAAGCGGAGTTAAATATTAATTTGGGGACTTACTGGATTCAATGATGTCACAAGCATAAGAGACTACAGAGAAATACATAAGAAAAAATAAATACAAGAGATCATTTTCACATTGGTGGATACTTTTAAGACCAGCAAATAAAGGAGAAGAAATTCTTAATTACCTCGTGCAATAGCTTTGAGATCCTTTCTCTGTTGGCGTCAATGCCCCTCACACAGTTTTTCTCAAACGAAGCTGAAGCATCTGCTATCAATCTGATCGGACTGTCAAAGATGGGATGTATCAAATAATTAAGAATGATATGTTTTTTATATATTGGAAATAACTTGAAGAGCAAGATACACTGAGCAAACGAAGCTCTTGGTACTTGCTCTTCAAGTTATCTCCAATAATATAGAATCAAACAAATAGACACACAAGGAAAGAGAGGTTAACTTACATGCAAGAGAGCGCTTGCGATCACCGGCTTGAATACATTCAATTCGAAATGACCGTTTGACCCACCAACTGTCACAGCTACATGGTTCCCCATAACCTGAAATATTATAGGATGCAACCAAAAGAGTCATGAACAACTTCGATTCTATGTCAGTAAGAATGTATTGATGAACAGAAGTTACCTGAGCACAAACCATAGTCAAGGCCTCACACTGCGTAGGGTTTACCTTACCCTGAGATATAGAGATAAAAGGAGGTTAAAGATCATTTGAATCAAAACTAAAGGACAGAAGAACAGATTCTGAATTATACAGGCATGATGCTGCTTCCTGGCTCATTTTCAGGTAGAACAAGTTCACCAAGACCACATCTTGGGCCACTATATGAAGACAAGTTAACCCGTAAGAACATATGTATATAGTGCATCTTGAAGAAAGATAAAAACGAATATGTATATACCTTCCAAGAAAACGTATGTCATTGGCGATCTTCATCAACGACGTGGCGATTGTGTTAAGAGACCCACTGGTTTCAACACAAGCGTCGTGTGCAGCCTAACAAAAAGCAGAATAATATTCAGCAACTGATTTTCACCGTAATCTTATCTCGTAGGTTTAGAGGCTAACCAGAGCTTCAAACTTGTTTTCTGCAGTGACAAACGGCAAGTTTGTTTCTTCAGCTACTGCAGCAGCTATCTTCACATCAAACCTGAACAGATAGATATTACCAACAATGGACTAAGATGAGATGAACTTGAGATGGAAATAAAACTACAAAATGAGATTATACCCTTTCTTGGTGTTTAATCCAGTCCCTACAGCAGTTCCACCTTGTGCAAGCTGGCCAAGCATTTCTTGCAAGTTAGAGCTCAATGAAAATTGGAAAAAAAGCAGAGGAAATCAGATCCTCCAAAGATATCATTTCCCAAAACCTGATAAAGTCGTGGTAGAGTGCATGTGACTCTATTAAGTCCATACTTAACCTGCAGATCAATTTTCTTTCTAATTGAATTCCACAACGCGTGTGTGATTTTTTACTTTTGCTATACAAAGACAATTAATTTTCTGAAGAAGTAACTTACTTGAGTAGCATAGCCACCAAATTCTTGTCCTAGCGTCAATGGTGTAGCATCTTGTGTGTGTGTTCTTCCAATTTTTACGATATCTTTGAACTCGAAGGACTGGCAGAGATGAGGTGATTAAGTTTGAAATGCAGAGCAGATCGATCAGTGAAACTTGAGTGCATATACATCAATACATGGAAACATAAATGCGAAGATGACTATAAGAAGGTCTAATACAGCAAGTCAGGCCACAGGTGTTTGATTATGACACCATTTATGTCGACTTCTGAGTAAGTTTCATGTTAAAAGACTTGAGCGACTATATCAAGTGTGGAGAAAGGTCAAACCTTAGACTCCAGAGTCCTATGCAAAGTCTTTAAACTAGGAATGAGCCTCGAAGTAATCTCGGTTACAGCTGCAATGTGCATGACCTAGACAAAACCAAAATCAATACAGAGCGTCACTTAGTATTTGAGAGGGAAAATCTGTTTCATAAACAGCGTAATATTAAAGATGAGATTGTGAGTTAAAACAATCAGGCCGCAACTCAAAACATGCAAATCAAAACTATACAGTTGGAAAGGTGTCGTTAGAAGATTGTGATCTGTTGACATGGTCATTTGGGTGCACACATCTTTCACCGCGTTTGCGACCAAGAATCTCAGCGGCTCTATTAGCAATGACCTGCGAATTGTAAGAGCAAAAACCACAAAGCCTTAACTTGTAGCACAAGACAATGATATCATAAACAAGAAAACATTCATATATACATAAGTTCACGAAATTACCTCATTAGCATTCATATTATTACTCTGAGTGCCACTACCAGTTTGCCATACAACAAGGGGAAAATGATCATTCAGCTTTCCATCTGCTACTTCTTGTGCAGCTTGCATTATGGCTTCCCCAATCGTTGGATCAAGACCATACTCCATGTTAACCTAAAAGAACTCAAACCTAATATATAATTAATCCACCAAAAAAATAGTGCTTAAAAGAAAAAACAAAACCTAAACCTTGGCAGCGCATTTCTTCAAGACACCAAACGAGCGGATGATTGGTTCGGGCATTCGTTCGCCCTCACCACCGATCTCGAAGTTCTGTAACGATCTCTGCGTTTGTGCTCCCCACAATCTGACACAGAAACAACAATAATTAACACACTAGTGTGAAATATTTGTCTTCCCTATATGGACATGAGATATACGTAGCTAGCTAGTAATATTAAAGATGAGATCCCCAACTTATCGGAAGCAACTTGGATTGGCCCGAAGGTGTCTCTCTCCTCCCTAAACGACGTCGAATAATCTCTTCTTGCCATCCTCTGTTGTTGCTTGACGGCTACGTCAGCGTATTTGGACTCGTTCTGCATCTCTCCTTCGAACTGCATTATCAACTCCGGGTACGTATGCAGAGCTATTTGGGGGGTCTATTAATAACCGTTGGATTTATTGGCATTTTCTTTCGATCATCATCATTGTGTTTGTCTAATGGGCTGGTGATGAACATGAAGAGGCAAGTTTCGTTAATTATTTTCTTCCCTCGACATGCATTATTATTTCGTAGTACTAATCAGTCATAAGAGGCCACATCAAGCATTACCCAAATGGGTCACCATAATTGAGAAGGGTGGGTCACATGACCCCCCCTAATAGAATCTAGTATATAGGATCTTGTTTGCATTTGAATTGTGATTTATTGTGGTGCACTGATTGAAATCTCTTAATCTGCCATCATAATCATATAGCTTTATATTTTATCTATTTCTCATTTAATCATTTGTGTGAACGGACTGAAATCTCTTATTACTTGTTCTAAAAACATTTTTAGCCAATTACATTATCTTATATAATTTCCTTTATTGCACAATTTGTTTAGTTTATTTCACGAAACAGTAACAACTCTGCTTACGGGCCTACGAAGACGTGCATTCTTCTGCTTCCAGACGTATATTTATTTTTTTTGAATTATACTGAGGTATCCCAGGCCGAAGCCCAGACTAGCCCACTAGGCCGAAGCCCTTTGCGCGGTCCTCAGTCGCCGGCGATGCCCAAAGTTTAATCTCCCGGTGGCCAAGTGGAATCGAACTGCGGGTACCGTATCGGGGGCTCCCCTCAAGTACCACTAGCCTAAGACCACTTGGTTTCCAGACGTATATTTAATAGTACACAATGTAGAATTAATTTCCACTGTCATGGCTTTAGTTAAGAACTCGTTTCTTTAAGCCCAATAATCTCTCAAGTCTGAAATATATAATTGTTGTCCCTGTAGTGTAGGGCACACTTACACTAACCACTCCTCACTTTGCATCACAAGAATAGTCATGAACACACTCATTCTTTCCAACATGCTAACATGAACTCATCAGATGATCAAATACGGCCACGAGTCACATATCGTCTCATGCTCGTAAACACACAAATCCATCTTATAGTCCATCACATATTAATGATCACATCACCCTGTCCATTACATCTGTTGCAAAAACCCGTTTGACATATGGAAGAAAGTTTCAAGAACCTATAGAAGTATCTGTTTTTCAGGTTGGGAAAAAGGTACAGTCTTAAGTTAATTTCCATGTCGGATTGAATATATAAAGAAACGGGTCGGATCCAGATCAAACTGAGATTACAAAAGTCTAAACTGGGGTTCCAGAGATTCAAAAAAATAAAAGGTAAAAACTGGACAAGCCTTCTGGTCTATGAAATATGACCTCTGGTGAAGGTATTCATTTTGCCATCTCATGAAACCTTCACTCGGTGAAGAAACAGATACATGCTAACGTGCCATAGGAGCCATTTGGGTGCTTGTGCTGATCACCTCACTCGAATCCATTGAGCGTCCATCTTGACTCCTTCCTTTTATTGAGTTTTCGTACATTAGACACTCGTTTAGCTCATGAACAATTTGAGCCATGTTTGGTCTTTCAGCTGACGAAGGTACCGTACACGACATTGCTAGTTCAACCACTTTCCAGGCAGAGCTAGACTCATAACTCCCTTTGAGGTTTGGGTCCATTATACTTTCGATATCTCCTATTGAGAGCATACACCTCACCCATTCTGCTATGTGAGGCTTTTCACGAGTTTGATCAATCACGGGGTGGTTTGTGATTATTTCTAATAATACAATGCCGAAACTGTAGACATCACTCTTCTCGGACAACCGCTGTGTTTGGAAATATCTGCAAAAATATGAATTGTAGATAAGTAAAGAAGGAAGATATAGCCTTGGAAGTTAATGACAATGCTTACTCCGGATCGAGGAATCCAGGAGTTCCGACAACAACTGTCGACACATGAGTTTCACTCCCAACAGGGAAAGATCTTGAAAGCCCAAAGTCACCAAGTTTCGCTTGAAAGTCTTCATTCAACAATATATTTGTACTCTTGACATCTCTATGAATCATAGGCGGTTTGCAACCGGTATGTAAGTATTCCAAACCTACAAAGTTGGTGGAAAAAGGAATATGAACATAGCTTAGAGAGTGATCTCTGAAGATGGATTTTGACAAAAACACAAACCAAGTGCAGCCTCTGCCGCTATTCTTAGTCTAGTTGGCCAGTCCAAGAATGAGGAGCCTTCTTTTCCTGCATTAACCAGTACATATTATCACTTATCAACATATACCCAAAGCATATAGTTATGGAAAAATGTTTACCTGAGAGATGCTCTTTTAAGTCTCTATTTTCCATGAAATCGTAGACCAGTGCCAAGTGATTTCTTTCATCACAATATCCAGCAAGGTTTACCAAATTATTATGGTGAACTCTCATTAAAAGTTCGACCTAGCAACCGATGCAAAACACAAAGATCCCGTTGAGAGTGATTTTAAAAGATATATCACTCGGAAGATATACTTTTGAGGATGATATATTAAACATACCTCAGCCTTGAACTGCTTATATCCTTGAGATGATGATTCAGATAGTACTTTAACAGCTACTTGCTCGATATCGTTCAGATAACCGTGATAGATTTTCCCGAAACCTCCTTCACCAAGAATCTTCTGGAAATTATTTGTCATTGCCATTACCTCTCTGAATAGCTGAACCTTCTCTTTGCTGTTTCGATTGATGGTCGTACATCTGCAAGAAAAGATTCAAAAAACTCTATGAGAACTCATTGTTTTTATGGTATTTTATGATGTCTCTAGATTGACGAGTTTGCTGCAAATACCCTACCCTCTCTTCTTGACAGTTTTCTTCGTACGCCAATGTAAATGGCAGCAAGCACAACCAGGACAATGGTGATGGAAGCAACTGACGCAACAAGTGCTACTGGGATATTCTTTTTGGATGATGTACCTAATAGTGGGTTTCCATGAAGGCTACATAACACAAGCGTTTCAACATTTACTTATTACACAGACTTTGTCTGGATTAAAGAATCAGCAAGAAAGTACAAGAGAACTTTACATTAAGACCAATCCTTCAATATTTTGCATATCAAGAAGAGCTTGCGGAATCGGACCACTTAAACTATTATAGCTTAAGTTTCTGTTAAGGAAGAGAAGAATTCCGTCAAGATTAGTAGAAAAACAAAATATTGGCGTATACATGTTTTCTGAGTGACTTACAAGAACAACAAGGCCATGGTGGATAGAAATTCGGGCACTCCTCCGGTTAACTTGTTACTTGACAAGTCCCTAAGAATAGAAGATAAATACTATTTATTTAGAGAACAATTATTCTCTTAGCGAACATAGGAGAGGCAATACTTACAGAACTTGAAGCTTGGTCAGATTTTGAATGGTAGGTGATATGATACCGGATTGTCCAGTTGAGGATAAATTTCTGGTTACATGATGAGAAACTCATGTCAAGCTCAAGAAGTATCTTAATTAGGACCGTGTATGTTTTATATTGAATCAATAGTGTGAAAGAATAGACGTACAGGGAAATGATTCTCAGTGGTACAGACGTATCAGTGTTGTTGCTGCATTTGAGATAATCGGATGGTTTAGGGATGCAGGGATCTCCACTTCCTTTGCTTAATGCATATGCAGCTAGGATTTTCTCAAACGCAATGACTGAAATAGAATCCAACGAATGACAGGAACCAGCATATGATGTAACTAAATAGATCAAAGGAGTTTTGATATATATATATATATATATATATATATAAAAGGCTATTTGGCTTACGTACCATCATCTTCATATGTAGCTGATTCTGAAATCTCATGTACCGTGAAAATCTCAATGGCGTTAATTAGAGGTGGAAGAGCTGAAGAGGGAGTTTTTCTCAGTTCCAAGCTGCATTCCGAATCATTGCAGTTTAAAGGTACCTTGTTGTATACGGTATCTACCATTGACGTCGAAGGCCTATAAGCTGTTGAAGTAATGACTCCGTTGACCAAAATGTCGAATATCCTAGTTTCATTGGCTCGTAAAACTTGTAGTTCAAGAAAGTGAATGTAGATGTAGAACTGGTCTGTTGAACTTGAAGTAGTCCAGGACATGTTCAGAGGTGAACTGGCATTCGTTGGTATAGCAGCCGTCCTAATTGCAGCTGGTGGCGGGTCATAAGAATTAGAATTTTCTATAATGACACTGTTGTTGTTTATCATCGTCACGTCATCATAGGAGAATGGATACCACTTACGATCATGGACATCGTCAGGATACCTAACAAGAATCTCCATTTAGCCATAAATAAGAAATCATCTATAACAGGAAACTTAAATATGTTAATCCAAAGCTCCGAGCTATAGGTTAATGGGATAAAACATATCTATATGATATACAAATCTAGCACATAGTTGTCAGAAAAAAAAAAACGCAATCGTATAGGCAGTAAACGTACCTTATAGTGCTAGTGAAATTGCTAAAATACAATCGAGCAAACATGTTCAGGGAGCCGTTTCGAGTAGCATAAACATTATTACTCAATGGCCGAAGCTCTAAGGCTGAAATGAATGGTACTGTTGATGTTGTCTTAACAAGACAAACCTGCAAAGTGTTTGACCATGTGGTGTGAATGATTTCTTCAGACGTACTATATTCTCTGTCCAGTGACTGCAGTGATGCCCAGTTGCTATCACGGTCGTCCAGACGATTATTTATTGTTGCCCACAAAGTCTTGCCTATATACAGATCGAAGGTTGGGTGACTGTCAAGACCATCGTAGTTTCCATACACAAACAAAGCTCTGACCAAATAGCGAGTGTCTTGCGTGACATTTAGGTTATAGCAGTTTCGTATCCCATCGGGAAAGTATCTTAGAGTTGTATACGCCTTCAAATAGTCTGCCTCCAAATGTTTCTGGATTCTACCACTTTTCCCGCCCTCGACAAAATTGGCGTCCGAGGAGTAATTTATTTTATTAGATGAATCGGTGTAAGGCGGCTCATTAGCGGATAGCCCACAATCCAAGCTGATAAATCCTGGTAAAAGAAAAAACAAGGTTTCATATTGATCCTGAATAAAAAGATAACGAACCAATCTAATTATACCTTCTTGGTCCTGAGAAAATACGAGTTGTATAGTGGTAAAACCCCGAGCAGCGCGAATAGGAATTGACGACGACGACTTGTCATCTTCTGATTGCTTCCAGGGAAATCCACCAAAAGTGTTGAGAAGTACCAAATGATGCAAGGAACTCTTCTTGTCTAAAGTGAAAGTAACTTATAGATTCTTCATGTCGAGATTGTCCAATATAAATCAAACCAATCATACTAACAAATGAATATCTTTGTCAAGTATACTAAAGAACATGCCAGTCATAACTCACAACAATATGCTGGCCCTTAATAGTCAACGTGATGAAGAGACATTCACAAATAGAACGTCAAAACATTCACAGCACCAACATCACATATATATTATATATATACACCAACATGGTATATAATAAGAATGTTGGGCACCAGTCAGAACTCACAACAACACTATGCTGGCCCTTATAACACATATATATAAAGTTTGAATCTGAGGTACAAAGAGACTAATCTCCCCTTGCACTACCATTAAATTGGTTTCAATAACAAAATATATTTCCAAGTTACAAAAAAAGTTATGAAGAATTTCCTTGCTTTATATCATATGATATCCATTTCAGGGGCGTAGCCAGTACATTAGCTATGGGGTCATGTGCACCCATAAAAATAAATATATTCAGAATTTAATAGGTTAAATGATTATGATTTTGTTAGATAAAATGGTTAAAATATTATTATTTATACGAACTTGAGAATCAATGGTTTGAATTCATTGGTTAGTATTTTAATTGAAAGGTTGTGATAACGAAGACAGAGTGCTATACTTTCATTAATTTTCAGTTAATTAAATCATTTGCACCATATAATTTTTTATTTAAATGTATTTTTGTCACATTTTTATTTAAGATATTGTAACAACCAATATTTTTTCTCACATGATAATGTATTAATTGTATCTTAAAGAGGCCATATAGAAGATTGATTATACATAACAACTACATGGGTGTATTCAACTAAGGATTTGAGGTGATTTGTTTTAAAATCATAAATCCACTGTTATTCAACCATGAATTTAAAAAACCATTTAAAATCCAGTGTTATTGAACTTGTGATTTTAAAATGTACCCTCAAATCCACTATTATTGGAAATTATTTAAATGGTGAATTTCAGGAGATTTGCTGGAATTTGAAAGTGTTTTGGTGCAATTGCTTAGTTAAAAATATTAAAATCCAAATTTCATGGTTTTAGATGGGATTGTAGAGTTTTTTGATTAAAATCATTTCAACTTCCCTAATTCACCCAAAATCATCTCAAAACTCAAATCATCTCAAATCTCTTCAAATACAAGATTGAATACACTGTGTCTTCGGTGTCACCTGGTAATAATTTAAGACATTTTCCACCTTTGACATATGCTTCTCTTATGCATTCCACATTGCAGTGAAGAATCCTCGAACAAACACCTATTTTGTCTTGCTTCAGCTGCAGGTTCTTAATTAAGTATTTAGATAAGAACAATTAGTGAAGTATTCAAAATTAAATTTTTCAAAAAGAAAAGTATTCAAAATTAATCATAAAGTCTTTAATTTTATAGAATGCAATATCCAATGTCTTGAAACGAGCAAAGTATGTAATATATCTATACGATTAAATAGAAAATAATATGTATATCGATTAAAAGGTATATAACATTTTCTTTTCATACTTGGGTTAAGAGAACAACGAGATCAAATAATATAAGAAAAAAGTATGCTTGATGAAGCTATTTGTTATGAATCATGTGGTTTAATGGACTCAATATAAACCAATCCATCTATAGATTATTAACATAACCGGTCCTTAGTATAATTAGATGTTTTCCTTTATAGATAAGGAATAGGTTTATGTGATATTTCATTTTCTTGTTATGAGTAGTAAAAGGATAATTACATTTTCTCTACCTGGTGTAACCACTATATAAAGAGACCTTTGGTCTTCATAATAATACACACAGAACATTCAGTTCACAACACGTTATCAGCACGATAGCCCTAGAGACCCTAAGCAGCCGCAAAAACTTTAAAGAGTCATATCTTTCAAACCGTGCGAAACCAGAAGGCGATCTAGATATCAAATCGAAGCCCTCGACGAGACGAATCTACCAGTGAAAACCGCTTGTCGATCCGATATCGGACGCGCTCTCACGCACGCATACAGTGCACGACGATCCACCAAATAAACCAAGGAGATCCGATTTCAGCTTGTGTTTTCCGAGGTCTTTAGCTCCTGGTTCCTGTCCATTCAACATCCTAAGGTGATCAAGGTAATCCCTAAAGCTAAGAATAAGAGCAAATCGAATTGGACTAAGAAGATTAAGAAACCTTAAAATCAATCTATCTCTAGAACTTGTTTGTTCATGTTTAAACCAATATCTGAACTTGAACCTAAGCTAAGGATAAGACCTAGAATCGATTTGTATGTTTAAACATGTTTGATCTTTTGAAAAACACCAAAATCGAATTTGACATAAGCTATATGAAACCTTTAAAATCGGTTGACTTGTTTGAGATTATCTTGATGAACTTGTTTGCATGATAAAACCAAATCATATAGCTTGTTCCATCATCTCTTATAATCGGCCATATAAAAAGAAGGTTGAAATCGATTTGCCTTAATCCTAATCCAAATAGGAAATCTCTAATCTCTTCCTTTTAGGAAAAAGGAAAGTTTTAGAAATATCATTTTCCCTTTAAGGAATTATCCTTTTAATTGTTTTTCCTTTTCTTAAAAGTCAAGGATTAACTTTTAATTAAAGATTAATTTAAAAAAATAGAAAATTCCAAGTGCATAAACCATTAAATAAAATCGGCCCTATTGTTTGATTGCATAAAATGCTTGATTGATTGTAAAGCTTAAAATCGAATAAACATTACCGGCCATATTCCTAAGGTCTGGATTTTATTAAAAAGTCCTAAGTGAAAATCTGATGCATGACCGGCCATATTCCTAAGGTCCGGATCATATTTTAAAAGGTCCTAACTGAAAATTGTTGGATATTTTCAGATGTCTAAGGACACCTCAGATTACCCGGTCCTAAGTCTCTCCGGAGATAATTTCCTAGAATGAGAAATGAGCACTAGAAATGCTCTGCAAACTAGGGGACTCGGAAGATGCATCATGAATGGCAATAAAGAAATAGAAAGCCAAAGGGAAAGAGCCATAACGATTATTCGCTTCCATCTCACTGAAAAACTGAGAGACAAGTACCAAAAGGTTAAGGACCCATTTGATCTTTGGATTATGTTGGAAAAAAGGTTCTCAATGGTATTGTGGCTAAACTCTATGGAAGGATGGGAGACTCTCAGTTTTAAGGATTGTGAATCCGCGGATGAATATCACTCTGCCCTCATGAAAATCGTCTATGGCCTCAGGCTGTGTGACGAAGTAGTGACAGATGAGGATCTTTTGGAAAAGACCATCTCCACACTAAACCCGCGAGATATAATTTTAAGGCTCAAGGCCAAAAGTTTCACCACCTATCATGACCTATACCAATACCTCAGAAGAGGGCAGAGGACCGAAGAACTCATCAAAGAATGTGATGAAGTACTAAGAAGGTGCGATGAGATGGATAATCTCGAAACAAATAACGAGGAAGAAACCTCAGACTGTGAGGGCAGTTCAAAAGTTGACTAAGGACATCCGAAATTTTAAGTTTTCCCATTTTTTGTTGCTTTTATGTTTGCTTTGATTTGTTTTGGATTTATGTCTTTGGATTTCATTTATTTGGTGTTTAATGAATAATATTAAGGCTTTTAAGACATAATTCTTAAGGCAAACATAAGTACTATAGCAGGACCGGCAGGCCTTATAGAAGGCCACGGCCAGACCAACATTTTAATGCCTAAAGGCACGCATCTAGAAATCCCTGATGCATTGTTTTCACCAAGCTCAAATCGAAACTTATTGAGTTTTAAAGACATTCTTCTGAATGGTTTTCATGTGGAAACAATGGGCAGAGGAAACAGAGAATTTCTCCAGATAGTTAAAATCGCCCAAGGCCAAAAGAAATTCTTTGAGACTGTACGTGCTATAGCTACTGGCATATACTGTACTAAGATCAGTATGATAGAAGCCAATGCCACCGTAAACAAAGCTTTTACGGAAATGTTCACTTTATGGCATGACCGGCTGGGACATCCCGGGTCAGGAATGATGCGGAAATTGATAGTAAAAACGAGAGGACACAACTTGAAAGAAAGGAGAGTGATCCCGAAAATTCAAACTTATGCTTCGTGTTCACAAGGTAAATTGACTGTAAGGCCGTCACCAGTAAAAGTGACTAAGGAAACCATAAATTTCCTGGAAAGAATTCAAGGAGACATGCGGACCAATACACCCACCTTGTGGGACGTTCCGATATTTCATGGTCCTCATTGACGCATTTATACGATGGTCACATGTATGCTTATTGTCAACACGAAACTTGGCATTTGCAAGACTCATTGCTCAGATAATCCGCCCACGGGCACACTTTCCAGATTTTCCTTTAAAAACCATCCGTATGGATAATGCGGGTGAGTTTACCTCCAGAGCCTTTGATGATTACTGTATGTCCATGGGGGTAAGTGTGGAACACTCTGTGGCACATGTACATACACAAAACGGTTTGGCCGAATCTCTCATCAAACGCATACAGTTGATCGCTAGACCATTACTTATGAGGTCAAAACTTCCAGTATCAGCCTGGGGACACGCAGTCTTACATGCCGCTAAAATAATCCGTATCAGGCCATCAAGTGACCATGAATATTCCCCCTCCCAATTAATTACGGGTCAAGAGCCAGACATATCCCATCTTAAAATATTCGGTTGTTCATTTTATGTACCGATTGCTCCACCACAGAGGACTAAGATGGGACCTCAGAGGAGGATGGGAATATATGTTGGATATGATTCACCCACGATCATAAAGTATCTTGAGCCAACCACCGGTGATTTGTTTAAGGCCAGGTACGCGGATTGTCATTTCGATGAGTCCGTTTTTCCAACATTAGGTGAAGTAAAAAGGCTGGATAAAGAAATTGCATGGAATCATACATCCTTAAATTGGCAAGATCCTCGGACCCAAGAAAGTGACTTGGAAGTCCAAAAGATTATTCATATGCAAAAGCTAGCTATACAATTGCCAGATTCCTTTGCTGACCCGCAGAGAGTAACTAAATCGTATATACCATCCTTGAATGCACCAATACGAATTGATGTCCATGATGGACTGCAAGTTGCTACAGAGTCAAAGCCACGAGCAAAGCGTGGTAGACCTATTGGTTCCAAAGATAAGGCTCCTCGGAAGTTAAAGAAATGTGCTGAAATTCAGACCGAGGAGATAATGGATGGTCTGGACAAAATTGAACCTAAGGAGCCGCAAAATGAAGCTCGGGACGCCGAGCCTCATAGTTCTGAAGTTCTCAATAACAATGAGATCTCAATAAATTTTGTTATGTCCGGAATCCAATGGAACAGAAAAGACGTCGACGTCGATGATATATTTGCATGCAATGTAGCACTTGAGATTATGAATGACGATCTAGAACCCACGTCAATAAATGAGTGCACTCAACGATCTGATTGGGCTAAATGGAAAGAAGCCATAAACGTGGAGTTAAACTCTTTAAAGAAGAGAGAGGTTTTTGGTCCCATAATTCGGACACCTCGAGATATAATCCCAGTTGGACATAAATGGGTCTTTGTGAAGAAGAGAAACGAACAAGGAGAGATTGTTCGACACAAAGCACGGCTTGTGGCACAAGGATTCTCATAAAGACCAGGAATCAATTATGAGGAGACATACTCCCCTGTGGTGGATGCAACGACATTCTGATTCCTGATAAGTCTGGCCATAAGAGAAAAATTGGATTTACGGTTAATGGATGTAGTAACCGCCTATTTATATGGTCCACTGGATAATGAGATTTATATGCGATTACCAGAGGGTATTGAGCTCAAAGATAAGATAAGTTCTCGAGAAGAACACTGCATTAGGCTAACCAAATCCTTATACATACTGAAACAGAGTGGGCGCATGTGGTACAATCGTTTAAGCGAGTACCTGATTAAATCCGGATATAAAAATGATCCCATCAGTCCGTGTATCTTTATAAAGAAGTTTGCAAATAAAGGATTTGTGATTATAGCAGTATACGTGGATGATTTGAACATCCTCGGAACCTCTGGAGAGATCGCCCAAACAGTTGAATATTTAAAGGCCGAATTTGAAATGAAAGACTTAGGAAAAACTAAGTTCTGTTTGGGAATACAGCTTGAGTACGTAAATAATGGAATCCTTGTGCATCAAATGGCATATACAGAAAAAGTACTCAAGAGATTTAATATGGACCAGGCCCACCCATTGAGTAGCCCAATGGTTGTGAGAAGCCTTGGATTGGACAGTGATCCATTCGGTCCGAAAAGAAAGGATGAAGAAGTCCTTGGTCCCGAAGTGCCATATCTCAGTGCCATAGGAGCGTTATTATATTTGGCTAGTCATACTAGACCAGACATTTGTTTTGCCGTGAACCTCCTATCAAGATTTAGTTCTTGTCCGACCCAGAGGCACTGGAAAGGGATTAAACATATACTTCGTTACCTACAAGGAACGAAGGACATGGGTCTATTTTACACTAACCATATTTACAAAGGTTTAGTTGGTTTTGCTGATGCAGGTTATCTATCGGATCCACACAATGGACGATCTCAGACAGGATATGTGTTCACTCACGGAGGAACCGCAATTTAATGGCGATCCATGAAGCAGACGCTCACGGCCACATCATCAAATCACGCAGAGATTTTGACAATTCATGAAGCCAGCCGTGAATGTGTTTGGTTGAGATCGATGACTCAGCACATAAAGCGAGATTGTGGGATGACAGATGGAAAGGACGAACCGACCGTACGTCATGAGGATAATGCTGCGTGCATAGCTCAACTGAAGGATGGATACATCAAGGGAGACCGGACGAAGCACATTCTGCCGAAATTCTTTTTCACTCACGATCTCCAGAAGGCTGGAGAAATACAAGTGCTTCAAGTCCGTTCACGTGACAACTCAGCTGACTTGTTCACAAAGTCACTCCCAACCTCCACACTCAAGAAGCTGATGTATCAGATCGGCATGCGCCGATTAAAGGACTTATAGGGATTTCTAAAACAGAGAGAGTAATACGTGATGTACTCTTTTTCCTCGCTAAGGTTTTGTCCCACTGGGTTTTCCTTAGAAAGGTTTTAATGAGGCAGCATCAATCCCCAAGCGTATTACAAAGATCCTTGATAGCATCGGGATTCAGTCATTTCGTCCAAGGGGGAGTGTTATGAACCATGTGGTTTAATGGACTCAATATAGACAGATCCATATAGAGGTTATTAACATAACCGGTCCTTAGTATAATTAGATGTTTTCTTTTATAGATAAGGAATAGGTTTATGGGATATTTCATTTTTTTGTTATGAGTAGTAAAAGGATAATTATAAAGAGACATTTGATTCTCATAATAATACACACAGAACATTCAGTTCACAACACTATTATATTTTTTCTCATTTTTTGTTCGTTTTTTTTTTGTTTCTTATAATATGGAGGAATGGTACGAAGCCTTTCACTATATATATAATGATCTTTATATATATATATACTAGGTGACTCACCCGCGCATATGCGCGGACATTAATTTTTAAAATTAATTAATATTTTGTTATATTTGTTTTAAACTTTTTTTGTTTTTTTTTGCAATTTTATGTTTTAAGATTAAATATAAAATAATGTAAATAATTTTAAGTTGTTAAAACTTAGGAGTAAACAATTGGAAAATTAACAAAATTAAAATCAAATACCATTATCCTCTTCATTGATTGGATAATTATCAAAATATTAAAATAAAATAGCAATATCTTCTTCATTGTAAAATCAGTTTTTTTAATAATGGCACTTGAATCTATATCTTTTGTATAAATTAAAATATGATATTTTCATTTTTATTAAAAAATTATTTAAGAAACAAAAGTTTTTATAAAATATAACTTTCCTTTATTTTCTTAATCACATTTTCATATAAATTTTTATATCTTTTATTTAAAAATAAAATTAAAACAAAACTTAACTTTATTGCAAAAAATGAAATTTTAAGAATAAATATTTTTGTTTTTAACCATACTTTAATATATAAAAAATATATTTAAGAATTTTTGTTTAAAAAACTAATTGAATATACTAATTTTATTTCATTAAGGGTAGCTCTGTATTTGAATATGTAAAAAATTTATTTAAACGTTTTTTTAAGAAAAAGTTATTTTACTGCAAAAAAGTGTAAAATTAATATTTTCTGTTTTTTTGTAATCAGGTAAATAATTTTTGTAATAAATATATTAACTTTTTTTTTAAGTTTTTGAAATTTCCTTTTTCTTATTTATAACTTTTTACCTTTTTAACTTTTTTCCTTTTTTTAGAAAAAAAATATTTTAAACGTATTTTGTAAAATATAAATTAAAAAAGAAAATAATTTTTGTTTAAAAAACTAATTGAATATACTAATTTTATTTCATTAAGGGTAGCTCTGTATTTGAATATGTAAAAAATTTATTTAAACGTTTTTTTAAGAAAAAGTTATTTTACTGCAAAAAAGTGTAAAATTAATATTTTCTGTTTTTTTGTAATCAAGTAAATAATTTTTGTAATAAATATATTAACTTTTTTTTAAGTTTTTGAAATTTCCTTTTTCTTATTTATAACTTTTTACCTTTTTAACTTTTTTCCTTTTTTTAGAAAAAAAATATTTTAAACGTATTTTGTAAAATATAAATTAAAAAAGAAAATTTCCTTTTTTACAAAATTTTTAAAATTGGATAGTTATCAAGAGTAATATAAAATAAATTTGTAAATAAGAAAAAGGAAACTGCAAAAACGTTTTTAAAAAGAAGTAAATATATTTATTTAAAGTTATATAAAAGAAGTAAATAAGAAAAAAGAAATTTAATAAATAAAACTTTTCTGTATTTTTCAAAACACGTTTTTAATATATAAAATGTTATTTTATAATAAAAAATTGGAAAATAAAATTTTCCTTTATTAAAAAGAAATTAGAAAAAAAAATATATCGTTAAGGGTATGCCTGTAATAGACCACAGTGAAAATCAACGTGAGCGCGACACGTATGCAAGTGACTTCTCAAATAATATTATTAAGATATTTGTGTTAAAATGTTGGATTCTTAAGATAAATATTTTCACATCAAGAACATGTATTGAAAATATATTATTTTTCTCATTATCGAATAAGTAAAAAGTAGGAAAATAATATCATAAAAACTTTAAAAGAATACTCTTTTTGACTTAACAATTAAAATTTTTATTTATAAAATATCTACTAATATTTTAATGCAGTTAAAGTAAAATCCAGTAAAATCTTTTTAAATTATGTGTAAAAAACAAAACCAACATTTTCTGTATAATAGGAGAATTATAGAAAATTTATCATTTTGGTTAGAAAACGATATATCTTAAATATCTTGCAACCAAAGACATCATATAATATATATGTAACTTTACGTATAAATAAATATGTAATATAGAACCAAAAAATAAATATTAAAAGAGTTTTGGCTTACTTGAGGACATGAGAATAGCTAGGCATAAAATCATAAGGAAGAAACATTGGCCAAATGAAATCATTTTTTTTTTATCTACTGCCTTTCTTTTTTCACCACCAAAGTAGTACTGAAAACCCTTTTCTGTTCCTCTATATATAAGTTCTGAAAATTAGATTCATTTGTATATATATATATATATATTCTCAATGAGGTATAATATATGGCATGTGCACTTACTAAGTTTACTATTTTTAAGGGATTTTTTTGCAACCCTCAACTATTTCTTTTAATTATTATTGAAATTTTACTATCACAAAAATACAAGAAAAAATCTTATTTTTTTTTGAAAAAGTACAAGAAAAAATCTTCAAGTTCTAATTAATTCACAATATAACTTTCCATCGCTTATATATGTATATAAAAACTTTCAAAAATATGTCATTATGGTTGACTTATTAATTAAAAGAAAAAGAATATAAAATGAAGATTGAAATACATTTGTAGTCTGTGAATAATTAGTGTTGTCTTTACACAAATGTTAACATATCTGTGTAACTATTCACAAAATTCGTCAAAATCCCATTTAATTAAGTAAATAACCATAATTTATTTTTTATAGAGATATAAAGTAAGTAATCTCAAGTGGATAAGTGTTAGGTAGATTCACATTTTAATAGATTCATCATCAACAATATGGAATGAAACGGAATCATGTGAGCTGATTGAGGAGGAGGACCATTCTATTATCCGTAAACTGTTTATACCTCCAAACCCTGGCTCAGATCACTATGTATGACCCATGACAGTTGATGGTGAATACTCTGTTCGAAGTGGCTATCATCTGGTACAAAATGAGAGTCAAAATTACTTACAAGCGTCCTTATCATCTTCTCCGACGCAATATGGAGCTCTCATACAGCACCACCAAACATTCGCCACTTCCTATGGCGTCTTGCGTCCAATATCCTCCCGGTAAAGGCTAACCTCCGACACCGTAAAATACCTCCTGTAAGAGATGCAGAAGTGCAGATGAATCTGTGAATGATGTTGTTGGCAGCTTGCAGGCTTTCTTAATAGCACCTTGGATGATGTTGATGTAAGTGCAGGTGAGACGAAAATAAATAGCAGAAAATAAAAAAACACAGAATTTGTTAACGAGGTTCGTTTCCTACTCCCCGGGACCACGTCCAGTATTCGAATTCACTAGAACAAGAAAGCAAATACACTTATTCGCAAACGCATGAATCAGGAACACATCCAACAATTCACCGCTTCGTTCATCAACATGAACTCTTCAGGATAACCTAACATTGAGCTAAACTCCCCCAAGCCTAGACTTTTACTCAACGATCAAAAACACTCAATCTCACATAACAAAAAGATTTTTCTTTCTCTTCTCTCTTGCTTTCTCTTGAGGCCACAACCTCGCTTTTATAATAGACTAAACTTGCCCATCAAGCTTATCCATATAGCATATTCCTTTATTCTAGGACAATCCCAAATCTTAAAAAAAATATTCTACTTTATCATATATCTTCTCCTAAGAATATGGAAACACTCCGAAGCTGCAATATCCTCTTCAATATCTTTATCCAGCTTCTCAACAAACTCTTGGCTCTAATCCAATCACCTAGATTCGTTCAAATCTAAGCAAACACATATCTTCACGTCCTGTAGCACTTCCTGTACTACTTCGTTACTGATACAGCAGACACTCCATCACATGCATCTTCATTCTCCCCCTTTTTGACTATGTATGTGATCTCAATCGACCTTAGCTCTAGAGACTTCGTTACCAACACCAGAAACACCATTCTCCCTCTACGAGTCACATCATGGTCAAAAACTAATTGAAGAACCTTTTACCTCCAAATTGAGGATAAACTCCCACAGCACCATCTCCCTAATGATTAGCTTTCCTGGTCCAAATATTCCTGAGCCTTATTTCTCCATGATTAGCTCCTTGAATAAACTTTACACAATTACGTTGAACATGCCCTTGAACTCCACAATGGTAACATGTTGGCCCATGAAATCTCACACCATGAACTTGCTCCATTCGATGATTCTTCCTCAACAACATGAAACATCTTGGCCTAATATGCCCAACAACCCCACAATGATGACACACAGGTCGAAACATCTGTTGAGGTGCACTCTGTACACCTGGAGTTTTCCTTGATGCAGTCGTTGTTGTAGTCCTTGCATCAGTTGCCATCTTTGTATCAGTTGCAACCTTTGCAACTGGTGCTATCTTTGCAAGAACTCCTGCCTCTGACTTTGTAGTAGATGTCACTGCAGCCTCCATTTTTCCACCAGACACCAACACACAATCATCTTTTGATGATTTCCCTTGAAATCCAAGACCATATCGATCACTTTGCCCAATGCTAAGAAGATGATCCAACTGATCCGTGCCATTATTCAACATCCTCAAGCCCTTTTTTGTTTCTTCAAGTTGCACTCGAGCTTGTTGTGCTTCGTCTTCTTTCTGTGTTGCATACTTTTGTACTTCAGCAACTTGGGATTCCAACTTGACTTTCTCCTTAGCCAACACTGAATTTTCCTCAACCAGCTTACACCAGTGCTCATACAAAGCTTTGTAATTTTCAGTAAACTCTTCATCATTGACATCTCCAACATCATTACTCCCAACTTCTGATCCCGCAACAGATGCTGTCACAGACCCTGATGTAGACGCTGACGCAGATGCTGATGCAGACTTTATCGCTGGACTATACTTGAAGGTTGTAAAAGCCACAAGATTCTTCAGAACTTCACCATCATCTGAATCAGATTCAGAAGCATCCTTGATGTCTTTCTTCTCCTTTTTCTTCTGAAACTTGGCAAATTGTCTTGATATCAACGCCATAGGATCTCTAGACGATGAAGCGTTTAGAGCAATTCCAACATCAGCCTCCTTGCTTGGACTTTTCTCTTCATACGATTTGCTCAATTCAAAAGCTTGAAGTATCCCAACAAACTCATCAAACGCCATCTCATCCAGATTATGAGCTTCTTCAACTACAGAAATCTTTGACTCAAACTTTGATGGAAGCGATTTCTTCAGTTTCTTCACCAGCAAATAACTCATTAGATATGTCACACAACTTAGCACTAAACGGTGCCACGGGTTCAAGCTCATCCATCCTTATATTCTCAAACTTAGATGCTAACATATCCAGCTTGGTTCTCTTAACACTTTTTGTACCTTCAAACATGGTCTCCAATGTCTTATATGCCTTCTGAGCTGATGTACACTGAGAAATCAACTTGAAGTGGCTTGTATCAACTGCATTGTAAATAGCTGTCTTGGCTTTTGAATTCATACTTGATGCCTTCTTCTCTGCAGCATTCCATTGCTCCCTCGGCTTAGGAACTTCATTTCCCTCCTTATCGGTGATCACAGGAGACTTCCAACCAATCTCAATCGAGTTCCAACAATCTTCATCAAGCCCACTGATGAAAGCTTGCATATGGACCTTCCAATACCCATAATTAGAAGAATCCAGACGTGGTGGTCTTGTCATAGACGTACCTTCTTGATAGGACTCCAAAAAACTCATTTTCCTGACTTTGTGCTACTTCCTGAGCTACTTCCTGAGCTACTTTTAACCCTCACCTTAGATCTACCCGAAACAAGACTAAATCTCTATCGAGAACCCTCTCTGATACCAATTGTAAGTGCAGGTGAGACGAAAATAAATAGCAGAAAATAAAAAAACACAGAATTTGTTAACGATGTTCGTTTCCTACTCCCCGGGACCACGTCCAGTATTCGAATTCACTAGAACAAGAAAGCAAATACACTTATTTGCAAACGCATGAATCAGGAACACATCCAACAATTCACCGCTCCGTTCATCAACATGAACTCTTCATGATAACCTAACCCTGAGCTAAACTCCCCCAAGCCTAGATTTTTACTCAAAGATCAAAAACACTCAATCTCACATAACAAAAAGATTTTTCTTTCTCTTCTCTCTTGCTTTCTCTTGAGGCCATGACCTCCCTTTTATAATAGACTAAACTTGTCCATCAAGCTTATCCATATAGCATATTCCTTTATTCTAGGATAATCCCAAATCTTAAAGAAAATATTCTACTTTATCATATATCTTCTTCTAAGAATATGGAAACACTCTGAAGCTGCAATATCCTCTTCAATATCTTTATCCAGCTTCTCAACAAACTCTTGGCTCTAATCCAATCACCTAGATTCGTTCAAATCTCAGCAAACACATATCTTCACGTTCTGTAGCACTTCCTGTACTACTTCGTTACTGATACAGCAGACACTCCATCACATGCATCTTTAGTTGAGCTCCCTCTAATCATGATGATTGGCTATATACTAGATTTTCATAATCAGAATGGAGTTACAGATGAACAACGCACACTCCCTCTAATTATATTGTGGCGTATTTGGAAAAGCAGAAACGATTTAGTCTTTAATGATCGTGTAAACTCTATTGAAGAAACACATGCTAAAGCACACCAGGATACACAAGAATGGCTTACTGCTCAAACTCAAATGTCGGCTACTGGCCAGAGCTCTCTGTCTCGGCACGCTAACGAGCATTGGGTCCCTCCACCACCAGGTTGGGTTAAACTTAACTATGATGCTTCACACCACATAGGAGATAGACCATCGATCTGGTCTAGATTGGGTCATTCGAAATTCCCTCGGTGAATTTCTTAAAGGAGGTATGGTTAGGTTTCAAGGTCGTTCTACGGTAAAAGAATCTGAGTTTATAGCTTTAATTTGAGCAATGCAAGCGGCATGGTCTCTGGGATATAGACAAGTTATTTTTGGAGGGTGACAATATGAACATCAATAAAACGAAGAGCACTGCTGAAAGAGAGCCGGAGAAAACAATCCAGAGACGGAGCAAACGACGCTTCATTCAAATGAAAACGACGAGCCCCATAACCCTCAAACCACAACACATAAACACTCACACAAAAATTCGGGTAAATTACTTGCATTATACTATTTACCCGAGTATAATATTTCTTTTAGTATATATTTTTGTCACATTCTTATGTAAAATATTTTGACATTCAGTATCTTTATTTTTTTTCTTACATCACAATCAATATCTTGAAGAAGCTATATATACGATTATACATAGCAACCACATGTGTCTTCGGTATCACCTGGAGATTTTTTATAGCATACTCCACCAAAAGGTGTTTTCTTTACTTTAAGGCATTCCTGATTGCAATTGGGAATCTTCGAGCAAATACCTATTGGTTCTATACCTGTCCTTGCTTCCGCAGGTTCTGAAATTTTATTTTAGGTAAAAGCAATCAATTAGTGAAGTATTCAAAAACATAAAGAGTCATTTTATACAATCAATATCCAATGTATTGTTTACAAACAAAACATATAATATATTCAACTATAACTATATGTTTAAAGACATAATATTTTTTTCCTTTCCATGCTTGGGTTAAGTTAATGTAATCGTGGGCCCTGTACGATAGAACAAAACTGACCCTTTTGATCTAACAAATATATATGCTAATTATATTTAATATTTATTAAATTAATGATTAAATAATACAATAACAAAAATTATATGGATCTTCCCATAAAATAATTCAGTAGCCCAAGTTGGTTTAGATAGTTTTAAAGTTTTACTAAAAACCTCTTGCTGAAACCTAATTTTATGTTAATTCCTTCTACAGTTTTTGAAATTTTTCTGTAAATTGGGGCCCTCAATTAGTAAAGAAAATAACTGGACCCTGTGCATTTGCTCCTCGAGCACATGCCAAGCGCCGCCCCTGGGTTAAGAGAACAACGAAAAAAAATAGCATACGGAAAAAAATTATATATTTGGCTTGATGAAGTCATTATATTTTTCATTTTATTGTTTGTTTTTCGTTTCTTTTTCTCTTATGTAATTGAATAGTACAAAGTCTTCCAAATATATCCCAAATATCTTGAAACAAGGAAAAAATAATATAATTATATGCACTTATATATATAAATGCATATAATTTAAAACCAAAAATAAAATATTAAATGAGTTTTGGCTTACTTGAGGACATGAGAAAAGCTAGGCATAAAAGCATAAGGAAGAAACATTTTCCAAATGAAACCATCTTCTTAGTTTGTATTTTTTTTTTTCTCTTCTTTTTTATCTCCAAAACTGAGTAGTACTCAAACCTGTTCTATATTCTTATATATATACAAGTTCTTTTAAAAAAGGGCAATTCTCAAAAATACCACACTTTAATGTTTTTGTGACAAAAATACCACACCAAGGTGAAAATGACAAAAATGACATTTCTTGAAGAAAAAAAAACACTATTATACATTTATTTTCATATGTTTCTTCCTAATCCCTTAAACCTAAACCCTAAAACCCAAAATCTAAATCTTAATTAATGACTTTTCAACCCAAATTTATTAGTTTAATTATCTTTAAACCATTAAATAAATGTTATTTTTGTCATTTTCACCTTGGTGTGGTATTTTTGTCACAAAAACATGAAAGTGTGGTATTTGAGGGTATTTCTCTTTAATTTAAAAAATAGATTTATTTTTATTTATATTCTCTGTAAGGTAGAATATCTCGTATATCCACTTATTTGTGTTTCTACAAATAAACAAAAAAAAAAACCTTTTCAACTGTTGTTATTATTATTATTATTATTATTTATTGCAAATGTATACCCAACTACAAAATATTAGGGTAGATCTGAGAAAATTAGTTAGTTGATTTTTATGTTGCCAAAAAACTTCTTGAATTAAATAAATAACATATATTTATTTTAAAGGAAGTCAATAATCTTAAGTGGTGAATGTTAGATTACATTGATATCCTTCGAGTTCGAGATATCATTAGATTCACGTGAGTTTAAAGTTTAAACAACATGCTTGTTTACATGTATCATGCATATTATCTTTCATGATAAATTCAGGCAAATTTTAAATAAATAATTTTTTTTTGTTGATATCGTGTTTTTAATTTGAAAAACTGATGAATATATATATTCATTGCTTAACAATTGATATTTTACTCAATGACACTTTGCTTCTAGACCAGATCTCATGTTATTTAATGAAGCACAATACCGCACAAATACAAAAATATATATTGGTCAAGCCATACAAAGAAAAGACTTTCCCTTGTTTACCATTTTGTCACCAAGATCATTTACCTAATTATATTATAGAATTAAACATCTCTAGAATATATTACTTCATTAGCTAGTGGTATCAGTTCTGCACATCTGAAGGTTTCATTGTAGCCAAATTTACTGCTGATTATAGGATTTACATGTAATTTTTATATGATGTTTATTGAGAAAAATATCAAAAGTCCTTATAATTAAGTGCATAACATATAGTAGGATGTGCACAATGTGAATTTAATTCCCAACTTGCGTCCAAATTAAGACAATTTGGAAAAGCTAAAAAGAGTTATAGATTTGTTTCCTAGTTAAACACAAACTATTGAACTCCATTTTTTCAAGTGTGGAATCATTGAATTAGGTATTTTGTATGGGTTTACGAATCAGATTTGAAATTTGGTAGGACTTTTTAATTTGATCTTATTTTGAGTTTAAATCGTTTGGATTTATATTTAGGTTGTAAACCAACATAGATATTTATGTTTAAATGAGTTTCAAATTTTTATTTGATGAAGAAATAAATTTGAAACTTCTTAGTAACGCAAAGTATGATGAGATTGAAATATTGTATCAATATGTTACTATATGATACTTCGTGGGAAAAATATGTGTTTTCTCGATTTATATTACGATGGGCTCCGGCCCAATTAGCTAACGGCTACACCACTTCCTTCATTGCTAGTCCAGCATATGAACTGATAGGCTCCGGCCCAATTAGCTAACGGGTCTCCCAAGTCACGATAGTAGTCCCTTGGGCCTATGCTGAGCTTTAAATCGAAGATGTTTGTAAAGTGAAAGTGCACTCATCAAAAACTGTAGTAGATTCACATGTCTAGAAGATACTATCAAGAAAATCCCATTACATGGATTGTTTCCTCTCAAGTAAAACTCAAAACGAAAGAACAAAAATACATCATTTAACGATAAGAAGACAGCAAAAAGAGTTCTATAAACCCTACAATACCATATACAAACCGAACAGAGAACTTTTGCTTATTCATTTAGATCCACAAATCTTAAGACCAAGATGAAATCATTCCTCCATCTCAATTCTCTTCATTCTTCATCACAACTCACCGGAGAAGATTCACAAACGACATAAGCGAGTCGACATCTCTATGCTCTGAAGGGTACTTAATGGCCCGTGTAGCGCTTTTCGGAAAGAGAAGTATCGTCGGGAAGCTCCCTAATTGTAGCTCTTGCTTAGCAAACTCCTTCTGGTCACCGTCCGCTCTGAACTTCGCAACCTTAACCCCTTTCGCCGCCAGTTTCTCAGCCAACTCTACGTAAGATGCTTCCATCGCCTGACAAAACGGGCACCAAGGAGCGTAAAGCACAACCAACCACGGCTCTTTGCGGCTATCTAGCTTCACCAGATTCTCAATCCCTCCTCTGCTCAACGCAACCACGTTGTTGCTTTCGAATATATCCTGCACAATCGCAGGTGCTAAATCCGCAGCACCATTTTCCTCCTTGATGTTCCCTTTGTGCAGCCCACATTCTTTAGCTTTAGCATCTTCCCACCACCACCTTCCTTCTCTCTCGTGCTGACCCGGAAGCACCGGCCTTGTGCATGGCTCACATCCGATTGAGACGTATCCTTGCGCGTGCAACGCATTCACCGGAACATCCATCGTCCTCAAGAAGTTCCAAACATCACCACCTTCGACATTAGCCAAAGGGTTCCACTTTACAAGACTTCCAACACCACCATCTAACCCTTCGAACACGGGATCAACCTGAACGATTGGGATCTCGGATCTTGTTCCTGGTGATTGATCTTTCCTCTGTCCTGTGATCCAAGCTTTGAGACCCTTGAGAGCACGACGCAAAGGTCTTACTTTCCTCACACGGCAACACTCTTGATGACCATCCTCGTAGAAAGAGAACAAACCCTTGTTCCTCACCAGAGCTTGAACCTCGACTGCATCAGGGAACATGTACTCGATTCGAATCCCGTACTGCTTCTCGACTGCGTCGAAGAGCCTGTACGTCTCTGGGTTCAATCTCCCTGTGTCTAAGCTGAAAACCCTAAATGGCCTTCCAGTTAAACGAGCGTATTCAATCAATGCAACATCTTCAGCACCACTGCAACAAAATCAAAACCAGATTCATATGTCAATCCAAATTCTTCACTTTTTTTTATTATGTCTCTAATAGAATCGATTGCCCAATTTTACCTGAAAGCAATTGCGATGTTGCTTCCGAATTTCTCGAGAGCTTTGTCCATGATTTCAAGTGGGGAAGCATCTTCGAGTTTCTTCGCGAGTTGCTCGAAATCCTCAACTTCTTCCTCTTTCTCTTCAACTTCTGCGATAATCCATCAAAATCCAAAATCAGAAACCGAAAAAATCAAATCGAATCGGAAATATGAAACTCGAATCATCAAAATAGTAACGAACCAGGAGCAACTAGAGTCGAAGCTCGAGTAACCAAAGATTCGCTGCGAGACTCAGCCTTTAGAGATTTCATAGAGTAATAACGTCTCTGAGACAGAGACGCCACATGAGTTCGATCAGATAACCTCAGCGAACAGATTTGAAGAGCTGCAAAAACGAGAACGAAACATCAGATTTTCGATTTCCCCCATTGATACAATATTAAGATCATCACAATAAACACAAATCGAAGAATCGAATTTTAAAGTTCCCGGAGAAAATGAAAGAGAATCTTCTCAGTACCTTTAGGATCAGAAGAAGCTCCTGAGCGTGAGAAACTCGATCCAGAGATCGCGGTTGAAGAAGAAGTTACAGCTAAAGCCATATTTGTTCACACAAAAAAAAAAGTTTCTCTCTGAATTTGAAAATGTTGAAAGAGAATTAAGGGAAAAATCTCTCTTTGATTCTGCTTCGTCTTCTTCAGCTAGATGAGGCGATTAGGATACAGCGTTAAATAATGGCCGACCGAATATGCGTACATCTAGGCGCCAAGAATCTGGACGTTTTTACTGATTGATTCGTCTCGATGACGTGGTGAGTTCTGATTGGTGGAACCTAAATCTTGAAAACTAAACTCAGCGCTTACGGTTGCATCGCGTGGTGAGCACTGGTGTGTGATATGTGGCGGCTTTGAATTTGGAAATGACACACGGCTTCAGATTCATCTTATTGCAAATTTTGAATTTTCCACTACAATTTTCAAAATCTTTGAATAATATATCTTACAAAATTGATTTACCTTATACAAAGTATACAGATCGTGGAATTATAGGAACAAAAAAAATATATATTAATAAAAAAAATAAAAAAATATTATTAAATTACGGTTTGATTTGCATCTTTAAAAATGGAGTAGTATTATTTTCTTGAATGTTTAGAAAATTGTTTCGACGTTGAGATAAGCGTGGTTCACAAACAATTTGCGACCAATGGTCCTACCTGCGTATAATTTCGAATCACTTGTGTGGACAACAAATAGTTGCTGATTTGATGTTGATTTTGATTTTGGTTTGGTAAAAATAATCACAGAACTGACAGAAGTTATTGCTGAAAGATTGTGATGAGAGCTAGATATATATATAATCTATATAATCCTCATATTCCAAGTGATCATACAAGTAATTATCTGTAGTTAGCACAAACACATGGTGTAAACTCTTATTGTATCGCAAGTATTCCATATATTTGTGATATTTGATCATGTATACATTATTATTTGGGTGAGTAACGCAAACATATTTCAGACCACAAATTTGAGATACTGCAAACCGTACATATTCTGTGGTAGATAGAGCATGCATATCATGTTTCGAAATAAAACTTCATATAAGTACCACTTGATTTCTTGCTAATAATAACATTATAAAATTTTGTTCTCAAAACAAAATATTGGGATTTTGATTTTAAAATGGACATGAATTTTATTAATATACTTATATCCTATATGTAACAAACATATATTCATTTGTGATCATAATTTCCTAACATTGTCGTCCTGCATCATTCATGTTTAAATATGTATATCATTTGTTATTGACAAAAAATACTGCATAAAATATTTATATGCACAATGAGCTATGAAATTTGACGTTCGAGGCATGTTTGCAAAATGTAAAAGAAACTGGTTGTAAATTTTGATTACAACCTTAAAGTAAAACCTCTTTGAACCCTTAGAGCATGCGGAGCTGCTGGTGGAACTGCTTTTCAATTTAAAATGTGGTATATGCATGCTCTGTGTTAATTCCATGACATAATTATTCATATCAAAAGAACTTATTCTTTCGTCCAAAAAAAAAAAAAATCAAAAGAACTTATTCATATTATATTTTCAAAAAGGTTGATTATGATATTCGTGGCTACTTTTTTCACAAAAATAAATTAAAGCTGTGAGCCTGTGAGTGGTATATAGGCATATCATGCATACCATGAAATTTATTCATATTATATTTCCACAAATGGGAAAAACGTTTACTCTCCTTTCAGCTAAGCTTACACCAGTCAAGTGGAAAACCTTTTAGCTACTTTTTTTTTTTTTTTGTTACTCTGATTATTATTCAACAGAGTAAAATGGTTTTGCCTTTTCTCCTCATGGTTTGTGTCTTGTGAGAAGGAAGAAAAGTTACGCTGGATTCAATTATTTCATTTTTCTTTATTATCTTATTTACTCAGAACATGATTATTAGGAGTTCTTGAGAGAGTTTTTTTTTAAAAAAACATTAAAATATAATAAAATATGTAATGATTATAAAACATTTTCTAAAATAAGAAGTTATAGAACTTGTCTCTAAACTCATATGGCATTTTATTTTATTGGTTGAAAAAAAAAATTTAATAAATCAAAACTAATCAATTAAATAATATTTCAGAATTTTTAGTGGAGATCTCCCTATAACCATGCTCTCATACTCTACAATTTTTCTCTCAATACCTTCACTTTAAATTACTCTCAATTATTCTTTTTTTTGGTCGAAACTCTCAATTATTCTAATACTTACCAATCACACCCTAAGATTCATGTGGGAAAATGCTTTTCTCTCGAATATAATAATTGTAGTGAGGCACATAGTATTATTAGCTTTTTGACCTTTGGAGTCGAACAAAGGACCAACAAACCAAATTGTTGTTCTATCAAGGGAAAAACCCCAAAAAATACCCAACTTGAATTACATTTTGCCGATAAATACCCAAACTTTTAAGGTTGCCCGATTAATACCTGATTTCAATTTGGTTGCCCAGTTAATACCCGAACATTTTAAATCGTTTAGTTTGACACAGAAAATTAGACGCCGTTTAATCGCCTAACAGAAACTCTAAAACGTCGTTAACTAATTTAATAACACACAAATAAATGACGATTTTGCCCTCTTCTTTTTCTGTCGACTGAGGAACGAGAGGAGCTCTTGTTGCAAGTAAACCTTCGTTCAAGAACAGAGCCTTCAAGTCTCGGAGTTGTTTTGCTCTCTCAGATCTGCAGGAAGAAGATGATGATCAATAATGCAATCTCATGATTTTTCTTTGTTCATAGTTTTTTTTTCCTTATCTAAAATATATTTTTTATTTCGTCGCACGAATTAATGTTTTTTTTTTTTTCCTTGTCCTCCATTATTGTGCGAGCCTTTCAATCACAGCACACAATTTATGGAATATACAGCAAAAGAATAAACGAGAAGAGAGAGATATACAGTACAACACACATGTTGCTTGTCAACGATGACTTTTCAAAGTACAATGAACATCACTAACATGTAAAGCCAGGATTCAACCTACCTAGTTTCATCCTGGAAACAACACTTTTCGTGATCTTAAAAATAAAGAAGATAAAAGGATCAGATTCGATCCAGAAAACGAATACCCAGATGCACTTAGGCTTAGGATGAAAAAAAAAATGAACTGAATTGCGTGAAGATGTCAAATGTTGAAAACAATATGAATTTGGAGATGTACACAGAGACTGATTACTTTTTTTTTTACCCATCGATGCATTGAAATCCTTCACAAACCCAAAGCCAGATTCCGAACAGAACAGCACAGATGCAGAAATCGAACATCAAAACGACATTCTTCTCCGACGCTTCCTTACTCGTGTCAACGACACTAGAATCTTCCATGTGCAATCTCTTCTTCTTCTTCAACGCCTTCAACGGCTTCCCCAAAAGCGGCATCAACGCAACTCTTCTCCCTTTCGACGAATCAATACTCGGATTACGACTCTCCCTCGCTACGCTCCTCGGAGATCCAACCAAATCCATGTCCAGCTCCAAATCCACATCGACGACGCCAACGATCTCCGCGAAAACTGGATCGAGCTTCGATTGGAGACAATGAGTCGTCGATCGCGAACGTGTACGTCTTCTTGTGAACTGTGTGCGAGAACATTGAATGGTGCAGAGGCGTGTTCTCGATTCACCTCAAAGCTACATCTTCGATTCCTGGCTCTTAAGAGATTAAGTCTTCGTTTACCGGTTAAGTCGATAGAAAAAGAAGAGGGCAAAATCATCATTTATTTGTGTGTTATTAAATTCGTTAACGGCGTTTTATAGTTTCTGTTAGCCGATTAAACGGCGTCTAATTTTCTGTGTCAAACTAAACGATTTAAAATGTTCGGGTATTAACTGGGCAACCAAATTGAAATCAGGTATTAATCGGGAAACCTTAAAAGTTTAGGTATTTATCGGCAAAATGTAATTCAAGTTGGGTATTTTTTGGGGTTTTTCCCTTCTATCAATATATTTAATCTTCATAAAGAACATTATATATAACTCCTTTTGTCTTATGTGTAGTTAAATTAACCTATTTCATTGAAGAGTGGTTTAATGAATCTTTTTATCTGAATTGTTAGTCTTTTTAGTTCATATCTAACTTAATCCATTGGTATGATATTTTTCATTTTAATTAGATCTATATAGTAAAATTTGCATGGATTTGTTTTTGGGTTCATTTCAAAACAATATCATACTAATTAAAATTCAACATTATCTACATATTAAAATATTAATTTTCGATGTGAGATTTAGATTAATATCCCAATAATCTTAATAATTAAATAATAAAAAATTATTTTGTCTTAATAATTTCTTTTACTTTTAATTTATTCTTTTTGTTGATTTGACCTAAATTCCCAACATATAACTTATGTACTTTAATTAGGTTAAATTATTTACAACAACCAAAAAAAGACTCTACTCAGCAACCAAAAAAACCACAGTCGCAATAAGACTAAACAAAATAACTCTTAATCATCTTCATACCTGGTCGTTTATTGAACTTTATATATTATTTTGGTATCTATATTCGAATCTAAATTCTTGTTTAAAACATATATATGTAATGCGTATAAACAAAGTGGCAAACATAAATACATCAATTTTTTTTTCTTTCTTTTCTTTCTTGTTAAATGTGGAGGCAGTGTTAAGCTAATATGTTTGGACCACGGTCCACATCCTTATATATATGTGGTTTAAGCTGGATCATGTAATAAAAAGAAGAGCATATTCTCAGGTTGCAAATATAAAAACATCACATCATTTTGATAGCAGATATATATAGTACCCACTATGAGTAAGATACCATGTTCATTAGTTTTTAATTTTTGTTTACCAACAACTTGATAAGAGTATACGACTATTAAACTAATTGAACATGAAAGGTTACAAAATGAAACCATAAACTAAATCTCTCTTTATAGGTCCACTTTCTTATCACAAAAAACATCAAAAAGTTTATTTAGAAAAGTCACAGAAACTCAAATTAATAACACTTGCCACTTGTTATGGTAGATCTCATTTTCTTTTACAAAACGGTTAGTAGATTTTAGGGAAAATGGTTTTAAGAAAGTCAGTTGATCTGTAGGTAAAGTATGTAGTCATTAATTTAAGTTTACGATATATATCTGCTTTTATTTAGCTTGAATTTTATAATCGGAGACACTTCTTAAACATGTGTTTCCATTAATTAATTAAGATAAACTAAATTTTGCTTACATCTAACGACTAAAACCTTTCTATTTATATAAAAGCTTGAAATAAATTTTTTTTTAGGTCTTATACAAATCACATGCTTGATCAATGAGATAATTAAAATTCAAAAACCTTATCTTAATATATTCAATAATACAAAAAGAAAAATAGCTATAGAAATATCTTAAAATACCACGTAAACAAGTTTTATTTTAAAACAAATAGATGTATGCAATTCTAAAAATTTAGGAAATGTTGCGAAATAATAATCTATTCCCCTTCCTAAATTTTGGAAAACCTTCATAAACCTGAAGTTTGTGCTTTATGGTAATTTTGGAAGTTTAGGATTTTGGTGAATATTTCTAAAAAATAAAGCATACATTTGATGTGTCAATAAATTAAAATGAAATGAAATTTGATTTTTGATCAACTAAATAATTAAATTTTAAGAATCATATTTCGTTCAATGTACACGGTTCATATTTTGACTATGGCCTCTCGATACAGTATTCTTCATCATGAAGAAATCAACTTTCGTTTCTGTATACAAAGGCACAAACATTATACATACTAGGATTTTGCCCGCACGTACGTGCGGGATAAAGTTTTTATATATTCAATAATAACAATAAATAAAAAGTTATTTGTTATATAGTTGATTGTTATGTAAATTATTATCATAGTAGGCAAGTTTTTTGTGTGGCTAATATACTATATGTAGTTGTTAGTTATATGAATTAAATTTTTGTTGGTGTTAAAATAGTTGTATTATGTGAGATTATATGTTGTGTTGATTTGTGTTTAAAGAATTATATTATGCGTGAAGTATAATATTTTTAGTTTAATATTTTAGTAATATGTTTATCAATATATTCTAGTAATATATTCTAGTAGTTTAAGAGTTATAAATATTTTGTAAGTTTTTTTAGTTTAATATTTTAGTAATATGTTTATCAAATTTTATAAAACAAATATTTATATCATATTAAAAATATATTGTAGAGTTTAGAGTATACTTAGTCTGAAAATTTTAATTTCATAAAAATAGAAGGTATATAAGGTTCTTTTAAAAATTTTATATGTTATTCAAAATGATAATGATATAGTATAATCATGTAATTTAATCCTTTTTTAAAAAATATAAAATTAATTTTATTGTTAAAAAAATCTTTTGCTGGTTAAAAATAGAAAATTAGATGTAATAACCATAAAAACGCATAGTTTACAAACTAACCAATTTCTCATCATTTGTTTTTGTAACTCTTCCTATCTTTCTCTAACTCTATCGGTTACTTTAAACAGGTTTTTTATTTTTATGGTTATACCACAAATTAACCATTAAAAAAAAAGGAAGTTAAGTGTCACTTTGGATAAAACTTGTCTTCTATTTTTTTTTCCCAAGATCAAACGTGTCTAAAACTTAATAAAGTGAAAAAGGAAAAAAAATAAAAAAACCTGTAATTTTCTTGTTTTCTCCGATCGAAGCTGTCTCTTCTTCTTCTTCTCATTCTTCTTCGATCAATTCACAAATATTTTGCATGTATCAGCTTCTCTTTGTTTCGGTAAATCTCAACCTCCCTTCAAACTATTTTATTTACTTGGGTTGTTAGATCGACCATCGATGCTTTTTTCTCGTCAAACTTCGATCTTTGCTTATGCTTTCCATCTGTTTCCACCGAATCGGAAACGGTGTTTAGTCGTATCAGCTTTGTCTCAATCTTTTCTTTGAGACTTTATGTATTAGGGACCGATTGATTGTATTAGGGACTTTACAATCTCAATTGATTAGGAACCGATTGATACCCAACATGTGAGTTGATTTTTGGAGCTTCCTCTCTGCTAGTGTAATGGGTTATGTCGGAAATTCTTTCTCTCCTTGCTCTAGAAATCTGATAGCTTTTGATTTCCCCATTTTTGTTTGCTCGTGGTTTTGTATGATTAGTTTATAGGATGTTTGAAATGAACTGCGACAGTTCCTAGTAGAATGTTATAGCATTGATATGTTATTCAAAGTAGAATTTTAGAAAATTCACATAGAGCTCGAGATATATTCTTCATTTTGCTGGAAATTTGAGATTAGAAAAGAGGAATAAGAGACTTAATTGCTATTACAACTTATCGACGAAGAAGCTCAATCTGGTTAATCATCTTGGTATCTTGCTTCGCTCTGATCTCATTCCCCCTCGGGTTTGCCTTCTCGTTAAGGCTCTGTCTTCCCGGTTCTCTCTTTTCGTTGTGTGTTGTTTTTATCTCTTCTTTCTGTTTCTGCGACTCTCTTTTGAATACAAACATCAAGCGTTAAAAAAAAAAGAGAATCACTACTATGAATAACATATTCACTTAATGAGTTAAGGAAAACATGGAAGTGAATTTGATCATGTTGTTCTGTGTTTGTCATTAGTTAAATGTTGAAGGGGAATGGCTTGGAGTAAGATGATTTTGTCCTCGCCTATTCCAGTTTTTATGTATTTATCTTTGATAAACTTCTGTAGCATATCAGTAGAGACTCAATGCTGCCTACGTCCTCCAAATTTGGAGCCATACAGCCTGTATTGTAACTATTAGATTTAGTTTATATATTTTATAAGCAGCAAGTCTAGAAGAACATTATATATCATTATATATTTCATTCCAAGAATCTGCTGTCTCTTTTTCATTTTTAGATTTTTCACGTCAATTGATACCATAATAAACATTGATTTCACAAATGGTTCTTGGAGTTGAAATATTCTCACCATACCCTCTAAGATTTGAGAGAGCTATGCTTTGTTTGATTGAGAGAGTTATGCCTCAAACCTGTAATGTTAGATTATGAGCAAAAAGAACTTTGATTGCCTGATGTTAATCGTGTATGTGTAAGTGCTTTATTGGACCTGCATTTGTTAATATGATAAAACATAAAAGGCACAACAAACCGTTTAACATATACACGTTATATATAAAATAGATGTTGAACTAACCATCTCCTTTGTTGGTTCTTTGAAGGTGATTTCTCTGAAGTGAAATAGGGTTAGTTCAGTTCAAAATCGATTTCAAAAGGTTAGAAAGAAAAGGTAATTTGCTTTGATCCTTACATGATGCTTGAGAATGAATATGTTCAGAATTGTGGTTGTGAAGATCGAATATGTGTCGAGCTAGAATGTGAGCAATCTTGCTAGGATATTTATATAGGTATGAATGTTGAGCAATATTGCTAAGGTATGCTATTTAGTTATATGATTTGAATATTCTCGGTGAGAAGATTTAGGAAATATAGATATATTAATTTAATTTAGTTAAAGATCTTAACAAATTTTCTGTTGAAGTTAGTATAATCTAATCTTCATTGATTTACAAAGAACTAAGTTCATCGATCTTTTTTATTATGCGAATTTTTTGTAAAGATATAGATGTATCATTTGTTTGGTTGTTTTGAGATCCTTGAGAGATTTTAGGAAACTATATATTGATTATAATAGGTTGCCGAGATTTGTGATGCTGATAGTATATCTTCCCATATTTCATTTACGCTGATTTTGGTTTGAGATCTCCGAAATGAATTGGCCGTTTTTTATTTTCAAAACAGGTGAATCTAATAAAAGTTGATAACCGATGAAGCACAACTGATTTTGGAGCCGGTTTGATTTAAGTTATCATAGATCCGCGTCTTTTGAAATGGGTCTCGGATCGGGTTGACCGAGTTACTGAGTTAACTCAGTGTTTTCGGTCTGTATTGTCCTCAGTTATACTTGTTACCAAACAGTTTTTAAGAATAAACTCAATGGCATAGATTGTAATTAAAAGGCTTTTTTCAAGCATTCTCTTAAAAGTGCTCCTCAAATAATAATAGTAAGATTAGCAAAAAACCCATAACTGTACAAACTACAAAGAAAAGAGCATTGACGTGCACATGATGAACCAGAAACACATATACATGTTACAGAAGAAAGCTAACCTTATAAAGCCTTCTTCTGCGTGTGCTTAACAGAGAAGAAGACATGCACAGGAATGTTGACAAATCCAAGAGAGACCAAAAGCCAGAAGAAGTAATTCAGATGTCCTTTATCAAGGTTGTCTGGAATCCAACCATCTTTACCATCAACTGTAGTGAAATACGCCACAAGAGTGATGATCAACGAGCTCAGGTAGTTTCCAACTGCGGTATTGAGAAGCGCTAAAGCGCTGCACAAGCTTCTCATTGCATCTGGAGATTGCTCATAGAAAAACTCGAGCCGACCAATGAAGAAGAAAACTTCTGCTATTCCCATTAGTATGTACTGAGGGATCTGCCAGAATATACTCATCGACACTGCATCTCTAGCGAGCTGTAACCTCACTGTCTCAACGATAGCTGCAGCTGCAATGCTTAGGACAGAGAGAAAAAGACCAATGCCCATTCGCTGGAGATCAGTGAACCCTTTTGGTGTGCCTGTGAACCGTCTCACAAAGGGTACGATGAAACGGTCATAGATCGGAACAGATATGAGAACGGTAAGAGTGTCGAAAACCCCGAGCGTAGCAGGAGGAATCTCGAAAGTGCTGATGTTCCGTTTCATGGACCGTCCTTGTTGTACAAACAGAGTTGAGTTCTGAGAATATAAGACCGAGAAGACGATCCCGGAGAACCAGATTGGAAACATACGTATCAGAATCTTGACTTCTTCGACTTGAGTCACCGTACATAGCTTCCATGGGTTGAAGAAAACACAAGACTTCGATTCGTCTTCTGAGATAACAGCGGCTTTGTCAAGAAACCTGCAAAAGATATGAAAACGAAAGATTTATGTCCCAATGAACATTTCCAAAAAGCTCAATTCATAATGTGAAGGGGGAGAAATATTTTCTTGTAACCGTCTGTGTGCTCAATCTTCCTGCTTCCAGCAATTACAGAGTTCTTATCTCTTGTTTCATACAGAAGTGTGATGTCTTCAGGGAGGTTTAGATTCATGTTACGGTACGAAGCTACAAGAACTTGGCACACTCTTGTAATCGGGCTGCCTCCAGGTTTCTGAAACCTATAAAGCGGAGTTCCAAAGAAGAAACTAACGATAGAGAGTCCCATGAACACAGTGGGAATCAAGAAACCGAGCCCCCACCCTGAATTCTCTTGCACCCACACAAGCAAAGTCGACGAGACGAAAGAACCAATGTTGATGGAGAAGTAAAACCAGTTAAAGAAGGAAGCTTTACTGACTCGTTCACTAGGGTCAGTATCATCAAACTGGTCAGCACCAAAAGATGAGACACACGGTTTGATCCCTCCAGTGCCAAGTGCTATAAGGTAAAGCCCTGACAAGAAAACCGCATACTGAACCGTTGTTGCTGGTGGGCATAGAGACACAACACCAATACATTCTGCTGGCTTCAAGCCCGGAACTGAAGCCGAGAGTGTCAACGAAGCCATTCCCTAACAATAAAAGCTACACTCATTATGCAATTTCCAGAAAACAAAATGCGTTTTTTTTTTTTTTTTTTTCCCAAAATCATTTGGTTGTTTGACTCTTACGATGAAATAAATAGCAGAGAAAGAAGCAATAGTCCAGTATCTTCCCCAGTAAGAATCAGCTATTACAGCACCAACGAGAGGTGTGATATAGCAAGTCCCTTGCCAAATCATGACTTGCCTAGCTGCAGAGACATTGGACTCGTGCAATTCACTTGTGTAATAAGTTATCAGATTCTTGGCGATTCCATAGTAAGCTAATCGCTCGCAGCACTCGTTGCCTGGAATTGAGTCCAGATTAGATATTTATGAAACAATAAATAGAAAAAAAATCAGCCTTTTCTTGTTTTTAATTACCAAGAATGAAAGGGCAAGCTTTCCAGTTTCCTGTTTTGTGCTTCAATGGTGGGTTTCCATGATTGTCTACTGAACCATCTTCAGCTGAAGAAGACAACTCGTTTAAAACATTGTTCACGTCCTCCTGAGATATTCAGACATGAATCAGAGAGAAGTGAAGTTTTAGATTGAAAATTGAAGAGAGTATCGATTAAAATTGGAATCAGAATTCGGAAACGAGATTGATAATTAACTGAATTAACCGAAATACCAAATTAGAGAAGAAAGTCAAAAAAAAAACCTGTAAAAGAGATTCTTCGATTTCAAGGAGTATCCTTTCGTCTTGTATCGAAGTCATCTTGAAAAAAAAACAAAACTTTGCGCAAAGTTACTTTTCAACGATGATTAATTATCTTCTTCTTGAATCGGTGATGAGTCTTAATCAAAAACTCAAGAAAAGAAAAATTCAAACACATTTTGCAAAATTAATTTAGGACGTTTTTTAAACCGGTTTTCAAAAATTTCCGGTTTAAATATTGTCTCAAACTACAAGCAAAAGGATTGCCGGTTAAACAGTTTGTTTCTTCATTTATAATTGTCGTATTATCTTATTACAATGGCCTGACTGGCTGATCTATCCAATTCAATAACATTACGTAAGAAGACACCAAATATATTTATATAAGATGTTGCACTGAATTTACCAATACGTCAGGTTAAATGCTTTCAAGTAGTTCAGATATCTAATTTATGCCAAATCTTTTTCGCGATTAATTATTTCACAGTAGAAATTAACAAAACACACACTGACGTGATATATATGTGTTTGGGTGTTTGACTATATATATATAGGTCGTCATGATATTGGGAACACAAACTCTTTACAAAGAACAAAATAAAAAAACATCTTAGAAACATATTACAAACCAAAGAAAAATGAATAGTGCTACTAAGTTTCTTGTGATGGTCTTGTTCATTGGAGTTGTTTTTGCTAATGTAGGCGCAAGGAAGCTACAAAAAGTGTCCAAAGAATTAGGTGAAGCAGTCTCTGCAACCAAAGCAGGAGTTGAGAATAGAGTAGCTATAGTGTCCAAAGAGACCAAATCATGTTGGAGCTAAGCTTGTCGTTACTGTTACAAGTACAGCCACCAGTTCCAAGTATGCCAATGGTAATGGTGCTGCGAGTCTCGGCCGTCCCGGTTCTGGTGCTACTGGAAGTACCTATGGACGTGTCAGTGTGGATGGCCTCAACGCAAGCGCTTATTCTAAGAGTGTGGCTAGTGGTGAGGCCCGTGCTAAGGCTGCAGCGGGTCACAATGGTGCCACGGGCAATGGATACGGTTTCGGATATGCCTACACCAATGCGGGTGGCACCAATGGCAACGCTAGCCCTTGAAAAAATTGGTGATCATATGCTCAAGTCTCGGCGTATATTGATAATTAAACCAAAAATCTCTTTTGTATTCATAAATAAAACTAGAGATTGTCGCTTCTATAATGTTACTATATATGCGTAGTTATTGTTCATGATATATATACGTATGATACTACGACCTTGTTTCGTTTCATGATGGAAAACGAATGTTCATGTTGACAAGTTTGTCATTGGTCGTCTTAAAATGTAATATTGGCTTCTCGTAATCGAAATCAAAAACCAGATATGGTGCCTCATGGGTCGTTCGTATCTAGGCTCTGTTTTAATACAAAGTCGATGATTCTTAAGTCATATCATGATTTGATGCAAAGTTTTTTATTTATCTTCTTAACGTTGAAGTTGTATGCTGTCTGTTTTTTAGACTCTCCCCTGTTTCAGGGTCCTTTTAAAACTCAGTTGAGTTAAAAAAAAAAAAAAAACATAGCGAAATTCCTAATATCCTCCACTACAATAATAACAGTTTTAAATCATCAATCCATGACGATTTATCTATGATATAATACATAATTCAGACACAAAAATGATCAGCAATAACACAAGTACACAACTAACGCAACTGACCTTAAATAAGTATCGCATAGACTACATTTTTTTGTATGTTATATTATCCTATAACAATTCACAATAACGGATTAACAAAATGGTTTTAATCAATGGAGTATTTGCTGTGAGAGAAAAAGAAAAAAAGAAAAGCTTAACAAAATGATAAAAAAAAATTGACGAACAGAATAAACAAGGAACAAAATATAGAGACCTTGAATTCAAGCATGTCATTTTTATTGTTACCATAATCAACATCTAACTTGTGCATTGCAGAAATCATATTTAAACCCGTGGCCATTGAGGACTCACTACCTACAATAAACAAAGAATCAAATTAAATTCTATTTTTCTCACTAAATTCCACTTTTCTTTCTATAGTTTTTCAACTACTATACATTAATTGAAAATCCCTTTAAATGTATAGAATATTAAAAATTAAGCTGACCTCGAGAGTGCTAAAGACGAGTCGCATTCGGCTAGCCACAACGGACGGCTCCTCCGCTTGTCCCATCACTGCCATTTGCTCTAACTGAAGAGTTTTCACTGGCAGCCTACACTCACCGGTACGGTTCGGTAATGGCATTTTCGATATAAAAAGAACAACATAGCCGAACCAAATCCGAACGTATTGATCCTTACCATGCCATTCCCCTAATATAGTATGCATTGGCTATAACGGCGCAAAAGCCTCTCCATTTGCTTAGAATTTCATCTGAAACCGAAGGAGTCGATGACCATCTCACGATCGTGGGTTGAGGCGTACACAAGATTGTGATGAATACAATGCTAAGCCACAATATGCATTCATCCACCTACGGAGTTAAAACCACAAGCAAGCTCAAACTGATAAGACAAAGCTAAAGACTTGGCGATCACAAAGTTCTTGGTAATTAACTAACTAAACCTCGGACAGCAAAATCTTGGATTTAGTTTGTGTGCTTCCGTGGTAACTCTCCATTATGTCGATCTCTAAACCCGATTCTTTCATAGCCATAAGTTCTTTTCTCAAGTCTTCATCTGTGCAACCAAGCGCGTATGCGTTCACACCAGCAGAAATGAATTCCTTGAGACACACAAAGCATGAAAAGATGGCTACAATGATCGACAAGAAAGCATGAATGAAGAAATATCAGTAAAATAGAAAAGAAAGAAAATTTACTTTTAAGGTTTCGACTTCACCGCGTTCAATTACGGTCCTGTAACGTCTTAAAAGACTAATAGCTATGTTGCGTGATGAACGGTACTCTTCATCCGACTTGTTGCGTGAACGACAAAACTTGATGAAAAAAATATATACAAACAGGCTTAGAAGCTATAACTTGTATCCATAATAAAATCAGAAACTTTTAAAATCACTAACCATGCATCTCCTTCGATGGTGAATCTGACCATGTGGAGAGAAAGATGAATGATAACACTCTACATTGCTCCAAGGAACTCTTGTTCTCGAGAAGACAGAACAACTGCTAATCAAATGACCAAAAGGCACGGTTTTGTATCTGCGCGAAGAGGCATTGAAGCAAGAAGGATTTTGGAATTTGATGATAGTTCCCGAAGGATACGCAGCTAACATTTCTGAACCATATCAATGAAGCGATGACCTAATTTGCCACACACAACAACAAAAAGAAAGAGAAAATGAAACAACTCTACTAAAGGAAAAGAGAGAGAGAAGCTTCTTCTTGAAGAACACAACTAGTTGAGGAAATAAGATGTATACGAGATTGATGTTCTAGGGAAAACAACAAAATCAGCTTACATGTTCAAATTCAAAGCTTAATTTCATCTATTTACTACTTTGTATTAGAGATGAATTGGAGATTAGCTAAACTGGAACCATGGAATATGTATGAGCTAAGAAAGGAAATCAAAAGCTCTGATCTTTGGAAACTCTTATGAATCTCTGAATCACTATCCAGGGAAGCACAAGACCATCTCACTACGATCTGAGATTAGAAGGTGATATATGAACACCAAAAAGAAAAGGCTTACCCTTTTGAGAAACCCAGAATCAGATAAAGCAATTCATATGCGAATTTTCGGTTTTTAAAGCGCCGGCATACAATAGGGAGATGGGATGAAGCAGAAAACTATATAGATTATACTCGTGTATGTAAGAGGTGAATTTGAAGCCACCAATTATTTGAATGGCTGCCAGAAAATAGTGAATTTATCTGGGCTCAAGATTCCTTTCAGAAGAGAGAAAAAACGAACAAGAATCGTGGGGTTCCCAAACGGCGCCGTTGAGGCTGTGAAGAGTCACCTTCTGAATGACAAAATGGTTTCCCTTTTGAATTTTAAGTAGAGGAACCTACGTGTACCTAAAAAGATGGAGAATTTGATACGATCTCTTAGTTCGTGATCATCATACCCTTCTTCCTCTGTTCTCTGAATATAGACAAGGAGTTTTACGCTTCTCTTTGGGAGGTAAAGTTTGGGGGACAGTTTTTGTCTTCTTCTTCCTCTGTTTTAAAACTCCATAGGCTTCTTCTTGCAGCTCCACTATATTTGGAAATCATTGAAACATGAAACCAGTCTCCAAAGTTTCACCTTTGCTTAGTTACAACCTGTATAAGTATGAAAAACGAACATTTACCTTTGAAGAAATCGACATCGTAAAATACACTAAAACTAATGAAACTGACTAGAAGAAAGAAGAACCATCAAGAATACCTTTATCAGTTTATATCCGACCAGGCGACCAAATGGGATCACCACCTTCACTACACGGCGCACAATCTCTCAGTTCTGATCCCAGTCATTTAGAGTTCAGTCATTTTTGTGAACATAAAAAGCTGCTATTCTTATGATGAGCCAACCCAACTTGATGCTCTTTCCTTCTTAATTCTTTTACTCTCCATCGTCATTCTCACTTGAGACGCTTCGTCCCATAGTCCCATGTCGGCGTACATGTTGTACAACAGTACATAAGGTGTTGAGCTCTCTGGTTCGAGTCCCGACATTGCTTCGGCTGCAGCATGTGCGAGACCAACATTGTTGTAAAGCCTACAAGCATCCAATAATGCACCCCATATCGTCTTGTCTGGCTCAAACGGCATACTCTTTATGACATCCATGGCCTCCTCAAACTGCCCTTGTCGACTGATTACATCGACCAGGGAAGAATAATGTTCCATCTGCGGCTCAATCTTGTACTCACCTACCATGGACATAAACTGTGCTCTAGCCTCATCAACAAGTCCCGCGTGAGCACAAGCGTTCAAAACCGAGACAAATGTTATGTGAGAAGGATGTATCCCGTTGCTTTTCATTGACCGGAACATATTCAAGGCCTCTGAGGCATTACCATGAAAAGCATACCCTCCTATCATTGCATTCCATGTGATTACTTCTCTTTTGACTTTTATTTTATCGAAGATTCTCCTCGACTCCACTATATCGCCGCATCTCGAATACATAGTTATAAGGGCATTGTGGACTGGCACGTCGGGGATTACAGTCTTGAGGACGATTTGGTGCATCTGCATTCCTAACCGCAGATTCACAAGCCCACTTGATACGCTGAGAAGAGAAGTTAGAGTATGAGGGTCAGGCTTCTCTCCTTCAATGTTCATCCGGATAAACACATCAACAGCTTCATTGTAGTCCTTGTTTTTCTCGTAAGCTGCTATGATCGAGTTCCACGAGACTGTGTTTTTCTCAGGCGTTCTTTCAAAGAAGTCACGAGCGAGCTCTACATTGCCAACACTGGCAAAACCAGAGACCATCATGTTCCACGAGTGTGTATCCCGGTTCGGCATTTCCCTAAACAGATCAAAAGCCTCTTCCATCCTAGATACGTGTACGTATCCATCTATCATCGTGTTCCAGGAAATCGTATCTCGCTCTCTCATCTGATCAAACAGTAACCGCGCAGAGACAACATCACCCACTTTCAAGTAGGCCTTGATCATGGAGTTCCACGAAACAAAGTTTCTACGGAATCTCTCTCTAAACTCTCCTCCATGACAATCATCATCATAGAGATCAGGAATCTGATCAAACAGACGTCGAGCTGCTTCAACTTGTCCTCTCTGTCCATATCCTACAATCAAAGTGTTGTAAGCATAAACCAAATCTTCTTTTCCTGAATCTATACTCCCATATTGTCCCAAAACCCACGCAGCTTCTTCCAGTTTCTCGTTTTTAATAAGACCGGACACAAGTGCACATAGAGAAGACGAATCCTTCTCAGGCATTCTCCGAAACAACTCAACTGCCCGATTCGTTTCACCGTTCTGACAAAAACCAGTGATCATGGCGCTACAAGAAACAGCATTTCTCTGAGGCATTTTCTCGAATAGCAACAAAGCTTCACTTATCCTCCGATTCTTAGCATAACCACTTATCATCGTGTTCCAAGTAAAAGAGTCCCTTTTAGGCATTTCATCGAACAAATTTCTTGCTTCCTCAAGAAATCTAACCCCGCCACACGAAACGTAACCCGAAATCATCGCGTTCCAAGTCACGACATCTCTCTCAGGCATTTCGTCGAACAGCTTCCGCGCTTGCGTCATTTCCCTCCTCTTCACGTACCCGCTTATCATCGTGTTCCATGTCACGGTGTTCCTCGCCTCCAGTTTTTCGAAAATCTCTCTAGCTTCGGCGATGTATCCCGATCTTATCATCTGGTTCAGCTCCTTGTTCGTCGCTCGAAATCCAAAGCTTGACGAAACCGAAGAAGAGAAAGTGTTTGCCAATAAACATTTAAGAGACGATTGTCGATACGCCTTTCTGAAAATCAACGAGGCAAAGCGTGATCGGCTCATCGTCATCGACGGCGAAGAGCACTAAGTGCAGCGATCAAAACTAAAGAACAAAAGAAGAAAAGGCTCTAACTTTGAAGTTTGAGTCTGGTAAATTTGGTGAAGATGATGTATATAAATTCTTCGGTTTACCATATTCGAACCGGAGATAATTCAATTCAATTCGGACAATAACCGGGGAATAATTCCGGTTCGAAATTCAATCAATTAGTCAAATGTGTCCTTGGTTCTCTTTTCTAGGATCATATGTTTTCTTTGTAAAATTTTGTGGCCACTCTCGATTGTATTTTCAGATGAAAGTTGAGATTTGGTTGATGCTAATTTGATGTTTTAGCTGTTGCATTTGAGTTGGATTTTATCATCTGAAAATAGATAAAGAAACTTAAAACTTCTTGCTGTGTTATTAAACCTTAGTGGTTCTATGCATGGAGATGTTCTTTTCCTTGGACTAATGATATAGACAGGTTGCATGATGCGAAGAAGGAAGAGCATGGAAGCTACGAAGAAGCAAGCAATAGACTAGCTTTGGTTTACAAAACCACATTTAGCGACTACGTACGATCGATTTGTTTTACTTGTCTTTTGGACCAGTAGCAGACCAGAGGACAGGGTCACGTCTGAGTAGCCTTTTGCTGTTTGCTGCTGTCAGCAACATGACACCGAGGAAGATCAAAACTGAGATGGATGAGAAGATAAACATCAACACAGAAGCCACCTGGTCTTTTACTTCTTGCGCATACTGAACTGAGTCTAAAGCAAGAAATGTGATTGGGAACGAGTAAGCCCACCATGCGACATTGAATCTTTTTATCGACTTCTTCAAAAGAGTTGGCCTACAAACCTGAAAACATCAACCAAAAAAAAGAAGGTGTGAGTCATGTCTTGTCATATGATTTTCTGTTTCTTAGCATATCTCGTAAACTAACCAGGGACACGAAGATGAAGAGCGAAAGGAAGAATAACATCTTCGCTACTATATCAAAGGTTCCACAGATAGAGTTCCAAGCAAGACTTGCAGTGGCTGGTGCAGCAAAGAACAAGAAGAAAACTGGCCTCAGCGTGGTCGGGAAATTGTTTCCGCCTGGTAAGCGTTGATAAAGTGTGACAAAGATAACCAAATAGTGAACCATCCCGAGCGAGAACAAGCATAGAGCACACTCACTCCAACCCATCTCTGCTGCTCCTCGTGCAGCAACTAGGTTTGCTATCACTGAAACTTGGCTTGCAGGGTTTGCCATAATCGACAAAAACCTCTTCTCTGTCGTGAACCACTGGCCATAAAGCTTTGTGTCGAGGATCAAGACTGGAAGAACGAACACCCAGAATAGTGTCTGATACAAGACGCTGTGTGGTTCCATCAGAGGAGCTGACTGAAGCAAGAGGAGGCATGAGATGGATGGAGCGTAAAGATAGTTGACTCCAATGTAATGCGAGAACTCCTCCTTTACCAAGTCAAAGCAGAAAATGCACTTGAAGGCATAAAGAAAACAGAGTGACACTTGTGTTGCGAGTGCTAGGTACCACGGGAGATGGAACGCTATAGACGGGAGATTGTTATGCAAATGGACCATTGTCTTCCACAGCAAAGCTTGGCTACAGAGAGAAAGGCTTATTCTGAAATAGCCTGCATGGAGACTACTCAAAACAGACATCATGACAATGGGTTCCGCATCAGTGGAGTTAGTATATCTCTTTTTCCTTCTCGATGTCGGGTAATCAATTTTTATTTTTATTTCTTGACAAGGAACTTCCAAGTTTTCCATCTCCTAACCTTAGGAAAGAAAGAGTTCATATAGAGGCATTAGGCAGAGGAGTCAAAGCCAATGGTGGTGATTTTGTTGGTTTAGTGTTGGAAAAATATGATACTTAAAATTGCTAATGGAATCTCACAATGATTAGTAACTTTTGCTCAGCTTCAATAACTTGAATACACATAAACCCATTCCAACTAATTGTTTTATTAAGAAAATAAGATTTTGATATCTAAGAGTACACATTTATAAGTATTGTTGTATGTGTTTCACAAAAGTTCCAGTTCTATCTATATTATTTCAGGTTATTAATTGGCAAGATAAACTTATAAGTGTATTAGTGAAAGGTATGATAGAAACTTAAATATTTATCTTGATATATAGATGTGGGGGAAAAAATCATACGTTTATAATGAAACAGAAGATTATAAATATTAGTTTGCACAACTAATGACAACTCTACGGAATTAAATCTAAATCATAAAGTTTGAAAATATACCTGAATATTTTTGTAAAACGATGTTGAACAAATTGATATGCGATTCTGCAGCACTAATAATATCGTGTCTCCACAGGCATCCACACCATCCACTCGTACACTAACTAGATCATGATATTTTAAGTATCGTCGAGATTCTTTCTTCGACAGAATCTGTCGAACAGATTGTTTTCTGATCTTGGGGTTGTCGCGTGAGATGCGTCGTCGACTCGTCGTATCTCACGTTGACTTTTGTTCTTCTCAAAAACGATAATAATGTTTGCCTTACGTGAAGATTCCTTATATAAAGAATTCACGTGCACCCTTTTTGATTATATCATGAAAACCATATATATAATAACTATTGGTTGTTGCAGCAATAACTTATATATAAAACCTGATTTAAAAAAAAAAAACTTATATATAAAATCTTTGAATTCAAAGACGACAAAAAGAGTAAGGCTGTAATCAGTGTCATAAAATCTTGTGAGACAGATAAACCGAGTGGTCCTGGGAATTTTTTTAACCGCATAAATCTGAAAACCCGAAGAATAACGCCAATAGCCTAGGAAAAAATTCCACCATATAACTGGTTTGCATGTCAAATCATAATTTTGTTTTTTGGGTTAAAATATTTGAAATTCAATTAGAAAGTTCAATTACTTTTCTCTGTGACGTTGTTATTGATTTCAAAATATTTTTATACATCCATCTGAGGTTTAAGGGAATTATTTAAATTTTTATTTTTGGAAACTTAGGCCATGAATGTTGACCTAGTTTTTAGATTTTAATTATTTTATGGTTTTTGGCTTTTGGTTTTTGATTTTTAGATTTTGATTTTTTAATTTTTGGTTTTTGATTTTGCTGTAGATTTTAGCTTTTAAGAAACTTGAATGGTGATTTATTTAGATTTTAGTTTTTGACTATAAGATTAAAATGATAAAATAAAAATAAAAAGTTACTAATGAAAACATATTATTTCTTATAAAAATAATAAAAAATACAATAAAAATGTAGTCAATAAATTTAAAAAAATATTGCTGTGATTGTGTCTTAAAAAACTGAAAAAGTCAATAAACATAAAAAGTAAAATTCAGTAAAAATAAAAATCAAATCCCTGTAAAGTGTCAAAAACCCACAAAACATGGTTTTTGGTTTTTGTTTGTAAATGCTAAAAACCATTAAAAAAACTAGTTTCCGTAAAATGTAGGAAATCTCTTTATTGAAAAACTTGAATGGTTGAAAAACTAATTTTTGAAAAACAAAACCAAAAACCATTCTAAAAAACTACAAACATTCAGGGCCTTAGTTTTGAAATTAATAAAGTTTCATCATTTAAAGTTAACTTCTAATCTATTAGACTATTATCAGTTAATGAAGTTTAAACTATTATCAGTTAACTTAGTTTATTTTTATATAAGAATGATTAAGTTTTACATGGTTAAGAATTATTATTTTGAATCAAATGATAATAATAAATTAAAAGAAATTGAAAACTTCAACCGAAAAGAAAATTGGAGATCAAGTCTGGAGTTAACATTTTTAAAAAAGGTTGCATATTCTTGCTGTTGGTTTCACACTACGACATTAGATTAAATAGTGTTAAAAGAGACACTTTTAACAAAAGAAATCGAAATCAAATCAAAATCTATATTGAATTATCCATTATCTTTCGTGTTTAATATGTTAAGTTAATTATATTTGCTAATATATGATCAATAAAAGAAATATAAAAAAAAAAGATAAAAGAAATTATTGTGGTACAAAAAAGGTTGGCAAACAATTTTAATACACAACTAGACTCGTACCCGTGCGTCGGCGCGCGGGATATGAATAATCTTTTTTCAATTAAATATATAAATTTATAAATTTATAAATTTTTGTGATATAACTATAATTTATAAAACTATTAAAAGTAAATAATTACATAAAGTTGTGGTGTGAATTATTTTGTGAGTTTTTTTATGGCTTGATTAAAAATTTAGAGAAAGAAAGTAGGTTCGACATCCAACAACGTTCGATATCCAACAACGGTGGTTCAAGTCCGTTCTCAAGTCCAACCACTTGGACTTGCTCAACGTCGATTATCATTTCGATTATATGTTGCTCTTTAGAGCATCTGCTTTCGGGTTACGGGTGAAGTTTCTCTATGAGTTTTTTTACGCTGCTGAGCAAGTCTCGCCCCTTAATGCGTCTATCTTTTATGTTATTGTATTGCTGTTCTTTATTCGTCTAGCCATTGAGCATGACTCCGGTTGTATCTTCCCAAATCTATTGAACGCTTAGTTTCTAGTATAATCTATTGCAGTAGCGGACCCAGAAAAAAACTTTAGGGGGTCAGGACATAAAATCTGGTATAAAAAATCAAGATAAACAGATGTGAAGTTAATAAAACTTATAAGCTATAGAGAGAAAATCAAAAGTAATGAGGTGTCATTTGACCCCTCTTAGTATAACTTAGGTCCGCCACTGATCTGTTGTCCAAAAAAAAAAAGTAGATTTACAATGTGAAATAGATAAAAAACAAAAAATGAACAATTATATGTAATGTTTGCTTGCTGAAATAGAATTGCATTTGTTTTCCGGAAACATATAAATTATAATTATATAGTTTTATAATTTAGAAAACTATCTTTAGTATCACAAACATATAATTTAATTTAATTGTAAGTTAATCAATTATTATGTCTTTATGTTTACACAAATTTGGATATTCTTTAATGCGATTTTTTCTAATTTAGAAAGAATATAATTTTATAGATTAAAAAGTAATTAGTTAACTAAATCGTTTCTAATATTTTTTTTGAATTGTGGTTGGTGAAATTATTTTCATAATATTGATATCTAATCAATAAATTGATTTAACTACAGAATCTCTGATATTAAATATATTGTAATCAGATATTTTTGTAAAGTTCTGTTATGGAAATCAGAATATAATTAATATAATTATTTTTAAAATTCATTTCGAATATTGTTTTTTGAATTGTAAATATTTAATATAGTTTTAATATATGCTAAGAGCGGATAATATTTATTGTTGATTTTTGTTTTTATATTTTCTATTTTGGATAAAGATATATTTTTCTAAGTCATAATTTGAGAAGTGTTGCTAATTTTATTTTGAATTGACTATAATAATATATAATTTATATTAATTTCATATTTATAGTATGATTATATAATATATCATCGATTATTATATTATATATAGTTTTAATTATTTTAATATATGAATATTATAGTTTCAAAAAATTGACAGACCCTTTATATATATATTTGAATGTAATTTTACATTTATAAAAAATATATGCTAATCCGTTAATTTATTAGTTATTTTTAATGTCATAGAAGATCAATTAAATATCTTAACCCATATTATTGTTATTTAAATATTTTAATAATAGAAATTATAAAAATCCTGTAATTATATATTTAAAAAATTAACTTGTATCACTATATAATTGAATAATATAATATATATAGACTTAGTTTTAATATTTTCATTTTATCAAGTTAAAATATATCAATCTAATTTAAGAATTTTAATTTTCCAAGTTAAAATTTTATATTTTATAAATTATATTTTATTAATATTATATTTGAATTATTTATGTATGTTTTTATTTATTAATAATTGAAGTATGTTCAAAAACATATTTATTTATTTTTATTTTGTAATTTATAAAAACAATTGATGTGTTATATTATTACTTATATTTATTATTTGATTTAATAATTTAATATGTGTGATTTTATTTTATTTTCGTTTTTAATTAATAAGGAAAGTGGGACCCATTATTTTATATTGTTTGGATACATATTTAATAGAGATACTCTGAATTTTATCATTACCAAAAAAAAAGTTTTAATGATAAATGTTTATCTCAACTTCTAATCTAAACCATTAATCTCAACTTCTAATCTTAACCGTACATTATTAATGATATGATAATTGACACAATTACCCTTAATGAAAATCTTAAAAAACCAAAGAAAGACAATTGCACAAAATGTAATATAACACATGACTAAAGGTTTGTTTTAAAAAAGGTTCCTCTTTTAATATAGTAGAAGAAAAATGGTGCATATATAGTCAAAAATATGAAGTAAATTTAATAGTTTTACCTATTTTAACATATTTTTAAATTCGTGATAACTTTTCAGTTCTTATATGAATATATTAAATATTATTCTATACTTGAATCTTAATTTTATGATTAAGCTACAATAAAAATATTTATTATACTTATTATAAACTATTATAATTTTTCATACCATATTACGAGTTTTTTTTATCAGAACAAAATATTTTTGATCTGACTTTGGTGACTTCGCGGATTGAGAAACTCTAGAATCCCATTTGCCATGCACCAAATTCTTCAATTGTCGTAACGGAGCGGCCGTGGGCCGTGGACCAATGGGCGTCAAATATTTGAGTTAGATATAGATATTTTGACATTATTTTGTTCCTCTGATTGAATCAATGATACAATAGTGGCTACCGTGAGGGATCTCTGTCTAGGAATTTTTATGATCCATTTTAGTCCTTATAATCAATTAAAAATATTGGGTTTTGGGTTTCGAATCGAATCTGAAACTTTGTATTTTGCTGCTGTGCTAAAACCATAGTGGTTGCATCGTTACATGAGAGAATATAATTACGCATATATAAGAAGGAAGAGCATGGAAGCTATGAAGAAGCAAGCACTGAATTTGCAAAGTAGAAATTAAAAAGCTGGAGGATGAACTTGAGACAAAGTCGGACTGAGCGGCAATGATTTTTGCTTGACTTTTGGACTAGTAGCAGAACTGAGGACACGATCACGTCTGAGTAGTCTATTGCTGTTTGCTGCTGTCAGCAACATCACACCGAGGAAGATCAAAACTGAGATAGATGAGAAGACAAGCATCAATCCAGAAGCGACCTGGTCTTTCAGCTCCTGCGCATACTGAACCGAGTTTAACGCAAGAAAGGTGATAGGGAACGAGTAAGCCCACCATGCGACATTGAATCTTTTCATTGACTTCTTGAAAAGATTTGGTCTACAAACCTGAAAATGTTAATAAGAAAAAAAAAAAAAAAGGTAAATGTCTTGTCATACTCGTACGGTTTTATGTTTGTGTTTTGTTTCTTAGCGTATATCGTAAACTTACCAGGGACATGAAGATGAAGAGCGAAAGAAAGAACAACATCTTCGCTAGAGGATCAAAGGTTCCACAAATAGAGTTCCAGGCTAGACTTCCCATGGCTGGTGCAGCAAAGAACAAGAAGAAAACTGGCCTCAGCTTCGTTGGGAAGTTGTTACCGCCTGGTAAGCGTTGATAAAGTGTGACGAATATAACCAAATAGTGAACCATCCCGAGGGAGAATAAGCATAGAGCACATTCCATCCAACCCATCTCTGCTGCACCTCGTGCAGCCACTAGGTTTGCGATTACTGACACTTGGCTTGCCGGGTTGGCCATCATCGAGAGAAACCTTTTCTCTGTTGTGAACCACTGCCCATAAAGCTTTGTGTCTAGGGCCAAGACTGGAATAGCGAACACTGAGAATAGTGTCTGATTCAAAACGCTTTGTGGTTCCATCATGGGAGCTGACTGAAGCAAAATAAGCCATGAGATAGATGGAGCGTAAAGATAGTTCACTCCAATGTAATGCGAGAACTCTTCCTTCACCATGTCAAAGAAGAAAAAACACTTCAACGCGTACAAAGCACAGAGTGAAACTTGTGTTGCAAGTGCTAGGTACCACAGGAGATGGAACGCCATTGACGGGAGTCTGCTTTGTAGATGGGACATGCTCGGTGAATCAGGTGCGATCATTATCTTCCACAGGAGAGCTTGGCTGCAGAGAGAGAGGCTTATTCTGAAATAGCCCGCATGGAGACTACTCAAAACAGACATTAGAACAATGGGTTTGGCATCATCAGTGAGGTCAGTGTTTATCTCTTTACTGCTCGATATTGAATCATCAACTTTGATATGAATTTCTTGCTTAGGAATTTCCAAGCTTTCCATGTCCGAATGTGGATGGAAATAGAGGTAATGACTTGTTTGGTTTTATGTTGTTATAACCGTAGGATAGAGTCCATATATGTAGTAGGCAGAGAGAAGCTAATGAAGATTAATTAGCACAAAACACACGTGATTTAGGGGGAGTTAGTTAGTGTTTGACAAGGATGTTTACTTAAAAAGATAATGGAATCTCACAAGGACAGCAAAATTTAGTAAATTTTGGTAAGTTCAGTAAACTTGTACAGTACATCTCAACATTTCTTGTTTAGGCTTCATGAATAAATAAAGCCATTCTTATTCCAATTGATCACTTTACAAATAATGTTTTATATATTTCTTGCTTTACCTAACTGGTACGATTATAATATTGAACAGGATTATTAGGTTTTCTTATCGTAGGATGTTACCACTAGCTCTAAAGAGAGACTGATGCTAGCGACCCACTAATTGTCAAAATTCCTCTAACTTTCTCTGAGATGTATTCGAATGCAGATTAACAATAATATTTGTGTAAAGATAATAAGCTTTTTTCAGTACAGAGTCAGATGCAATCACCTGTTGATCAAGGTCAAGAGGCAATGCCTAAGCTCGAGGAACAGCTAGCACATTTGTGAGCCGCCATTGCAGCAATATAAAAAAGATGGTGTCTAAAGTAACTCGTAATAGTTTAAGATCAGCTACGAAAAAAACCGGTCATATGCGTTTGGTACGTTTTTAGATAATTTTGATTTCTTAAATCAAGCATTAGTATTGTTTAGTATATCAGTGCATTAATTATTAGCTTTCACTTTGTTTTGTTTCCTGATTACGGGAGAGATGCTTATGTTATCAAGAATGTGAGTTTACTTCATATTTCTGAATGTGAGACGCATTATATATTTTATAAGGATTAAGTGTGTTATGTGTAGAGTTTTTAGCTGAACTTAATTAGGAACTTCATTTTAAATTCAAAGAAAATGTAATCAATTGATTTTGCAAAGTTGAAGTCTAAGTGCGATCGTTATTAAAAAAAAAAAGAAGAAAAAAATGTCTAAGCTCGATTTATATTCGGTGCTGTATTATTGTTTGTCAGCAACTCACTACGACATTGTAGTGTGGGGTTCTTGTAGACGCTTAAATTAGCTGTTTTAGGCTTAGTAAACACACCGTACTGGTGATATGATTTACAATAGTAAAAAATGAATGGTGGGAGATATTTGGATAAACGAGTCATGAGGCACATATGTTGTGTCTCTGACAAGTAATTTGTTGATAATAGGATATTAGCAATGAATAAATGGTAGAAAACGATCGAATAAATGCAAGAAAAAGTCTTCTAGGAACTTTGAATTATTAACCATTGGAACTTTTCGTATTATAGAAATTTTTTAAATTTTTGGAAGCAGTTGTGTTTTTTCCAAACACAGATGCAACTTTCGTGATGGTGAAATTGAGTGGTTTTGAATCAATTACTGAAAACGGAGTAACATCCAAAAAATCAAACCGAATCATATCAAACTATAAAAAGAGGAGGTTATTTGATTGACACAAAGTTAGAAACATACCATTTGCACAATAAAAACACCCCAAGCTTCCGACATATGTTTATGGCAAAGCATTATTTTATGTTGAAATTTTTTTTGTGTGGTAATCATGTTAAATTTTATGTTGAAAGTTGTTAGTTTAGTAGTCAAGAATTTAAAGGTTTTTAACACCATATTTGATAGTTTCATAAGTGTATTTTATAATGTTTTGATTTTCCTTATATTTTCTGGATTTTAAAAGTATTTATTTTGAATTTATTAGATTATTTAAAAAGTAATGTAGTCAAGTTTCAATAAAAGTCAAGAAAGATGTATAAGAAAGATGTATGTGAACAAATGTTCTATTTTTCTGACATATTTTGCCAAATCCCCATTTTTTATATATTAACGAAAGCAAATATTATCAGAAGTTGTGAGTGTTAATATTTAGAACCATCCGTCGCGAACACTATTTCTAATAAAATTATATGATTTTTTTGATAATGATGTAAATGATATACACAAAACAAGATCGTCATATTTATTTTCTTAATAGCCAACCAGTAATCATACTTTACAATATAACACACATCAGAGTTATTTGCTTTTGATTATATGATATTAAATTTTGTTAATAAACTAACTATTTACAATATAGCTAATTAAATATATAATATAAGAAGTTGACAATATATACATATAATATAAGATATATATGCGTCAAAAAGGTAATAATATAAGATCACTTTTCTGTTTCATTTTAGGAGGAATTTCAGAAATACTAATCAATACTATATATTTTTAAAAGTACCATTTTATAAATATTATAAATATTATAAATATTCTAAAATTAGTGTTTTATAAACGACCTTATCAAACGTTATAAAATATTGTTAGCATTTTATAAACCCTTACAAACCTTATAATATTCTTTCTAAAATTTTACAAAACATGTTTTATCATTGATTAGTAAACGCCGTATTAAGAACGACTTTATAAAATGGAATTTTGAACAAATTGTAAAAATGATATTTTTGAAAAAGAAATACCTTCAAATAGCATATTTTGGTGTTTTTGTTACAAAAATAGCACATCAAAGGAAAAATGACAATATTAGCATATTTGATCATTTTTACATGTATTACACTAATAGGTTAAGGGTTCATAAATCATTAATTAGGGTTTAGATTTTAAGGTGTAGGGTTTAGGTTACTGAAAAAAAAACGATTGAGAATTAAATGTATAATAGTTGTTTTCCTTTTCAATAAATGCTATTTTTGTCATTTTTAACCTGGTATGCTATTTTGTGACAAAACATGAAAGTGTGCTATTTTTGAGAATTGTCTTTTTTGAAAAGTGTTATAAATTTCACTTTATTTTAAGGGAAATTCTTAAAAAGCACATTTTTAAGTTTTTCTAACGAAAATAGCACACTAGAGTAAAAATGACAAAAATAGCATTTATTAAAAAAGAAAAGACTATTATACATTTACTTCTCATTCCTTTTTCTTCAATTTTGTAACCATAAACCCTAAAATCCTAAAATTTAAACCCTAATTAATGATTTGTGAACCCAAAATCATTAGTATAATACATTTAAAAATGATCAAAATGTGTTATTATTGTCATTTCTTTCGTGATGTGCTATTTTGTGATAAAAACATCAAAATATGTTATTTGAGGGTATTTCTCTTATTTTATAGATGTTTAAGGTTTTTGTACACACTACACACATTAAAAAAATCATCAACTATTTTTTGTTTTTTCTAGTATTTTTTCTCGACAAAATATTCATTAAACTTAACAAAATACATCATTCCAAGATATTACAAGAGGAAGCTGTTTTAGTCTTGCATTCTTAGCTATTACATCCACTTTAAAATTGGTTATGTCTACTTACTTTCTTGAAGTTGAAGCTCAATTCTTTCCTGGAGATGGATAAGACATCCTTTAAATAACATAATGTGGAGCATGTTCCTCTCAACAAATCATCGTGAATGGCTGGATTTGCAAGGGTTTGGTAAATCTCTGCAGCATCTCCACAAAAAGTAACTGACTTATATCCTAGCCTTGCAACATGTGACACTGCCGTTCTCACAGCTACTGCTTCTGCCTCCATTGACGTGCAGGTAAGTAATGGGTTCAACAGCTGCTTTTCCATGACTATGAATTGAGCCTGTTTGTTTTTCTAGTTAATACATTATTTATCATCTACATAAGCACATATGAAGCATCACTTAATATAACACTGCGGTGGTAAATAATATATTTTTATTGAGTGTATATGTCCTGTATTATGTCTAGGTTTTTAGAGCATCCACATCGGTGGAAGTCTGAAAATGTGGTTCTGATTTTAACAATATTCATATTTTAATATAACTGGATTTTTTTTTTTTTAAATGAAACCAATTAACAACAAACAGCTGGCATGCTAAGTTTATCAGAGTATCTGAAAGAATGAGTTTTGAGAAACTATCGACACCTTCTCTCCAATTTTCTTTATTTTTTTTTCTTTAATTAGTGAGATACCAAGTGGGTATCTGCCGACGGCCATGCTCTTATGTAAGGATGTTAAATAGGGTTTTCTGGCCCAACCCGGCTCTTTTCTTTTTGAGCTCGACCCTTTTTAAGCCTTAACCCTTTTCAAACCCTTGAAATTTATAAAACAGGGTTCAACCCTTTGAAGCCCTATTAAACCATTTCTAATTCTACATTTTTTTTGTATTAGAATAGAAGAATAATTTTAATCAAATATTTATAAGTTTATAACACAAATGTTTTAAAGTCACAAAAAAACATCCTTATTCATAATAATGATGTTTCCCGTCAAAACCGCAAAATCATGTTTTCCCGCCAAAACCGAAAATCACGTTTTCCCGCCAAAACCGCAAAGTCACGTTTTCCACCAAAACCGAAAAATCATGTTTTCCCGCCAAAACCGAAAAATCATGTTTTCCGCCAAAACCGCAAAAGTCGCGTTTTCCCGCCAAAAACGCAAAAGTCGCGTTTTCCCGCCAAAAACGCAAAATCACGTTTTTCCGCCAAAAACGCAAAATCATGTTTTCTCGCCAAAACCGCAAAGTTACGTTTTCCCGCCAAAACCGAAAATCACTTTTTCCCGCAAAACCGCAAAGTTACGTTTTCCCGCCAAAACCGAAAATTACCTTTTCTCGCCAAAACCGTTAAATCACGTTTTCCCGCTTAAATCGTAAAATCGCGTTTTTCCTCCAAAAACGCAAAGTCATGTTTTCTCGCCAAAACCGCAAAGTCGCGTTTTCCTACCCCGAAAAATCACGTTTTCATGTCAATAATTTCAAAATCACGTTTTCCTGCCAAAATCGTAAAATCATGTTTCCTGCCAAAACATGTATGTTGTCCTGCCAAAATCGAATTGGTGAAACCGAAAACATCATGTTTTCACGCCAAAATCAGAAAATCACATTTTCCTGCCAAAACCGAAAAATCATGTTTTCTGCCAAATCCGCAAAATCAAGTTTTTCCGGAAAACCACAGAATTATGTTTAGAGAATTACCCAAGAATTCGATGAACAAAACAAAGAAGAAGAAAAAACTAAAGAGAAAAAAATTTACAAACAAGCCCTATCATTTTTAACAAAAACTTTAAATGAACCCTAAATAATTTATAGTTATGAAAGCAGGACCAGAGTTTTTAAGTATTTGAAAGAGTTAGAGTTGGCCCTATTTCTTTGGCCCATATTAACATCCCTACTCTTATGTAACCTGGGAGAACTATAAACCTCTAGATCTCTCTTTTGGTTCAATGCTCGGGTTTGCCTTGCTTGGTTTGTATAGAAACCCTCCAATGCTGAGTTCAGGATTCCACAAAAAGTAAATGAAACAACTAAGCACCGGATTAAGAACAAAAGACTTTCAACTTAACAAACAAAATATTTACAGAAGTAGAGAGAGAGAAAGAGTTTAACTCAAGTCAGATGAGAGGAGAGAGTTTGACTCAATTCAACAAGGTGCAAAGAGGTTTCACAACACACAACAAAGCTCTCATACAAACACATAACAAAAGAAACCGAACCGAAGTTATCCTTTGTTTACGCAGCTTCTGCGAAGCCAACCTGCTCGTTGCCAAAGTCAAAGACAGTGTGGTATCTTCCCATAAACACATCTCCCAGTATCCTGGTCCAAAATCAAGAATCAAGAATTAGATGAATCTCTTTGTTTGCATTTTCCATTTAGACTTAGCATGGTTTTATCAAAGTCAAGAATTACCAGAGAGGTCCACGAGGTGGAGGGACGTCAAGTGCGGTAAAGCCACTGATGCATTGTGCCACTGGTCCTTCCCCAATCTTCAGTATGTACTGTTAATCCCCACAAACAATAAAACAGTCAAGATATGTTCAAAATTGTTACAAAAGGCTCATCAACTTTCGATCCGATTATAACAGGCTCTCGAACATATATACATATCTCAAGAAAATACCTCTTCTGGGGCAAGATCAAAGACTTTGCCTCCAATGGTGAATGAAACAGTAGGCATTTTAGAGAGTTGTGAGCAGTCAACTGCAGACTCTCCGTTAGGACTAGGCATGCGTTCGCATATCTACGATTTTCTCAAGATGTTGGGATCAGAAGAAAGAGCAAGCTCGTTGCTATAATTCAAGAAGACAATATAAAAATTGTTGTCGTGATGGACACTTGTTCTTCTTACGTCATTAATGTAGTTCACGATGCGCTCTTGAGTCATGTTCTGCTGTAATTGGCTCTGTATCCACACAACCGCCATTTCACATGGAGCACAACCCGCATCTCGAAGACCACTAGATGACTTTGTGTTTTCCTTGTCCACCACCGACTCAATCCCCATACTAAAACAGAACACAATAACACTCAATATAAACGAGAAGACCAAGAAAATGTGTGTATACTACATAGTTTTTATGCCTATAGAAATTTGAAATTTACCTGACGCCATGGGTGCCATCAAATGTGCAAAGACCTAGTTGTGAGCAGATCTTCTTTGGTTGAGTCTGAAAGGAGCAATAGAGTTTCATATATACAAAACAGACATGATTCGTCGTCGCATGTTTTCTAGTTGACGATATTTCTTACCTCAGCCAAAAGTAAATCCAATATGGTATGTCCATACTGATCAACAACAGTCTTGCATTGCTGGCTAACAACTCCAGATGCTCCAATAGCTTTGTTGATCATGGCAATCACAGTCTAGCAAAAGAAAAACACTTGTGAATTTCAAGAACAAGCATATGCTACAAGAAACTAAGACCCTTTAGATGATTCTTGCTTACAGTTGGCCCCGCAAGTAAAGATGTTCCAGAATCTGCTATTGCAGAACAACCACTTTCACAGTATCCTGTTATACAACAGAAACATGCTTAAAAAATATGAAAGTCAAAACAACTGTATGGTTGAAAGTAAAAGATATGACAACAAATACACGTACCAGTAGATTTACCGGCAATGAGAACCTCACCCATGTCGAACTATCACCAAAACAATATCTTGAATGAGACTTGATTACGAAAAATCATAGCAAATTAAGAACAATAAACAAAGAACAAACCTGCCAGTAACCCCTTTGTGTCACAGGAACGTATGTATGTTCTCCTTTGAAATGCTTTGGATCAACACCACCAAATACAAGCTCACCGCCTTCTTCACTCTCTGGGTCACGGTTTAGCCAAAATGAAAACACCGGCTTCTTGATAAGGCCTTGGCTGAGCATATTGTACCTTTAAGAAACAAAATTTGTAGTCAAGACATCAACATAACATGGCAAGTAAGTAACCTCAATCCAAAACAAGACAAAACTGCACGCACGTACCAAACAGGAGTGGCGTTGCCAACAGAGATCTCTTGGAATCCAAGACCAAGGAGACCATCAAACTTAGCCACCAAAAAAGTTAAACCAGGTTCATTCGTTGCCTCAATAAACTCCTGAAGAAGATAGGCAATGTACAGAAAGTAAAGTCAATCCATCAGTAGATAAAATATAATCATGAAAAGATGTGTAGAATAGATAATAACTTACCTGATTTTTGACAACTATATCACCAACTGTGACAGCATCATAACTAAAGAAACCAGAGATTGATCCAGAGCCGTAATGGATTGCTGCACGTTTTCCTGTGAAAACATACAATTTTAGAACTTATCAACATCGATACCAATGTAAGGGTAAGTAGCCTAAAACAAAAGAGATAACGTACCACTCTTCTTATAAGTACTTGAACGCGAGGACTTGTACTTGGCATGAAAGAAACAAGACAGCTAGATATAAAGTAAAGAACACAATTAAGGTTTCTCTTAGGGCTAATCATATTTAACAGTTGTAAACCAAATGCTAGAATAAATCTCACCGAGAAGTAACATTTCCCTGATGGTACCCACAGGTTAGAGCTTCCTGTGTCGAAGATCACCGTGAACTTCTGCGGTGGAGTACCAATAGCAATCTCACCATAGTACTGAGCATCCAAGTAATTCTTCAACGCAACGATGTCAGCCTCTCCAGAACCTCCAAGATTGTTGTTGCTCGAACGGAACTCTTTTAAAGAAGATCTAAAGGCTTCTTCTTGCTTGGAACCAAAGCGTGTGGCAAGTCGATTGCTAGGATCCAACTTGAGTTTTTTCAGGCCGACTCTTAATGTTCCGTCATTGCTCTCAGAAGAAGCGGAGAAAAACAACAAGAAGGACACAAAGATTAAAACAGCAACCGTTCTTGAGTACTGTTCTCCCATTTTTCACCTGTTAATTAGTTGACATCAAACACAAATAACCAAAAGGACGCAGTTTAATTAGACTACAACAGTGATCAACAAGCTGAAACAAATGAGAGTTGGAAGAACATGCAACTAAACTATCAATACTATTCAACCGCAAATCAGCAACAAAGCTAGAAATTTTAATAATTAATCAAATCAAATAACCTGATGACAACAAAAGCTAGAATCTTTCATTACAAGACAATAAGAAAGAACATATCAGCAAGAAGAAACAAGGGAGTTTGGACTAAATAGACAAGGATCACAATTTTAATTACTAATTTTTAAAATCTTGAAACAAAGTTTTTTTTTTTTTAACATTTTCACTAGCCTCACTAACATAAAAAAAAAACAATACTAAGATTGCAGAAACAAAACAAACTTAAAGCTCCAAACAAATCATCCCAGTTGAATTACAAGACGACGACTAGATCACAAACACAGACATGCAAAAACACACCAACATTCGAGAAAAGAATATACAAGAGAAACTAGTCACGGATCATGCAAAATACAATCACTTGAATCGAAGAACATCGAAAAAAAAAAAACGAAATAATAGTACAAAACACTGGAAACAACAGTCGAATTTACAGAAACAAACCTGTAATATTTAAGAACTCGGAAAACTTAAGAGGTTGAGATGAGAAATAGTAATGAGATCTGTAGGATTTTTAGTTCAGAGTTACAGTGTAGAACTCAACTCACGAGAGAGTTAACCACTCACCGGAGGGTAAAGCAGTAGGTATCTGAGAATCGTGAGAAAAAGAATAAAAATAGTTTCAATTATCGAAGCAAAGATTGCTAATATGCTGCCACGACATTCACAGTGGGTCCCACATAATAAACCACTAAGGAGTTCAATCGTGGCCGTTGGATCTATCAGTTAAAAGTTTTTACAATTAACGTTATCAGAAGCCCATGTCAATAGAGATCAGCCCAATAATTTGATGGGCCTTAATACTTTTAATAATAATCAGCCCAAGAATTTGAGAAATTAGTGTATAAAAATCGCGAATTAGGGCAATGCTTAATCTTGACGTATATATATGAACCACTTGTAGGGCTTTTTATGATTAAGATTTCGCCATCTCCTCCGACGAGAGTAAAGGAAACATCGAAGGCGATTTAACAACGAAGCTCTTGAAGATCATGATTACGTTGTTATTGTATTGGGTAGCCTTCGATACCGTAGCCACAATCATCTTTGAGGGGTCTGCCCTAATTATAAAAGCTCTTTTTTAAACTCTTCACTGCCGACTTCACATCTTCATGTTCTTTGCTGTATGGGCCTTTTTGGGCACAGAATTCGGCCCAATAAGAAACCCCGGCGAGCCCATCAAATATTCGACCAGCCCGTCAAAATAGATAGCCATCCGACGAGCCCATTAATGCGTCGCCAGCCCGTCGAGTGCGTACGGCTCGCACTGACATCATTCATTTTCTTTAGTTTCGCCTAGCCCAACACTCACTATAAATGGGAACCACTGTAGAGCCAATAAGGTGATCCAAAAAATTTACTTAGAGAGCGCTGGGCAAAGAACTTGTAATTGCCGAGCCCTCGCTTTGTAAAAGACTTAGTTATTTCTTCACTCTTCTAATAAAAGATATTCGTAATTCACTTTCTTTAGTATTTGGACGAACCCTTTGAACCTTTGCCAAGCGCGCACCCGCAAGTCTTCGCCAAGCGCGAGCGCCCAAAGCTTGCCAAGCGCAAACCCCTCGCTTAAGGATTGGCGAGCGCGTTTCGACGACAACAATTTGGCGCCGTCTGTGGGGACTCAAGGGTTCTAACGCAAGAAAGGGTAAACGATGTCCGATCCAAGTCAGCCAGGAAGAGAGGGGACGTCAGCACCAAACCCCCCTGATCCGCAGTATGGAATGCCGCTGAACTTCAACCCAAGCAGCATCGCGTCCATGCCAGGAGTACTGCGCTCGGCGCTCGGCGCAACAGCTGCTCCAAACCGACCCATCACCCGGTCAATCACAAGCGCCTCTACGCAGCAACCGCAGACAGGAAGCGACGAGCGCCCAGCTCCAACCGACGAACGCCCAACTCCAGTCGCCGAGCCCACCGGCAATGTATCCGGCCCTTCCACAGCGGACGGCGACAGCGATACCAACCAACAGCCGGTCGACGTTCAATCAATGTTCCAGTCCATAATGACGCGAATGGACGACATGTCAAGAATCACGAATAGCAGGATGGACGAGCTCACCGCCATCCAGGAAGTATGCAACAGACGAATTGACGAAGTCCAACCTACCGAAGCATTCCCCGGTCAAGCTCGCCGACCGCTCTTCGAAGAAACACAAACCCCTCGCTCGGCCGAGCCTCGAACAGGCAATCCAATCACCAATGCATTGGCGGCACGACCGCAAGCCGGCGAGGACGCTCGCAACAAGGAATTCGAATGGATGAAAAACCAGCTCCAAGCAATGACTACCAGAGTCCACCAGGCGACGAGCTCAGCACCAGAAATCGACCGCGTCCTTCGAGAGACTCAAAGCACGCCCTTCACTAGCAACGTAACCGGGGTACCGTTCAAACACCCCGGAAAGATCAAGCTCCCAACTTACGAGGGTAACTCCGACCCGAGCAAGTTTCTGACAGCTTTCAGCATCGCCATGGGGCGAGCGCATTTCACCCCGGGCGAGCGCGACGCCGGCTATTGTCAGTTGTTCGTAGAAAAATTGAGCGGACCAGCCCTGACATGGTTCTCAAAACTCGACACCGACTCGATAGACAATTACCAACAGCTATCAACCACCTTTCTCAAGCATTACTCGATGTACATCGAGCAAGAAACTTCGAGCGCTGACCTCTGGGCATTATCTCAGGGTCCTGCCGAGCCCCTCAGAGCCTACATCGATCGCTTCCGCAATGTAGTCTCCCGAATCACAATCACAGATGAGAATGCCTTGTCCGTGCTTAACAACGGCCTGTGGTACGACGGCGAGCTGAAAGCTGATCTTAAGAAAAACAAGCCAGCAACTTTGGAGGACGCTCTTCACCGAGCAATGATCTTCGTCGAGATGGAAGAAGAACGAGCCGTGCTCGCCAAGAAACACGCGACTCCGCGGTCGTCGGCCGGCAAAGAGAAGTTCAAACCAGAGCATCACGAACCAAGACAACATTACAACAAAGACTATCGCAAGGATGAGAAGAACAATAAAGGCAACGCCTATCTCGTCGCCAGCGCCCCGAGCAAACCATGGAACAAGTACATAAAGCCGGATGACTCTCAAAGTTATTGTGACCACCACAAGAAGATGGGGCACTCGACGGCCAAGTGCAAGACGCTCCACCGACTATTGCTCAAACGTTATCAAGAGGACCAAAATAAGAGCGATGCCGCCAACGATAGGCCGACCCGTCAGCAGCAAGCCCCAAACGAAGGAGAACGATTCAAAGCCGCGCTCGCCGATCGGCGAGCGGGTACAGAAAAGGCTCGCCCAGAAGCGGCGATACCCCCGAACATGGAAGCACCGAAGCGCGACCGCCAACCAGACGAGAAAGGCGACGCCCCCGCCCCACCCCGTCGAAGGATCAATATGATCATGGGAGGCTTACTCGACTGCAACGACTCAGTCCGATCCATCACCGACCGAGAAAGAAGAACAATCGCGCCGCTTCAATGGTCGGCTCGTCACAAGGCCGACCCCGAGTTCTCATCAGCCATGACCTTCACAGAAGAGGAGACGGAAGGCTTAGACAAGCCACACAACGACCCGCTCATCATCGAGGCTCGTATCTGCGACTGCGACGTGACCCGAGTGCTGATCGACACCGGCAGTTCGGTCGACCTCATCTTCAAAGATACCCTCGAGAAAATGGAGCTAACAGGCTACGAGCTCAAGCCTCAAATCAGACCGTTGACGGATTTCACGGGCGAAACCACCATGACGATCGGAACTATCAAACTACCTGTCTACCTTGGACGCACAACGAAGATGATAAAGTTTGTGGTCGTCGACAAGCCCCCGATCTACAACATTATCCTCGGCACCCCGTGGATTCACATAATGCGAGCCGTCGCCTCCACCTACCATCAATGCGTCAAATTTCCAACACCGTTTGGCATATGCACTATTCGAGGAAATCAACGCATGGCGCGCAATTGTTTCCTCGCCGAGCACAGACACCGCAAAGCTTCGAGAACTTGCTTTATCGCCGAACCCATCATCGAACTCCCACCGCCTGCAAGCCCGCCCCGCGAGGAAACCACTCAAGTCAACATTGACGAAAACGACATCAGCCGCTGCGTCGCGATCGGCAGCAACCTGGACAAAGCAACAGAAGACGAGCTCGTCACTTTTCTTCGTTCGAATGTCTCAACATTCGCCTGGACGACAGCCGACATGACCGGAATTGATCCCAGCATAACGCAGCACGAACTGAACGTCGACCCAACGTACAAACCGATCAAGCAGAAAAGACGGAAACTTGGCCCAGAGCGAGCACAAGCAGTCAACGACGAAGTCGAACGCTTGATTAAAACTGGAGCAATAACAGAGGTACAGTATCCCGAGTGGCTTGCGAACCCGGTCGTCGTCAAGAAGAAAAATGGCAAGTGGCGCGTGTGCGTCGACTTCACCGACCTCAACAAAGCGTGCCCCAAAGACAGCTTCCCACTCCCTCATATCGACCAAATCGTCGAGTCAACCGCGTGCAACGAACTCCTATCTTTTATGGACGCCTTTTCAGGATACAATCAGATCGCGATGCATCCCGCCGACAGAGAAAAAACCGCGTTCATCACCGAACGCGGAACCTACTGCTACAAAGTAATGCCTTTCGGGCTCAAGAACGCCGGAGCAACGTACCAACGTCTCGTCAACCGCATGTTCGCCGATCAGCTCGGCGCTACGATGGAAGTTTACATCGACGACATGCTCGTCAAGTCCGCAAACGCCAAGGATCACGTCGAGCACCTCGCGACATGTTTCGCAAGCCTGAACAAGTACGGAATGAAGCTCAATCCAGCCAAGTGCACCTTTGCAGTCACCTCAGGCGAATTCCTAGGATACATCGTCACTCAGCGAGGGATCGAGGCCAACCCTGCTAAAATCGCGGCCGTACTCGACCTCCCATCACCGAAAAGCACTCGCGAAGTCCAGCGACTGACTGGCAGGATCGCAGCCCTCAGCAGGTTCATCTCTCGATCCACTGACAAGTGCCTACCGTTCTACCAGATCCTCCGAGCCAACAAGCGCTTTGTGTGGGACAACCGATGCGAGAATGCCTTCCATGAACTAAAGAAGTATGTGTCGACCCCGCCCGTGCTCGCCAAGCCAGAAGCCGGAGAGACACTCCTCCTCTACGTAGCAGTGTCGAGCGCCGCAGTCAGTGGCGTGCTCGTAAAAGAAGACCGGGGCGAGCAGAAACCGATATTTTACATCAGCAAGAGCCTCGACGCCGCCGAAACACGTTACCCGACGCTCGAAAAGCTAGCACTTGCAGTCGTCACCGCATCTCGAAAGCTCCGGCCGTACTTCCAGTCGCACTCGATAATCGTCCTAACAAACCATCCGTTGCGAACAATCCTCCACAGCCCGAACAAGTCTGGTCGCATAGCCAAATGGGCCATCGAACTCAGCGAGCACGATATCGAATACAAGACAAGAACCTGCTCCAAGTCACAGGTCCTCGCCGACTTCCTGATAGAGCTCGCCCCGGAGTTTAGCGACCCAAACACTCCCAAAGTCAAGTCCTGGTCCCTATTCGCAGACGGCTCCGCTTCGCGAAACGGATCAGGCATCGGCATCCGCCTCGTCTCTCCAGAAAAAGAAGTCATCGAGCAATCTTTCCGCCTCGGCTTCCCCGCCTCGAACAACGAAGCTGAGTATGAAGCCATCATCGCAGGACTCCGCCTCGCCAAGGCAGTCGGCGCTCGGCACATCGAAGCCTACTGCGATTCAATGCTCGTCACAAGCCAGTTTAGCGGGGAGTACGAAACACGCAACGAGCGCATGGATGCCTATCTCAAGCTCCTTCGAACCCTGTCTGCAACGTTTGAGACATTTTCGCTGTCAAAGATACCAAGGAGTGATAATACCCCGGCGGACGCCCTCGCCACGCTAGCGTCAACATCCAACCCAGAAATCAAACACGTTATCCCAGTCGAAACAATCGAGTCATCAAGCATAAGCGCGCCCGCGCTCGTCGCGCAAATCGTCGATCAGCTCGCAAACCAAACGATGATCCTAAGGCCCTCCGACTGGCGCGATGACATCAAACTTTACATCGCAGACGGCGAGGTCCCAAAGGACAGATGGGCAGCAAGACGACTACGCACGCGTTGCGCTCGCTATATCATGATGGACGGGAATCTATTTAGAAGAAGCGCAGCGAATGTCATATTGCACTGTATCAACGAGCCCGAAACCACTCGCATAATGCAAGAAGTCCATGAAGGAGCAGGCGGTAACCACTCCGGAGGACGAGCGCTCGCGACCAAGATAAAGCGACAAGGGTTTTACTGGCCATCTATGATCGCCGACTGCGAAAGCTTCGTCGCCAAGTGCGAGCCCTGCCAACGACACGCATCAATGATACACTCGCCTACCGAAATGCTCAAAGCGACGACCGCACCATACCCTTTCATGCGCTGGGCCATGGACATCGTCGGACCCCTACCCAATTCACGACAGAAAAGATTCTTGCTCGTCATGACCGACTATTTCACCAAATGGGTCGAAGCTGAGTCTTATGCAAACATCAAGGACACCCAAGTCCAACAATTCGTCTGGAAAAATATCATCTGCCGCCACGGCCTCCCTTACGAAATTGTGACGGACAACGGATCACAATTCACATCCGCTAAGTTCGAAGGCTTCTGCGCCCGCTGGAAAATCCGACTCAGCAAATCCACGCCGCGCTACCCGCAGGGCAACGGCCAGGCGGAAGCGACCAATAAGACGATACTAGACGGACTAAAAAAACGACTTGAAGACAAGAAGGGCAGATGGGCTGACGAGCTCGACGGCGTCCTTTGGTCTCATCGGACGACCCCGCGTGAAGCAACGGGCCAAACGCCGTTCTCTCTCTCCCACGGGGTCGAAGCCATGTGCCCAGCCGAAGTCAGCATCCCAGGACTCCGTCACATTATCTACGTAAACGACGGCCATTGCAACAAACAAGCCCTCGCAGACAAAGCGGACTTCGCCGAGGAACTGCGCGACCAAGCCTTGCTCCGCATCCAAAACTACCAGCACTCAGCCGCCAAGTACTACAATCAAAAGGTCCGGCCGAGGCCCTTTACCGAGGGCGACCTCGTCCTTAGGAAAGTGTTCGAGAACACGAACGAGATCAGTGCGGGCAAACTCGGCGCCAACTGGGAAGGACCATACCTAATTTCACGGATCGTCAAGCCCGGCGTATACGAACTCATGACCAGCGAAGGACAGCCAATCCCGAGGTCATGGAACTCATCAAGTCTGAAAAGATATTACTGCTAAAACGAGCCCGTGCTCGCCAAAAAAAAAAAAAAAAAAAAAAAAAAAAAAAAAAACGACGAGTCCGTGCTCGCCAAAAAAAAAAAAAAAAAGAGGAGCACGACCACATAGCGTCGTCCGACTTCTCGGGTTGCATCCCAACTAATGTGAACTACGAACTGGCTTGATCCACAGCATGTTGGGGTACGTAGGCAGCCTTATTTATAAAAGGTTCAGCTATTATCCGAAACAAAAAAATTTTCGTCCAAAATCTTTCTAAGATATTTCGAAAACAATAGCCGACCGCAGCGGTCGACAAAATTAAAAGCGGGATAAACCAAACCCAGACTTGTTTGCACCCACATTTCGAAGCCGAGCCCGCACTCGCAACTGTAGTATAAACCGACCACCACAAATCGTCTCTACGAACGGGGTAGGCCGAGCCCAGACGCTTGCACCCAAAAATGAAGCCGAGCCTCGTTCGCATTCAAAAATTTAAGACGACCGCTGCGGCCGCATTTTTCTAAATACGGACTAAACCGAGCCCAGAGTTCGTATCCAAATTCATGAAAGAAGCCGAAAATCACTTCGCACCTTTTATTATTAAAACAGATAAGGAAAAAGGAAGGGTCTAGGCACGCCCACCAAAATCTAAACGCGCTCGTCCGAACAACAACGGAAGCACAACGAAGCGTCTAAAAAAAAAAAAAAAAAGAAACCACGCGAGATCACTCTTGCCCACCGCCTCCGTCGCACTCGCTCCTTTCCTGCTCGCCCTCGGCGACCTTCTCCTGAGCCGGATCGTCATCCTCTGAACTATCCTCTTCCGAGTCAGCATTCTCCTGACCACCGTCTCCTCCGTCACGCCCATCGACCCCGTCAACACGCTCGGCAGCGATCTCGCAATCCTTAAAATTAACGCCCCCAGAGACCCCATCGATGGCGTCATCTTCCAGTTCATAACCCAAGTCGACAAGAATCTTCCTAACCTCATCAGTGTTTGGAAGATCTTCAACGTTAGGTACAGGAGGAGGAGACATGCGCAGCTGCAACTCATCTTCCATAATCACGTCCACGGCCTTGAGCTCAGCCACATAATTGGCGATATCCTCCTTCACTCGCTCGATCTTGCCCAAGGGAAGCTTCACGCCTTCTTCCTCCAGCAACTCATAAGCCCGCAGAATCCCACAAGCCTGGTTGTGGGCAAAAATCGTCTTTTTAAGCTGCCCACGCTCCCGGAGATACTTCCTCACTTGCGCAAATCGGGGCTCGTACTTCCGATAGGCTCGCGCTGGCCACACATCTTGCTCAAACTTCTGCCAAACAACGCGCTCCTTATGCAACGCCTCCTTGTCCGCCTCGCAAGCGAGCATGTGGTCGTCATGAACCTTGGTCTTCTCGTCAAGCTGAGACATAAGCTCGGCACTCCTCTGCGAGATAGCCAGACTCTCGGACATCAGAGCCTCGTTCGCCAATTTGAGCTCGTTCACCCTCGCCTTAAGGGAGACGTTCTCCTTCTCCAACTCGCCCACAGCCTCCTTGTATCTGCGAAGCTCATCCGACGGGACCTTTTCCCGGTCCCCATACTCGCGCAATTTTTCCCGATATATGTCAATCACGGTGTTCGCCTCGGTAGCAGCCTGCAAACAACAAACACATCACAAACCAACGCCCGGATGGATTACGAGCCCTCGCACTCGCAAAAAAAAAAAAGGAGAGAATCAGCGGACTTACCCGAATAAAAGCCTTGGCAATAAGCTCATGGGATTTCTTGTCCAATTCGTTCACAGGCTCCTCGACGTAGTTGCGAGGGTATGAGCGGAGGTCGCCAAAAAGCCTGCTGCACCCCTTGACGTCTTTATAAAGCGGCTCGCTCCCCGAGTGCTCGAATTTGAAAGCATAAACCGAGCGACCCCCCTCATTCGGCGACCCCCCTCCTTCGGCGGGAACAACTGGCTCTCCCCCGGAAGCCTCATCTCCGCCAACAGGCGCCGGATGTAAAGGTGACGTCACCACAATCGCATCTTCACCAACGCCAGAGCCGACGGGCTCGACCTGATCGACTGGAACCTCACTCTCGACGACCCTCTTAACTCGCGAGCTCTTCTTTTTTCGCTTGAGAGGGCGTTCGTCAGACGCATCCGCCTCATCCTGCTCCGCCGCCACAACAGCAGTCGGCACTGAAGACTTCGACTTACGAGAAGAAGATTTCGACGACCTCTTACGAGCCCTCTTCTCTTTCGGAGTCGCCGTCGCCTCCACAACAGCAGCGGGACGCTCTAACGACGCGACGTAATCAGAAGCTTCAATCTCCAGGTTTCCCATTGACTCCTTGTCAAACCGCCTAACAGACGCAAACGCCGGATCCTCCACTAGAACAAAAGGGAAAAAGATCAGCCAAAACAGACCAGCGCTCGCGCAGAGATCAGACCAGTATTTAGACAAGCTCGCACTTGACGGAGAAAAGCTACAGCACTTACCAAACTTGACTCGGGAAAGAGCGCGTCGAACGCGGTCCTCGTACAAGCTTGGCCACTTAAGAATCCCCAGCTTCCGAATTTTCTCCAAGTCTTCCGAAAAGTTAGGCGGTGGCGGGAGAGAGACAGGATGCAACACTGCAAAACAAAAAAAAAGGAAGTAAGATACTGCATAACCAAAACGTTCGGCGCTCGGCAAACCAAGGGCGCTACCAGCTCTAGAATTCCATCTTCTAACGAAGTGGCGGTCGCCGGAAGGGGTAGAGTGCTGGTCAATCTTCACAAAAAAGTACTTCTCCCACCAGTCTCGAATTTTTCCGGGGTGAGATGTGATTATATTGCGTGTAGGCTTGGCAGCCGACACATAGGTACCAAGTCTTCTTGAATTTTGGGAAAAGTTGAAAAGTTCCTCGAAGAAACGCACGGAAACCTCAACCCCACACTCTTCCCCCAAAACCATGGTACCGATCAGATTGCGTATCGTGCCGGGACACAGCTGAGTCAAAGCCACTCGCCTCGTCCAGCAGTACTCTATAATGAGACTCGGCAGTGGGAAGGAAAACAAGCACTCGCTGAACCAGGACTCGTAAACACAAAACCAGCCCGCTGGGCAATTCCACGGCCGCTCCTCAGGATTAGGCACCCGAGCGACCACGCGCCCCGCTCGGCAACAGCTATCAATGATCTCGCTGATCGATTTGTCGTTGGACTTGGACGGTAGGAAATACGCGGGGCGTTCGAGAAGTTCAGGATTCTCAACCGCGGCAATATCCGAATGTCTCCGCGCCATCTCTTCACACGACCACGATCGCAAGGAACTATGGGACAGGGCTCGCGCTCGCCAACCCCAATCGCAGAAGAAGGCGAAACGACCTCCCGCCCACCGAGGCAGTCGCGCTCGCCCACGTTCTCCTGCCCACCGCCCTCGCGTTCTCTTTCGAGCTCGCGGTCGCCCTCCTCGCATCCGCCATCTTCGCCTCGCCGAACGCCGTCCCCATCGCAATCTCGCTCGCGCTCGCTCCCACCCGCGTGCTCGCTACGTCTGTCACCCCCGCGCTCGCCATGCCGCTCGCGCTCGTAGGAACCCTCCTGCTCGTCGACATCACCAACTGCAACAGACCGACTACTCGTACAACCGACCCCGATCCGAAGAATCTGATCCTGTCGAACGACACCAAGAGGATCAAGGCTTGAACCGCTGGAACAAGACGTTGACCGCGATGACCCCGACTCACTGCTCGACTCTACCCCAGACATCGGCGACCGCTATATAACCTACAACAAATATTCTACACACAACGAGCGCAAGTAAAACCGACGAGCACTCTGAATTTACCTGAAAGCTGAAAAACAAGTGAATGAGAAAATGAATCTCACCATAGATATAAATAAGAGCGACGGCAAGGGAAGCAATCATTACTCCGAGCATTAAATTCGACGGCCTAGGGAACATCAACAGACGCGATGCCTCAAAACCCTAGAAGCCCAAATAAGAGCGATCGCAAAGGCCCAGCGAGCAACCAAAAGCCCAGGAAGACATCACGTGCGACCAGAAGGATCGGCGTCTTCGCGAATACTCCCTCGACAACCGGACTCGGGGGGGACAAATTGTATGGGCCTTTTTTGGCACAGAATTCGGCCCAATAAGAAACCCCGGCGAGCCCATCAAATATTCGACCAGCCCGTCAAAATAGATAGCCATCCGACGAGCCCATTAATGCGTCGCCAGCCCGTCGAGTGCGTACGGCTCGCACTGACGTCATTCATTTTCTTTAGTTTCGCCTAGCCCAACACTCACTATAAATGGGAACCACTGTAGAGCCAATAAGGTGATCCAAAAAATTTACTTAGAGAGCGCTGGGCAAAGAACTTGTAATTGCCGAGCCCTCGCTTTGTAAAAGACTTAGTTATTTCTTCACTCTTCTAATAAAAGATATTCGTAATTCACTTTCTTTAGTATTTGGACGAACCCTTTGAACCTTTGCCAAGCGCGCACCCGCAAGTCTTCGCCAAGCGCGAGCGCCCAAAGCTTGCCAAGCGCAAACCCCTCGCTTAAGGATTGGCGAGCGCGTTTCGACGACAACATTTGCTTCTCCGGCGGTCGGCGCTCCTCGCCGCAGCCGGGAGAGCCGTTGAAGCATGAAGTCATTGGAGCGCTAGTTGAATAAGTCGTTGCCGTTTAGAAGTCAAGAATAAGACCGAGTCTCTCGGACTAGTTTTTTTTCAAGTTGTTAATGTAATCTTGTTGCTTAAGTTTCGCATTCTGTTTCTGATGTAAAACGCTATTTAAAGTCGAGAAGCTTTATGGAATAAACACAGATTTCAGAATTCAAGCATCTTACATTCTTACTATTATTAAGGTACCTTTTTAGAAAACTTTTAACTACATCTATTGCCATTGATCTCTATTATAAAATCTGTTTGGTTACATGTTTAACCGTGGGCAAAAATGAACATAAAATTCGATCAGACCCAGATGACTCAAAATACCCGACCCATCTTCATCAAAAAAAACGCGGATCCTGAGAATAACTTAAAATAAACCGATTGAAAAACCAATAGATATAGAAATCAATTGCTTATACACGGTTGAGGTGGTTATTGCCATATTTTAATTACCTTGATCAAATCACCAATAAGATTTTCGAAATAACTAACAATAAATATGAGAGATTCGGCATCAAGATAATATTGCCCATAAACAGTCCATGTTCTTAGAAAATCTACCTTATAATCCAAACATAATATCGGAGCAAAGATTTCAATCACTAATTTGTGCCGAAGATATTAGCTACCTATCAAATATCCCACCAAATATATGATTCCATATTAAAATCCTCAATGATTTTCGGCAACTAAATAATATATATATATTCATAATTGATCAACAAAGATATTAAATAAACCAAATCACCGTGATCAAAGATTTTCTCCGAAACCTAAGATAATTTCTCTTATATATAATAGAAGACGTATCAAGTCAAGTATTCACATACCTAGCAACCAAATTCGATCCCAAAGTTCTGAAAATGTCTACGGCTCTTCGAGTCACCCTTCTCTATAAAATCAAACCCTACAAAACTTCTTGGAAAATTCAAGTCAAGATCCTACACACATGGAAGCAGTACTCTGCTAACACAGACGAAACACTTGAGATGGTCCTTGCAGATGAAGAGGTGAACTTTTCTAAAATCTTTTTCGATTCAAACTTATACTGAAGGCGTATGTAGTTTCTAACACATATTTACTTATTATGCTATCACAGGGTATCAAAATACATGCATCCATAAAAAAGCGCGAAAATATTTAGCAGTTTCGAGATTAATATCCGGTATAAAGTCAACAATAAGAACCCCTGCAACCAAACCATATCAACATTTTATTGGAATATATTTAACTTCATCGAGTTAACAAGAACAAAAAATTTCTATCATTACAGATGCAGATTCAGACCTTCGTGCACCCCATGCAGAGAGCCGGAGAATAACCGGTCCACTAAGTCCCCAATGTGTCACAAGCATTGGACCAGTCTTGCAGAAAAAAAAAAGTAATTTTGAACTTAAACTCGTGAGAAAGAATGTTAAATGCATTAGTAATAGCAAGGGGAAAAGAGATGCACACCTGCACGAGCTTTGACAAATCCTGGCGTGGATTTTCTAACTTCAGTTCGGCTTGGACTTTGGAGAAACTAATCTGAGTAAGAGAAAGAAACAATTTAAGACTTTTTCCTTGAAACCAAGTTTAGTAATAGATATAATTTACACCTGCTAACTCAGCAATCAATGGATCATTGATCTTAAAAGTGAATAAGCTCGGTACTAGATCGACAATGAAATGACCAAATTGAGTTGCTAAAGAGTGACCCTGTAACAAAATAACCACTATTATCAAACAGCTTTGAAAAGAGAAAAAAAAAAAAAAAACAGGATTCATGTTCTTGAAATTATAACCTGTTGGCTACTTCCAGTAGTAGTCAGAAGATATGAAGCTTCGATAGATTCAGAAATGTCAGCACTTCGCTTCCCAACTTTTATAAGGAACTTTCCATCGGGTTTAGTAGAAGCACTTAACACAGACTTTCCTCTCTCAAGCCTAACTGGTTCAAGAAATTTGAGTGGATATATATGAATGAAAAGAACACATCAACTAAGAAGAATGGATATTTTAAGATATGTGTTACAATACCTCCTCCAATATTAGCTTAATTTAATAGGCAACCAATTACAGAAGATGACTTATCGCTCACGGGAAATACTCTTCCATCGTCTTCAGTCTGTTGGATACTATAGTTAGGCGAAAATGCAGAATAAGGCAAACATCTCTTATGATTAAATTGATGGAAAGTTATAACCTTTAGTGGCACTCCATGCTCAGAAAACCATGACATGGTATCAGCAGGTCCATGTGTGTAGAAGAAAGAGCCTTTGAGCTATTTATTACCACGAGGATAATTCTCTGCCAATCTCTACATACAAATTTAGGTTATCGAGTAAACAAAAGCAGATATGCTTCCAACAAGATTAAAGACAAAACTGGAAGAGAGAGCTTCATGATTTTGCAAATTTCAGGCATAAATTTTCAAGCTTTCTGTGTATACAACTCACACAGTAGTGACGTGTTGCAATGCTCTGTGCATAGTTTACATGCGAATTTGATATTAAGTCAACAAATATGAATCTTTTAGTCAAAGTAGATCGACCATAAAAACCATGATTCGGTGATGGCAAAGCTCATTACAAGAGCTTCCGATTATCTATGCAATAGATATTAGCGATTTGAAGTCATCCCCTTCCTCTGAATCAAGAAAAGAAGAGACGGTGTGAGAGAAGATAAAATAGCAAGTTAAAATACAATCGGTCTCTGCTAAAAGATAATCGGACTGATTTTCAGACATCTAAACATTAGATATAGATCAACCTACCTCCTCGAAGACGACGGAGGGGAGTCGAGATAGATCAATTATGACTGTTGACCTTTTGATATAGATAGATCAGTTAGTTGGGTTCCCGATTATAATCGTTACACCCGCCATATCGTGATGGGGCCTTCTTATTACCAAACCCAGTATAATATTCCCACAGCCCAAATCAATTTAGTAATCCAACAGGCTTTTTCTATTTTTTAAAAAATCGTTTTTGGTTAATATTAATTTGAATTTTCGGTTTATTCTTTGAAAAAAAATAAACATATGGTAATTTAAACCGAAGAAACGAAAATATAATTTTAGTTATTTTCCTATTTAAAATTCAAATTTGACTATACAGAATTTATTTTATTATATTCAATTAAAATTTTTAGCGTAATTAACTTTCATTTCTAAAAAAAAAAAAAATTCTAGGACTTTAAGGATTTTGAACTAATTTTATGAAAATAGTTAAAAAAAAATTTTACAACCCATTTATATATACCCAATTTTTTTCTTCGTTTTGGGTAACATATAATGTCCTTTATTTATTTTAAGTCTGTAATTTGGTGAAAATTAAATACATGTCAGTTTAATTATATAATTTAAAATACAATTTTATATATATATTTCATATTTAAAATTGGTTATTCAAATATAAAGAATTTCCTTAATTAAATTTCTAAAAGAATAGTTTTAATAAATATTAAACAAAAAAACATATATTCAGCAAATTTAAAACTATTTCAAACAAAAAATATAACACACAAAGAATACAATTATTCAAACATCAATCAGGACAACATATAAATCTTACATGATACAATTTTTCTAACATAAACAAAAAATAATTAATACAACAAACAACTATGCTAATAAGATATATTACCCATAAAAAATCCCTTAAAAACCGAATAATTATTATAACAACTAATCAACAAAAAAAAAAAATTGTCCTGCACATGGTGCCTGTAATATCCTAGTTTGATATTACAAAGCTCCCCTCTTCTTCCTCTTTTCACTTTCGGTCTCTTCTCTGCTTGCTCAATTTTTAGTAGAGAGATCTGAGAATCTCGTCGTCGGTGATTTTTTTCCAGCAGCAGGAGTGGCAGATCTAGCCGGTCTGGGCGTGTGGTGCTTCGGCGGCTAACCAGCGAAATCTCTGTTTCTGTTGGTCTATTGCTCACTTAGGTAAAGATGGTGATTTCGAGTGGCGTCTTTCTCGTTTTCTCCTTCGCAGTGGTGGTGAACTTTGAGGACGTGTTCCGGTGCCGGGGATGAGTGGTGGGTGGTGCTAGCTCTATTTGCCTCGGATCTGTGGCAACTGTCATTGGCGCTCGATTATTCTCCATCGATGGTTTGAGGTTTAGGCGGAAGTTTATGACGGTGGTGGAGAATGGTGTGGGCTCCCTCGGCGATGGCTGGTGGTGATGCTTGAACGGCGGGCGTATATTCAGAGCTCCCCTCCTCTTTGCTTACACATCCGCTTCACCCCTTTGTTTGGACCTCCGGTGTGGCTCTATCCGCTTCCTCCGTTGTGTATTTTTTTTTCCTCGGCTTTGTTCGAAAGTACGTGGTGTGGTTCAATCTCGGAAAGGGACAGCTCCGTTTGATCTCTAGTAGTAACCTGGTGTTGAATAGAGGCGGCGGTCCTGCTTTCAGCAGCTTCTTTGCATCTGTGGGAGATGATTTTTGTAGCTTTTAGGCTCAAGAATGGTGGCCAGAGGCGGCTTCTCTCGCTGCTCGTAGGCACTCCCGTGCCGCCGGATGTAGAGAAGTCTGTTGAAGTAGTTTTGTTTCTGTGTTACTCTTCGGAAAAGTTGTAGTTGCTTTTGCTTGAGAAGTTTGAGGGCTGGCTTCCGGTTTAGGTGCTCGTGGCAACAACGATAAGGACTCAAGTTCCTTCGAACTTTGGCAACAATGCAGATTTCCAAATTTCGAGTTTGGAATCGGTGTTTCTGCGTCGGTGAACTTACGGGTATGCTAAAGACGTGTGCTTATCTTTTCGTTTTTGTCCATTTCTTTGTTTCTGTTGTAACTTGGTCTTTTTTTATAGTTTATTTTCGGTCTTTTTGAATTATTTGTTATCTTTGTAGTTCTGTCACAAATTAAAATTGATATAATATTTAACATTTTTACCCAAAAATAAAACTTCCATAGCTTAGAGCTCAAGATGTCCTTAATCAATTGGATTATGAATAAGATAGACTTAATGTAATCCTAATAGAAATAGGAGTTATTTAGTTTTAAATAGGAAAATAAGAAATATATATGGTTGCCAAGATGTGGTAAATCATAAGAGAGAATTAAGAGTTTTGTGTTTAGTTTTTGAGAGAGATTTCAAAACATTAATAAAAAGAAGGGCAATTCTCAAAAATACCATACTTTCATATTTTTGTGACAAAAATACACACCAAGATGAAAATGACAAAAATGACATTTTTTGAAGAGAAAAAAAAGACTATTATACATTTATTTTCATATGTTTCTTCCCAATATCTTACACCTAAACCCTAAAACCCAAAATCTAAACTCTAATTAATGACTTTTGAACCCAAATTTATTATTTTAATTATCTTTAAACCATTAAATAAATGTTATTTTTGTCATTTTTACCTTGGTGTAGTATTTTGTCACAAAACATGAAAATGTGGTATTTGAGGGTATTTCTCTAAAAAGAATTAGTCTTTATTCAAAGTTAAGAATGTTCTTTCTATTTTAATTGGTATCAAAACCAGATTTCGATGACCTGTGCCCTACGAAGCATGGAAGCGTGGAAGGAGTTGCGTTTCTCGCTCCCGAAGCGGAAGCGGAATCGGAAGCGTGCGGAAGCGCTCGGAATCGTCTTGGAATCGCGACTCCGAAAGTAACACGTTTGGAAGCGCCTTGGAAGCGCACGACTCCGACGTGGAAACGTTAGGCTGTAGATCGGAAGCGTAAAGTTTCAAAACGTACTTTAGACTTCGAGAAGATGTAGTCTTCGTAGGTTGGGCTTATAAAACTTCATTTATTTTGGCTTATAACCCAATTTAGCCCACATATATTAAAGTTAAAACTCTAATTAGTAAAAACAAAAAAAAATTGAAGAGAACTAAAAAGAGTTTTGTTGCTGTAACTCTGCAACATGAAGAGGAAGACGAAGTAAATGTAAGTTTGTATCTGTGTTATAGCTCTGATTTCTAAATAATAATCTATGTGTATTCTCTTTTTTATGTTGTTTATTTGTTTGACTTAATTAAAATGAGTAGAATAAAATATTATTATATGGCTTTAAACTTTATTTTTATTTTCTTTTGAGTTACAATATTTGAATTAAGGAATGGATTTTTATTATTTAAAATACTTTTCAGTGTAAATTTATTTTGGTATTAATATATACATATATATATACGCTTCCAACACGTACCCGCTTCCTAAATATTTTTAAAAATCCGCTTCCGCGCTTCGAAACGCTTCCGCTTCCGCGTACCCGCTTCCGATTCCATGCAGCACTGTGCCTACTTTCCAGTTTTTTTTTTTTTTTTTTTGGCAAAGTGGCTAAAATATTGTTTTGTTTGGGCCTCGGTTTTTAATAAATATTTATAGGATCAATTATTTTACAAAAACTCCCTGAGATCACTTGGATACGAATAAAGAGGGTGAAAAAGTACGAATCCTCACCAAGTTTTTTTTTTTTTTAACTTCTTTTGGAATATAATAGATGTATCACGAATACATCTAGTTGCCAATACACAAAGCATCAAGACGGTCAAAACAGGGACCAGCCAAAAGAGGAAAGTAAATTAGAGCAATAACAAAGGCCAAAAAAAGAAACAAGAGGGCTCACCAAAAAAATAACAGAGCCAGATTTACAAACATCATTAGGATGAAGACACACTGCTCTCAATGTCAAAAAGGATTTCAACCAAGAAGGTGGGCCAACAGCGACACCAAGTTTAATTAAGCATGTTTAAAGTTTTTACTTAACTCCACAAAATTGATTTATACGTGGGGTCCATATAATTCCAAGACCGGCTCTAATCGAGTCATATTGTTTTACCAACCATATTGTAACGACCAATTAGATGTCTTGAATTACGAAGAGTTCTAAAGAACGAAGGAAAGAGTATGACCACATGCAGACATGTGACTCAGCGACTCAATTTCCAAAAGTCGTAGAGAAGTCTCTCTTGTCGACCTCACGCAAACCTTATGAAACTTTCTTTTTTGCTTTTGCTAAAACATTTTTTAATAACTTTTTTTCATAATCAAAAAATAATTTCAGTTTTGAACATCTGATTAAGAAAAATACAACTGTCGGATAGTTCATTATTTTTTCTAAAAATAATTTAATAATAGGTTATAAGTGTTCTGATGTGGTTAATGACGACTCAAATACAAATTTTTGGATGGTTATTTATTAGGGCTTCTAATTTTCAGGTTAATGCATATTTTGAGAAGTTCATATTCGGTTTACTTCTCTTACCAGGTTCAATTATTGGATTTTAGATGGTTTTTGATTTTTTGGTTTGTTGGATATTTTTATTTATTTATGTTACTATTTTGTAACATAAACCCAAAAGGTATTTTGATAAAACTTAAAACTTCAACCCAAAAAGGTATATTGTTGTAAAACTTAAACCCAAAAGGTATTTTGATATCAGAATCTTTTAACCAAAAAGTAATAATTCACTCACCAAAATTTTAATGAATCTAAATATAACAATCCCGAGTAGCTAAATGAGAATGGCTAAATAATTTTTCGTTTGAATAAAATTGATCTTTGACCTTGATCGAAAAAACAAAGATGAAAACAATTAATAAACGACAGATTCATAAATACTAAAGTCCAACCTATCACTTTCTTTTATTATCATCCATGACTTTGCATTTCCTCTAATATTACATTTAAATATTAACTATACATACTTATACTATTATTTCACAAATTGTTTCTCATGAAGATGTTTTCTTAAAAGAACTTAGCTGTTACACTTTATGTTGTTTCTCATATAAACTTGTATCTTTTTCTTAGTTAGCAAATTTAACTTAATGAAAATAAGAAATTTATTAATTTACACTTAAAACATAAAACAATAATTTGTGAAAATATAATTTAACCAAACATGTGAAAATTTATTAATGATTTTTTATTTGACAAACATTACAAAGATAACAATATATAAAATGAAAAAGAGATACAATGCCAAATTATACAAGATGATGATAGAGACACGAACCAAAAATAATATTAAATAGTAAAAACATTTCAATAAAGTAGACAACAAATTACAAAGATGCAGCTCCATTAATCTAAAAACGTAGCAAATTAATAACATTTGTAGAAAAACTGTCGTGAGCTACCGATCCAAAAATGTCTTCAATAATTGGACCGATCGACGACACCAATGGCTTCTCCGAAAACAAACCAATGTACAAAAACCTACAAAGAATAATCAAACTTGAGAATTCGATGGAACATACAAAATCAACACTAACGGCTTAGAGAGAACGCAATAATATATTGTCGTTATTAATTTTTGAGCAAGAGAAGCCACTTCTCACTCTTGAATTCAAGACAGCCACAACCACGACCGAGGCAGTCTCTTTCTACGGGGCTAAGCCAATATGAAGAAAAACCCAATCGTCTGTTAACAACGGTTGGAACTCAATTTGAGTTTGTTTGAATAAGAAATGTTTATCCAATGTTTTGTTGCCGTATGAAAGGCATAAAATAGATATAGTGGATATTGTGGATAAATCTTGACAAGGTTGAAAACCTTAGGACAATTGTTGAAAGGAGTGAATCCATATTAAACCATGTGCGCGCGCCGAGACAAGATGGGCTCGGGCTTAGGTTCGAGTTTAAGTGCTGATTCAGGTATATGAGCATCGGTCCAATAATCTTTCTTTTTCTTTCGGTTTTGTTTTCGGTATTCACATCAATGTTGAATTCAATTGTGTCAAAACATTAAGGTGTCATAATCAATTTAGGAATTGATGACACATTCTTAACTCCTTTCTCCTTAATGCTCAATTAAGTTGAGAAATATAACTACAGATTTTTTATACTATAAAATAGTTTATTCCTCTCATTCTCAACACACAATGAAAACCACAATCTCTTGCAATTTCTTTCTTATCTTTTTATTTTCATTTCCTTTTATTTTTCATGAGAGTATAACACAGAAAAATATTCGACATGTTCTGTTCTTCAGTGATTGGAGACAAAACCATATGTAGTTGTATTCTGAGATTTTTGAACGTTATGCAAACCGTCACACTGCAGAGCGTTTACAGAATTAAGGAAAGAGCGTCTCGTCTCTGCAAATCCGTCTTTCCAAATTCTTATATTAATATTTTATATTGATGTATGTATGCAAAATGATTTACAATTATTCAGTTAGCCCTATTGTAGAATTTGGATTCCTAAAACAACCACATTTTGCAACCACTTCCACCTTTACACAAAGATAAACAAAAAGTTTCTGGGAAAATAAAAGTTTCACTGGAAATCAAACCTTTAAAAGATTTGTTTTATGTTTGTTTCAAACCTTGACTTTCTATCATACTATTTTCCCAAAATTGATGTTTATATTTGTTTAGTTATTGGTTTTATTTTCAATGTAAAATAATTAACAATTGATTATTTTATTATGTAATGATATTGAAGTAGTACAAAGTACATAATTACTTTTAAAAATTTATATAATTTTTAATTTATGTTAATACTCCAATTTAGGTTAGGAAGCCAATTTGACTTCCGCTTGTAAGTGATGCCACTTTGCTTCGAACTAGAGTTCTGTAAGCTTCTTATTGGTTGAAATCGTTTAATTGTTTTTAAGGAAAAAAAAAATCTAAATAAGGCTTCCAACAATAGGTACTTATATTTGAAAATGGGTTGACCAAAAAAAAAGATTGTATTTGAGAGAGGCATCTCGGATCGGAAACAGATAAATAATTAATTATAGTATAGTTTTTAGTGCAATCTAGTAGTAGTAATTTATAAAGAAGGCATTATTCGCAAATCATGACCCCACGTCAACTGGAGTTGCACGGAAAGTCAACAACGTACTTTTGTGGATCGCTTCCTCCCAAAGCTTGAAATATTATTCTTTATTTAGAATTTTGATAATCCCACGGATTTAATCAATTTTTTTATATTAATTTTGGGTATCCCGAGCTTAGCTCAAACTAATCCCAAAGGACACGTGATCCACGGGTAGATTCGTACACCGGGTTTGCAAATGGGCCGTAAACAAGGACACATACACGTGTGGTGTCCAGAAGAGATAAGTTTGTTTCCAAAGGCGCTCGAACTCGGGTTTGGGAGTTGCACTCTTCACCATTGCCCCTCAAACCGGACTACCTCATCCGAACGATATAATCAATTTTTTACCAAATAAATAAGGAAACAAACTTTTGTTAACAAAAAAATTCTTCCTCTTCATAAAAAGATAACGGCTAGAGGTTATCCTCTTTTACCTGATCCTTTGTATCTAATTTCATTTTATAGAAATGAGAAAAAAAAATTCATAAAAAGAACGAGAAAAGAAAGGAAAAATGAAGATTTTGACTAAGCTGAACTTTTCTTTCTATTGCCTAATTGTCTGGTCACTATTTCGGTTTATTGATTTTCACATGGATCATGCCCTGCCATTAAACTCGTAGTTTCGAGGAAGTTGTTTCTCTTTGCATACAAATATTAAAGTGTACAGATTTTTAGGTGACTTCATTAGACATCAATTACGTGTCAAATTGTTATGGCAGCATTTATTGACCTTTATAATTGTTAGAATTAAATACAATATCATTAACTGTTCAATAAGTGTCATTATGTAGTACACTTATTTGACGATATCTAATTATCTACTGAATGTACGTCCAAACTATTAGGTTTCTGTATTCGGCGCTCACATGTCGTGTATAAATATACACACGAAATAAATGACATTATTAAAGGCAATTTTAAGTTACGTAAATAATTTGTTCATAATTACAAATAAATAGCCAATATAGTTCGAAACTAAAGTACTTTTCTTTTGTATATTTACTGGAAGTATGGTACGAAACAGAACAAATATGAATCAATGAAATAAACTCTCTGTTTCCTATAACCCAGTTGGAAAAAAAAATTGAACATGTAAAAAAAAGAAAATCAAAACAAACTGTATGTAATTTTCTATTGATTTTTGTTGTTTCCTTCGCCGTCATGGTGGTTCGAACCATTGATCATAGAAGAAATAACGGCTGCAAGAGCCGCCGTGAAATTCGGATCAGCGGTGAGTGCTGTTATTGTATCAGCCACCGCGTGCGGCTGCGAAAACGCCGCCGAGGGAGAGCCACCGGAAAACTGCAGCCCCGAGAATTTGGATTGGTTATACAACGCCTGACCTATTACATGAGGTAACATACCCGGGGGTAAATTCGTCATTTGTTGTTGCTGCGGCCGCTGCATCATCTGGTTGTTGTTGTTGTTGTTGTTAGTAGCGGCGGCTGTCGAAGGGGAGGAGTTGGAACCGTGAGGAGGCGGCGGTGAGTGGGTGAGGTCTAATGTGACGGTAGGAAATGGCGCGGAGGCTGAGATTGTGGCCATGCTTGTGGAGCAAGGAAGAACAGCCCTAGCTAATAAATTGGTAGGGTTCATCATCCCATCGTGACTAGACATTGAACCGGACAGCAACATGTTAGCCGCGGCCGTCGTTGTGGAAGCCATCGCCACCGCGGCTGGCGGCAACGGATGGTTGTGGTTTCCCTCGTACGTCGTTATAAGAATCGATCTGTCTTCCGCACAACGTTGAACCTACAAAACATAATTAAGAAGCACATTTATTAGCCACTCACTCAAAACACATACGTACATTTCGAAATCTCTAATGGTTTTAGATTAAGAAGTCATGAATCTTTTAGTCTAATGGTCCGATCTTTTACAAAATTCTAAAACCAACTTGGTTCTTTAGTTCTCCGTCTATAATGCACACTACCGGATTTGAACCGATGCAGGTTATAAAACATAGTACGACCATGAAGCTACATGTCCTAGTCTCCAAAAAGATATTGCTGAAGACAAAACTTAGAAAAGCCAATTAATATACGTACTTGTTTGCGAACGGGACAGCCCGTGGCCATCGTACAACGGTAATAAGCCCGTGGACAAGGATTGCCTTTAGCCATCTTCTGGCCGTACTTTCTCCATTGACATCCATCGCTTATCTACAAAACATAATTACAAACTTAATTAATCTCTTTGGTGATGCAAGTCCAATTATATCTACCGTTAAGTATAGTCTAAGTCAAGTACTTACCATAGGAGCTTCGGATCGGGCGCGAACCGAGACGCGGGCCTTCCTCATCGTAGCTTCAGCGGATTGATCAAACGTATTTGGGCTACTATTACTCACTTTCTGAACTTTGTTAGACTCGGTTTCGGGGCTTTCTTCACGCCCAAGTCTCTTTCCATCCCTAACCTCATTGTTGCGCCTCTCGACCGCAGACGAACCGCCCGAACGTGTTCTATCTTCCGATGAAGAGTTTGACAGGTCCTCGGCCTCGCCCGCTGCTCTTGAAGGGCCGAGATCTATAAATTGCCTCGGTACAATCGTCTCCTCAGGCTTTGCAGCAGCCTCTATTGCCTAATCATATAGGCCGGTTCAATGTTAATTGCCTATTCATTAAGGTAAATTATATTCACTGTTGGTTAATCAATCAATTATTTAAATTACCTTATTATGTTGTTGTTGTTGCTGTTGCATTAGTGAAACAAGATGCATCTGAAGTGAAGTGTAATTGTTGCTCACTTGTGTAAGCAAGTCTCTTAGCTTTTGATTCTCCGTGGTCATTTTCTTCAGCTCATCTTGTAACTTAACCAACTGTGATTAACATAATAAATACAATATTAGATTCATCAATAGATCAAATAGTATTAAATTACGAACGCGCTAAATTACATTTAATTACCTCATTTTTTGCACGCTTATCTTCCATTTCGGAAGATTCTACATCGTCAACCACTGATTGATCACTCCCGGTATTAACCGTGGTTCGAAGATTCAAACCGGTCTATTCAGAAATAAAATTCACAAAATTAATAACGAATATTTTGTAAAATAATAAAGATTTGAAAATTTCATATTCGACTTTCGAAATTGTACCCCGATTATGTCGTAGACATTTATACAAACCGTTATGAAAGAAGTCCGGTTTAAAATTCATATTTCAATTACGATTTATCGAGAATTTTCGAACTTACATTTACGTCCGTTCGATCGTCGTGTTCCTCCTTCTTAACCACAAATCCAGCGTCGTCAACGTCGTCGCGACAAACCCTAGATTTCTTGTCGGAGAAAAAATCAACTTCGCCGGGAACTTCACGATCGTTTTCTCCGGCGACTCCACTCGATAAATCATCATCTTCACGGCCACGAATACCGGAGAGACTCACCGGAAACCTGAATTCGCTGGCGGCGGGGGATATTTTGGTCTTGTGATCATCGTCGTCGCCAGTTCTGGACATGGTCAATGGATTCGAGAAGCGGCGGTGATTGTTACTCTTGAAACGATTAGGGTTTATGAGATCGAGAGAAGATGAATCAAGAGTGAGACCAGACCAACCTCTGTCCATAAATAGAAGAAAGAAGATCACGAGATTAACGAAAGGAGAAAGATTGTTAAAGATAGAGAGAGAGAAAAATGAAAGAAATTTTTTTTTTTTGGGTTTGGTCTAGAGAGAGAGAGATTGTGAAGTCTTCTGCCAGAACATGAAACTCTCCTATAAGAAGGGTTCGGGACGTGGACCGATTTTTTTTTTCTTCTTTCGTCACATTTTTGAAATAAATGAATTTAATGAGCTTTGATTTTATTTTCCGGAGACTTTTTAGAAACAATATGGGAGATTTACGTCAGACCCTGCGTCATGCGGGGTCCTGGACCTGACCCATTACTCACCCGGTTTACAAGCCCGTTTCATTTTCATGGAAATCTCGGAAGAAAAATTTGGTCTGAAGATTAATCCTCCTTTAACATGAATATATAATTTATTTAGAAAAAAAAAAAATCGTGAGAGCTCCCCAATACCTAAAGTTGAATTTAAAAATTTCCCATTTTTAAAAATAGTATTTTATGCCAAAAAGAAGTTTTAATCGTGGCACAAAAAAATCAATTCATATACATTGTTAAATAGGTCATTAAGACTTTGGTATCATTAATATAATTGACAACATAAAATTTGTAACAATATAAAAAACCTATAATATTTTCCAAACTGACAAATTTATATGAAAATATCTTAAGCCAATAGTTTGAAAAAATGATTAATCAATAATACTACATTAAAATGTATAAAAATAATATTTCAAACGGTAAAAAAACTTATAAACACATATATTACCAGTACTTCGATTTATTGTTCAATCATATTAGTTATTATCTACTTATATTATTCAGTTTAAGTAAATATTTTTTTATTTACATTATTTTGATCGACTGATGGAGATCAATCTGTTATGTTATTATATAATATAAAATAGGATAAATTCTCTATATAATAAATAAACTAGGTAGATTAATTTATAAAAAAACACAACAACATTTTTTATAAATTGATATTGTAACTTCTTATGTATAAAATTTTTAAAATAACATACAATTCAGTAAAACAGCATGATTTATTTTATAATCACACTTAAAATCTATGTTAGTTTATAAATCTAGTTCAGGATAAATATTTATTAAAAAATATTTTTCGTCCATTTCGTAAATAGGAAAAGGAAAACAAACCAGGAACATTTAGAATGTTATTACTCTAAACAAAAAATTAGACACATCTATTTCTATATTGGATCCAGGCAGGGGCGGATCTAGAGATAAATTTTAAGGGGGGCATTATTAAAAACTTATAAAGAATAGAGGGGCATTGCTGAAAATTATTAAAAATTAGTGGGAAATTTGATTTTTTAACGGGGGCAGCTGCCCCCCTCTTACCTAACGTGGCTCCGCCACTGGATCCAGGTCGTGTAGTATGACCCGATATAATCAAATTTATTAAAATTTAATTTTGGATGTCAAAATCACGAGAAAATGGTTATGTGGCGCAATGGTCTTCATACTTTAATTTATCAAGAAAGCGCATTGACTAGTTCTGTTGATCAAAAGGACGAAAAGGTTGATCCACCGCCCCGTTTACTGCGGCGCGTTCCACGTGATTATCTCTTTTTTTCTTCTCAAGAATTATCTCTTTTCTTCTTTTTTTTCTTCCTATTTTATTATTATCGATTAACCATTTAGCAAAATACAGTTGGAAAAAAAAATTTGGACGATAAATCAGAAAAAGGAAAAGAGAGAGAGAGAAAGGGATGGGTGAACTGAGTCAACGATTTTGACGGCCCGGCTTCTTATAGTCTGATTGGAGACCGGGTGCGCCGGTCTGTAGGTCTTATTACTTCCGTGGGCGGCTGGGTCCCACCCATGTTATATAAGTAGGACCTTTAACAATTAGTATAAATTTTTAATTTGACCTATTTCTTATGATACGTTATAAAAAAATACGCCCTTTTTTATTTCTCTAGTGTTAGTAGAACTCGTTCATTAAAGTCAAATTGTTATGTTTGTTGCTTAACACCGACTAATTTTTGTCAATCATGGTTACGACATGTGATTTGAAAAATTCTTGTATTTCCTTGAAAATTATTTCAAAATTCTTCCATAACAAATACATGGTTCAACTCTCCTGTAAAATTATTTTTATTAGTGAGTCATGATTTTTTTATTTAGTTTAATTTGGTTCAAGATGGACTATAATGTCATATAGATAATTTACGAAGATAAGCTTATTTATTTTCAGAAGAATAAAGATAGTTAGAAAAGTTCAACGGATTAATAGAGACGGAATATTAATTATAATTTCATCTAGAATTTGAAGCGCCAATTTAGAATATAAAATGTATGATTACATTTTGATAAACAGAAATAACTCTTACAATAATATTCAAAACTGGGGAAGATAACATCTAAACTATTAGAATAACATATTTTCTCTATTTAAATTTTTTTTAGAAATGTATAAATTATTCATCTCTTTCACTATTTTACTTATTTCATGCACAAACAAAACAAAATCGAAAAACTAGTACGAAATGCTCATATTTAATTATACTATGTTATATATGTAGATTTTGAATCATCATTTTTGTTATCCAAATTATGTTAAGTTATTTATATTATTGACAAAGAAAGAATACCACCATCAATGAAAAAATTGATCTTTTCATACCAAACAACAAAATGATTGCAAATATATGATCTACTATAATAAGTATTAACATATTTTTTATATTGAATATCATGTTCATACTAAATTTTTGATGATTATTGAACCACTCTTTGATAATTTCATAAGACTAAAACCTTGTAACCATGCACCTTTCGAAATATTGGCAATAAGATTGTTATTACCGTTGATTTTGTTGTTGTTTTGGGTTACCTTTTTTACTGCATGTGCTTTTACGGTTTTACCGCTAATTCCTTCTGATGATTTCTTTATTTGGTAGCTCCTAATGATTTAAATAGGCAGAATGATTACAACATAAAATCACCAACCAAACAAGGTACAAAATTTAAAAGATATATACTCCATTTAAGATTTTAAAACTAAAATAAAATAACTAGATGATGAACAAACGTGTCACCGTATCTGACATGACATTTTAATTTAAAATTTTGAGAAGATAATAAAATTAAAATTGATTTGAGTCCACACACGAAGGAATAAGAGAGCAAGAAAGAGAGAAGAGATCATGTTTTTAATTAAACTTAAAACTAAAAGCCTTAATAAAGGACTCCCACGTATTGACAAAAGAGATGCACAGATCTGGAGTTTTGGTTAGCATGTTGACTGTCTACCGGAAGGACCGAGTCAAAGATATATAAAATCCTTTTATTTTCTTCTAACCTTTTTAGCACTTTTCTTCATCCCTCGTGTTAATAATAACTATTACCTCCAATGTGGGGCAAAAGCCTTTTTTTCTTCTCAAAAATATAATACTATTTTTTATATATATTTCCTTTTTCTGAAATCAAGCTCACGGATTCTAACGATGCCTTTATGTTATGGTTTTCTAAACATGTAAGAATACCAATCTCTCATAATAGAAAGTTACAGAGCAATTTCTTCTTTTTCTTTTGTTTACAGATTGAATTATTACTCTCCTCTAGATGAATTAATTTTTAAGCCGCAAATCTGCTTCGGATAACTATTGTAGGTCAATTATTTCTTATCTTTTTTGAAGATTACAAGTTTTGTTTGTTAGTAATTTTATTTAATAAAAAGGTTTCTTCCCCATCGAGAACTCTCTCATAAAGTCTACAGTACTTTTCGTAGATAAACTTTTTCACAAAATATAATAATAAATATTGCGTTGCATAATTTAATTAATTTCATGCCACGATTAGTTTGTAAGATGATTATATTTAAATCATTTCACATTTAAGACGGAGGAAGGAGCCAAGAAAGCGTGTAAGATGTCAAAAGTGGACCCACCGAAATTAAAGTAAACTAAAAATAGTAGAGATTAATATATAAATTCAGCTTTAGTCATTACCTTTTCTTCCAGAAAAAAAAATGGAGAAAAGAAGAAGAAAATCTGCAGAGCTGTCTGAGATTTGCGTTGACTCTCTTGATACTATCCCACGTGCCGAGTTCGCATGACGTAGAAATCTTGAAGACAATAGTTTTGGTTTTACAAGGAATTAATCTGACTATAGATGCTTTTCACACTCGTATATGTTTCTGCCAGTATTTAGTTCTGTACGTAAAGAAAGTTATATTTAGTTCTGTACTTTATAAAAAATTGATTTGCACTTCTTATCCCTCTTATAAAACATAAGATGAGATCATGAGATATATTGTTGGAGCTTAAATTCTGATTCGATAATTAAAATCTGTTAACATATAAATTAAATATTCTAAAAGAAACGACAAGTATGAGTGAAACAGAAAACTCGGATCAAAATACCCCATTCTCAGTGATCTTTTTCTATACTATTTTTTTAACTTAGATGTTGAAATATTATGAAAAACCATCCCACCATAATAATTTTCAAGTTCTAAGATCACTTTTTTGTAACAGATATACCTCTTAAAAAACGAAAAATCTCTTAAACAAACACTAATTCATATATTTTAGAATCTGATCATAGTTTTACTTATATACAAAATTAATAATTTCTTTTAGTCTAGTATTATAGACACTTATAGTTTGTTTTTCGTATATTTAAAAATATTATAGTTTATATTTATTAATTATATATTTTACATCATAGAAACTATTTTTAAAAATTTTCTTATGGTTTATAACATAATTATAACATTTTCTATAACGTCAATAATTTTGTGAATAATTCATTATCTTTTATCTCTAAGTACTTTTTCAACGTATATATTGCATCTTATAAATACTTGGATGTTAGACTCTAGTTAAACATTTTAACCTCTCAAATCTATCTAGAAATACACAACTTCCATTTAAAAAATATTTTCTTTTTCTTATTTGAAGCATTTTTAATTATATATATATTTTAAAAAACTACGAAAATAAATATAGTTTTATATTCACATCAAAATTTATATAATTTTCAATATTTAGTTAATTTATAACCTCAAATTTTTTTAATAAGAAACTAAAATACTTTTACAAAACCGACATAATTTTAAATAGAATAATGAAATTTAATATTTTGGATTTTTAGAATTTTTGATGTTTAAAAAGTGATATTTAAATTTTAATGTGGAATATTAACTTTATACAAAATTTTCAATTTCCAGAATAAATTCAATCATGTTAACAAACTTTAAATTGAAGAAGTTAATGATAATTATTAGTACATAATATAACGATTAAACTAAATGCAAACACTCCCAAACATGGTCTAATAATTTTTTATATCACATCCAATTTTTTCTCTGAAGCTCTAAAGGAACTCTTATTATTTTAATTTTTTAAGATTCATCAAATCTCTTAATAAATATCATAAATTTAATATGCTCTTTTTTTGTTAAGTGGCTCTAATTATAATGTTAAAACTATCATTAGACATTAGCTTACTCAATTCTAGTCGTTAGATTCATCACTATATCGTCACTATACTTGTCTGATAACTTGTTATATTAAGTTATCAATAGGTTCTGTTTTTTTTTGTAATAAATCGAAAATTATTAAAGATTAACAAAAAAATAACTGAATATTTCGAATTAAATTATTACATTTAATATAATATTAAATGAAAGAAACGATAAATAAGCATTTGAAAAGCAAGTGAAGTGAATGAACAAAATTTTTTTATTAGTTTCACAATTAATTACAATACTGCATAATCTATTATATACCAGTTTATTAAATAATAATAAAAGCGATTAAAATATATACATTTTTAACATAATCTCATATTCATTATATTCAAATACTAAAAGGTTAAAATATATGATATTTACATTTAAATTATAAAAAATGAAAATCAATTAAAGCTCCAAAAATATTAAATTTTATATATCTGAGATATAGGTTTTCTTTTCACAACAACAATTCCATATCAATTAATTATATTTTTGTTTTTTATAATCTTTCAATTTTATAATAGTGGTTCAAGATTTAAAAACTGTTTTAATAACTAAAACAAAATATACAAAAATACAATTAACTTAAGATAATAATATGAAATATTTAATTAGCTAAATTAGTAAGTTTAAAAGGTACATAATGTCAATTTTATTAGTATAAGATTTCACTAAAATCATTATCTAACTAAGAAATAAACTTATACAATTTTTTTATATTATTATATTTGATCTATATTTCTGGCCAACAATACTTATTCTAAGTTATATATGGTGAATTATGTAATTGAGAAAATTATCTTAAATTATGAAATTTTTGTAATATAATATTAAGTTAACTTTTTATTAATAGAAATTTGTAGATATGTTTCTTATTTTCTCTATTTGTTTTTAATATTCTTATAGTTTTTATTAAGTTTGTTTAATATAAATTTATAGATAATTTCCTTATCTTATTGATTTTTCTATTAACAATACAATTATAAAATTTAGAAACTTTCTTCAATTTAAATGTTGATGTGGAATGATACTATTGGTTATTTTAAAATTAAAATTCTATGTGGACACCCTTAAAACACTATAGCTTCAATTTTTATATATTAATAGATATGTTCATCTAATAAATGATGAGCCAGCTACTTAGGAAATTTTATGCATATCTATCTACCAATTAGAAAAAATTGTAATTTTATAGGTTAGTAATAAACTCGATTTTTCTTCCAAATAGCAAAACTACATCTTGTAGAACACTGAATCATATATGAACAAGTTTCTTGATCGGCTGCTGGTTTTGCAATAATGTCAACAAGAGAAGAAGAGAGAAGAAAATAAGAAACCTTGTGCTTTGAGTCCCGGTTTTTTTCAAAGTTTTAATTCAAACTAATAAAATAGTGAATATATCCAACATGCTCTTATTGATGCTATTTTAGTTATTTACTCTAAAGTGGTTTAATTTACACTATCATTTTTGATTTCCCACGACCAGAAGAGTTGGAAGCCATATTAAATTTGGGTGACACTAAGGATTTAACCAAACTGATCGACCAATCAATTCTGGTTTTTCTTATTGATACTTCTCGATTTCTGGGAGCATTAAGTCACTGGATATCAAGACTTTCATTGTATAAGATATAATAGAGAATTAGTGGATAAGTCCAAAACAGGTCTATATATACGATTTGTAGAGGGCAACGAGGACAAAAATCAACGACGGAAGAAGAAGGTAACACTGATGATGATACCACTTTCTCATCAATATAACTCTGACTAACTTAGACCTCGTGTGATTGAAGTTGAATGAGATATTGTTTTCGGTTTGGCCAAGAATATTCGTTTTGCAAAACTTTGACATACTATATATCTAAATTACAGAAACGAGAATCACCACAATATTATTAGTCTAACCATGTGACGGTGGTCTAATGATAGGCGAGTTCCAAAGTTGCTAAGCAACGTGGGTTCGAAAGCACCCCACTACACTCCATCATGTGGCCACGTAGATATGGGTTCTTTGCTTAGGACCCATTTGAATATCCGGAAAGAGGGTCCATTTGTGGACTGCACTCATTTTGGGATTAGTCTGGGCTCTTCCATAGGCCTGAAATACCCAGATTAATAAAAAAAAATATTATCAGTCATCACAAGTAAAATTTAAACTCATTTCGACGACCAAAATCATTGATAATTTTGTTGTAAAGTTGTTGAAACTTTTCCGATAACTGGTTGGAACAAATGATATTTCCTTGTAGTGAAGGGTGGGATTTTGCATATGATTTTCTACATGATTTCATAAAAAAAAATAATGGAACAAGACAGATTCAATGTAAGAACTAAGAAGGATTGTCTTCAGTTTCAACTTTTTTTATGTGATTACTATATATTGAAATGGTTGATAATGATTATTTCGGAATGAAATAAAATAAAATGTGTGAGATGAATACTAGTAATAAAATTATATTGCATTTGTTAATTAATAAAAGATAGTTTATAAATATTCTTTTATATAGTATGTTGTTTAATTTTTTCTTTTCACATCAATTAATAATATCAATAGACTTGCATAATGAGTTTGTTCACAAACTTCTCTCTGAAGTATCAGAGATTATTTTTTACTATAATTATTCAACTGCAAGTCATTTCCATTACATAATAAGGCTTGGACTTGTTCTTTTTTTTTTTGGAAACAAGGGTCAAAAAGCTTGTAATTTAATCCACTGATTATTAATCTATAGTATTTGTCTACAATATCAGGCTTATCAGCCGCCAACAGCCTATTGATTTTTCTACCCGTAAATAAATCGTATCAATTTTTTTGGATGAGCTGCTAACTTACTAAACCACTGCTTCAACGAAATTACTAGATTAATGCATACAAATTTTCTTCCACTAATTGGCCAAATGATTAATTAATATTTTCATATATACTATAATATATAGTTTTTGATTTTCAGATAATATAATTTTACAAATTTTTATGGAAGAAAGTTTATTTTATTGTAAGTAGAACCATTCCTTAAGATATGAAGTAAATAAATTTCAGCTATCGTGGAGCTTAGTAAAACACGGTATGATGCAAGTAAATTCCAGATATCGTAAAATTTGGTAAAACATGTAGAATTTTTTGTTGAAAAATTGTTCTTATAATTTTTCTCACAAAATTGTAAAGATAATATTTCATATGGTAACAAAAAAACTAGAATATATTTTTAAATTTTTTTTTCTTTAAACCTATTTTCTATTTAATAACAAGAATACCATTAACATTAAAATATGTAATGATATAATAATATAAAAATATTAATAGAAATAAAATTTTAATAAAAACTATTTACTATTTTTGTAATGGGCGTTAGCGACTGACAATTAGACTTAAGCAACTGAAGAATAAATCTCCAAAAATTCTATCACATGTCTCTTGTATCAGAATTTCATTTAAGAAATCATGGAAGAAGCAATATGAGGAATTGAGGATAAAGGAACCTTGAAATTTTTTTTCTGTTAGGTTCAAGCAGGAACTCCTGATTATCTCTAATTATTTATTCGCTTCTCGAAAGTCATAAAGACAATTTCATCGCTTTCAAAACACCAAGGAAAGAAAGAAAAAACATTGGTTGGTTTGACGAAAAGAATAATTGGTTCCGTACTATGTCTGCCATCTTTACACCGAATTTACAAAAAAAAAAAAAAGAGAGAATAATTGAAAAATTTATCTTTTTTCTTAGTGCAACCAAAGTTCATGTATTCGGATTTGGTCTGCCATTTACGACCGTCTCTGGCCATTTATGAAAGTGGCGAAAGATTCTTGTCTTCATATTGAAGAATAGAAGCTCTCTCTCTTTTCTTTTTATAGATAGAATTTCACATACTAAAGAAAAAAAGAAGAAGAATTAAACAACTTGGTCGAAGTTAGTAGACAAATTTGTAGACTTTGTTTGTGGTTACAAAAACCTATCTGAAAAAGAACAAATTTTCTTTGTTCACCAGAGATCTATTTTTGTACTGTGAATTTCACATGACAATTGCTAGTCATAATTTCATTATACTTGGTTACTCTTGATCGACAATTTTAAAAGAAAATGCCATAGTACAATAATAAAGTAATACACTTTTTTCTTCCTCACTATACAGTGATAAAGAATAAATAATTATTACTTAAACAAAACATGTCATAATTTATTTCAGTTTGTCTTTTTCTTTGTAACTTTATTCTAAATCTCACCAAACATTGCAAGACCAAAATAGATTTGGTAAGTAATTTAATTAGCATGTGCTTTAGAGAAACGTTTCTCACAATAGTCCAAGTATGCATGAACCATTGCAATAACATCAGAATCTACATTAAGAGCTTTTTTGTCTAATGATAAAGAGTCAATAAAGGGCAATACTTTAAGCTACACCTTTTTGATTATTGTGATCTTTATTATGCTGTTAAAAAAAAGGGGCTATCTAGTACTCCCTCCATTTTAATTTCTCTGATATTTTGGGGGGAAATTTGTTTTAAAATGATTGATATTTTGAAAATTTTAACTTAGTTTTAATTTTATTGAAAATTTTAACTTAGTTTAAATTTTATTGAAAATTTTATAATTAATTACATCTTATACCCCGTTTATTAATTTGTTGAATTATTTATAATTTTCTTTTTTCAATATTACTTTTTAGACAAAAATATATCGTATTTTGTGTGTTTTAATTATAACATCAAATATTTTAAAACAACGAAATTTTATATTCATTATATAATATTTTTTTTAATGGCAAACACATCATACTTATTATTACATTGAATTCAGTAAATCGACCACAAGAGCCACCAGGGTTTAGCATCAAAGTCCATCAATGAGAAACACAAACTTTGTGCATGAACCCCATTTGCAAAATAATCAATATAGACATTAAAATCACGAAGAATAAATGAGTTTTTTTTTAAAAAAATGTAAATCTTAAATGAGAGAGAGAGCGTTAGTCTGTTCTTCTTTTTCAATCAACTTGACAAATTGAAAGAAATCATTTTCAAATACTAACATTCAACAAAAACCTAACTGTTGAACTAACGTCATAGCTCATAAAAAGGCATTGAATTCAATATTTAGCTAAAAAAGAGCTGGCTCTCGATCAATGAGCCGAACCATTTCATACCTGATGATTCCGTCTGAAGACGAAACTACTGCCAAAGAACTCATCGTCATTCTTATCGATAGACTCATTGTGCAAAGACTATATACCATTATCCATTGAAGTAAAGAACCATCAAACAGGTTCGCCGAACATTTGTATTCTAATTTCTCTATAAGAAGCTCATGAATTGCCGGTTTATTTAAAATACATATAAAAAAACAAAAAAAAAAAAAACAAAAAAGGCTGTAGTTTGTACAAAACTACTGTGGTACGATCAACTAATGTACTGTCTGTATGCTTCACTTGTATGTATGCACTAAGCTGTTAAACTCTCTTCGTTGTCAGTTTCGTCTTTCTTAGTTTTATATCTTTAAACTTTGTGTTTTACCTTTCAAAAGGTTATGGTATCTGTTGATGATTCTACTAATCCTTCACTCAAGAGACGCATTGCTGCTCCTCTAGTGAACTTCCTCGCAAAGAGAAAGCACGGGACGGGTTTTGAACTCGCCCGGCACCATTCCGTTCGATATTCCGTTTCATAATATACATGGTTGATTTTCTGTTACCATGAAACACAGTAACCACAAGAACTGAGACAAAACCGATATTGCATAAACTGAAACCAAATCGGAATTGTTTATACCTTTATTTCATTTATCTCCTTTGGTCCGGAATTGTCAGATGTGAAAGTGAGAGGATGCCATGATTTGGCTTCGGCTTTTTTGGCTGATAGGTTCCATGTTGTGTATGTCACTGTTCTCCGTTCCATTTCACTTTCCAAGCCACGCATCTGAAGAGATCAAGATTGACTCGGTTTTCATAATGAGATAGAACCGAAGGAGAGATTATTGATGACTGCTGTTTATGCTTACTGTAAGAAGAGTTTGCACGTAGTGTTCATCAGGGATGCAGTTGTGACGTCTGTGTTTCTGTTTCACAACAATGCAAAATGTTATGAAAATGCCGCCATTTACTGAGAAAGAATGAGATAACTGTGGGAAATAATTCTCATAGCCTTCCAAATTTAGACACTAGGAGAGATTAAGACCAAGCAGAATATTGCCAAATTGTTCATTGCTATGAACAGCTGGATTCATATAATCAACGTGACCCAGACGCAGTAAGAATCGAGATGTTTCCAGTGGCTGGCATAAACGAAATATAGAAAAACAGTGAAGTACAACTTACAAGATAAAGCCATTTCTTTCTCGGATCTAGAGGTAGAGATCGCTGGAAAAGATGAGAAATAAACACAATGATCAGTTATTTCTTCAAGAAAACAGCACAATTGAAACTATAACAACATCTAATACTCTTGAAGTTTCCCTTCAAATATATGTCCAAAGCAATTTACAAGGCTTATGTACTACTTATTAAAACCGATAAGAGACAAAAGTGAAAGACACCAAAAGCTTGACCTTTTTACCTTGCAAAATTTCTGAAAAACTGGAAACACAGTATCGTCATTGACAATGACCTCTGCATGGCTTCTGATCAATGATATCCACTGCAATACACACACAAAAGAAAACTAAGAACAATTCATAAAACTGCAATCGAAAATCTTGCAAAGGAAGCAATTCTGCAAAAAGTTCAATTCAAAATCTAAACAATAAAGTTTATTTAACCAATATGATTAGTTAACCTGAGATCCTTTTCGCCATTTCTCTTTCGGTATGACAGGAAACATTTTCATGGTGTAGCGCTTATCTTTAGTGTCAAGGAAACTGCAAAACAGATGATGATCAAACATCTAGTTTACTCTTCTTATAACACAACACTTGACTCTTATGATCAACATCTAATGCTTCTGCTAAATTTTCTTCCATAACAAAAGTCCAAAAATTCAAAATTTACCTGTCTACAAAACTCTTTGGTGAAGTCATAAGATATCTGTATATGTAACCAAAGTCGTATAACGGAACACAGCTGCATAAAGCAAAAGAAAATGAGCCACACACAGTAAACGTATAATACAAAAGCAATCAATGCTTAAAGAAAACAGACCTATCAGACAAAAGAACAAATCTTTGATTCGAAGGATCCTCCAAAGCAGACGCAAGCAACAATCTCTCTGCTGCAATCATGCTTGATTCTCCCCAAACCACCTGTAAACGAAACAATTCTAAATTCTCATTTTCATCAATCAAAAATCCTTAAAAAAAATAAAACAAACTCGCCTCGATGCTGTTCTTCAGTTGGCGATTGTGGAAGAAGTGTGATCGAGTGGTGCCTTCGTCGAATACGAAACCAGGTGTTGAATGTACATAAATCGAGAAATTCCTCTGATCTGCGCCCTGCCAAAAACACGAGAAGAGATTTAGTGATTCTCCGATTGCTAAGTAACGGAAAAACGAACGCGAACCTTGAAGAATCTGTCCCATAGAAAATCGAGCGGGAGATTCAGTCGAGCGAGGAAGAGGAACGCGATCTTCGGACGGTCGCCGGAGTATTTCTGGAGCGGGATTCGAGATCTCGCGACGGAGAGCGACGGAAGTGTCGCGGTGGGACGACGAGACTGACGGTGGTGGATGCTGAGGAGAGCGAGGATGCATAACGCGGCGGAGATGGCAGTGATTAGCTTCCACCGGAACGACACGGCGCCGCGACGAGACGCCGGAAGCTGCGGCTGCGATTTCCGCGCCATTAGTTAACTCGAAACGAATCCGAGTTCACTCACTTCCAGAGATCTGCATCCGAAACTCCGAAGCGGGATTCGAAATCTCTCTTTAGGGTTTTTGAAATCGACGAAAAAGGAAAGAATCTGAGAATTTGGACTGAAAGCAAAAATCACTAAAGGCAGACGTTGAATCTCATGAAAACGACACCGTGTCTCTGTCCACGTGTGAGAGATTTATGGGACCCGTGAAAAAAAAACTGACGGTTTCTCTTTTTAATTGGAGGAAAGAAACATTCGCAGGACAATTAAATTAGGGTGTGAATATTTTTATGTACGTTTTTTCTTGCATCAAATGCGGGTAAGCACATTTGTTTTGGTATGTTTCATCGCAACACACTATTTTCATTTTCGTTAGTCTTTTTATTTGTGTAATTTATCAAAACTAAAGTACATGAATTGTTTCATTCCTGATTTTTGTCAGTGACTTTAGTTATTTATGTGTAAATATAAAAATAATTTTATATGGTCAAAGTCAAAGATTCACTTACCATATATTACCTTCTTCTTAATATTGTTATGGTCATCTTCTTTTGGGTGAAGAAGAGGGCTGTATCTATTGAGATTGACCGTTGTTGAATCGTCTCTAAACATCTTGTTAGGATTTAGTGGCTCGAAAGTGTTTCCTTTAAGAGCATAAAACCTGTAGCAGACCAAGATTGAAGAAGCTTGAAGTAACAAATCGTGAGACTCAAATGGAAGTTGCAGAGACTTGCAGAGAAAACAGAGTATGAGAGATTGAGAGAAGCAGGAGGGAGAAGGGAGCACACACAAACATTTAACGAGTTCACGTCCATAACAGGAACGTTACATCTCACCGAAACTGAGCTCGGAAGCCACTAGATATCAGAGAGATTACAAATTTAGAGATGAACAAGTGAACTGTCTTAATGCCCTTCACTAGCACTTAAAACTCACTCTGTTCTATCCCTTAAACATAGAAAAAAGCAATAGCTAAGCTTATGCTATGATGTGTTTTTCTCTCAACTCTCACTAGAGACTACATTGTGTATATCTCACTCTCTTCTCTAATTGTGCGGCTCTATCTCTCTCTCACGTCCTCAGTTCCTCTTTATAGTAGATACATCCACAAAACCTAATGCACAATAAGACAAAAGCAAGAGGCTCCTCCTTGTGGTCCCAAAAGCAGAATCAAACCATAGTCAAGTTCTCCTTAACTAGAGTTCTTCTTTTGTTGACCATATTTGGTCTTGTAAAATTGTCCATCAAGTTCTGATCTCTACAAATCTCCACCTGAGAACATGATGGTCAATCTAAGTAATGTGCACACATTTGAGAGAGATCCATCCTTCTAGCTTCTTGGATTCCGCCTCGGATCCTGAGCAGATCAAACACTGTAAATCTGCTTCGTCCTTGCTGCATTTAAAATCACTTCCAATGCACTTCAGCTGTGACTACTCACACTGCTGAACCTGAGCCCTATCACATCGATAGTTCACTAGAGTAGTGAAAATTGGCTTTAATACAAACGTGTATTGAGCTTAGTTCCTCTGCGATAACCTTCTGATGCATTCAACACTTGAATATCTGATATAACTGCCCAACAAACTCCATTAACAAGTATGAACGACCTACAACTTGTTAAACCCAACAAAAACTCCATAAGCTTCACCACTTATGATTTTTTTTCAATCCCACAGTCTTTTCTATAGCTTCTGTTTGTGCCATAGACCTGTTACAGTGAATGAAAAACGATTACCCATCTGCAAACCTTGATTCCCTTGCTAGCTTCTTGGATTTCCTCATGCGCATTGAGACCAAAACCCTTTGAATTCACTTGAATCAAATGCAGAAGACCAGAATCATAGTAGCCTCAAGCTTGAAGCTCTTTGATTCAACTTGTAGTCAATCTCACCAACAGCTTATACCATCTGAGATTCACTTCACAATAACCTGTTTCAACAACTCAGATTCCAGAGCAGAACACTTGCTCAACCATCTTGTTAAAACAGAACAAACACCAACAGAGTTTTAATCACTACCAACAACCTTTGAAACTGTCACACATCAACAAAACCTTGTGATGTTCCAGAGACATGACTTTATAGCAGCTTGTACATCACCACTGGATGTCTCCTTTAGCTGTAAAATCCACCTGCAGCACATTTACTTGTATGCAGACTCCACCAAAATGAATTTGGTCTTGCATCTGTAAGAATCTTTGATTTAAATCAGAAACGCTTCCTCATTCATCAATTCTTCTCTGACTTAGCTTGCCTCCGAAAAATTGATGAAAAATCACTTTGCAGATCTACAAGTGACGCCCCTGAGAAGAAGTAGTCTCCTCATGATGCAACAAAACGAATTTTACTGTCCTTAGTTGTTGTCTTCTAAATGCAGCTTGATTCTCTGCATTTTCATCATTTGTAGGACTTCTCTTCAGTTTCTAACACTAATTATGAGATATACAGCACTGTCACATTCTTGAAGTAAGCAGACTTGAAACAAAACCCTGCATCATCTGATCTTCTCTCTTTCAGTTTCTTCTTTATAGAACTCACTGAAAAAGAAACCCACTTCAATAGCTTTATCTCAAATTACACTTGTGTCATCTCTCTGAAACTTTCGAAACCTGCAGCCCTTTTTGTACAACCTGCAACCTTTTTATTTCTCAAAACCTGAAATTATGTTTCTCAAAACCTGTAATTCGTTTCTGACTGTCCTTACCAACTTCCAGTATCAAAACCCATCTGTAAGCTGTTTTTCACCAACAGATTACAACTCTATTTGAACTGAAAACCCATTGAGAACCTTCTGTTCTTGACTTGAACACTGAACTTCCATGAATCTGATAAATCAGTGAGTTACATAGCCCTTTTAACTCTTTCTTCTTCAGCTGTATTCCTGAGACAACATCCACAAACATAGCTCCACCAGGAATAGAAAAAATATCCTTTAGGATATGCATTTCCTGTTGCAACAATACTCCACCTGAAACCATAACCTCTTGAATGTACTTTGTCTCTAAAATCCCAGCTTCATCATTCCGAGTTAAAACCACACTTCACTGTATCTTTGATCCATTCCACGTTCTCATGAATCAGAATGAGTTACCACTGCTTCTTGCTTGAGAAAGTGTGTCAAAAATGTGGGACACATGCTTCTTTCTTCTTGTAGCCACCTCACTGATCCATTTGCAATTTGAAAACCATCAAGAACCTTTCTCTTTTTCAGCAGCACTGTCTCCTTACGTAGAGCATTCTTTAATTTTTGATAATACACAACTTAGGCTGATACATCATCAAACCATGCCTCCATCTCGGAAATCCCAATCTTGTATCCTCTTGCAGGCAATATGCAACTCATACTTTTCTTGTACCGCTGTTAAGATAAATAGGACACGCCGCCTAACTCTCTTAGCTAGGAAGACTATCGATACCAGATTGTAGTAATTCACATTGCATAATAACATCTGGAGACCATGACGCCTCCAATTCCTTTAGCTTCTAGACCATTAGATTCTTCCTTGTGAAGACCTGAATCAATACAAGATAACCTTTGAGAAAACATTGCTCCACCTGAGACAAGAACTCCTTGTTCTCTAAGATTCACTCCAGTAGAAACTCCATGTGTTATACACAACACAAATCTGCAAAAAAATGAATCTTTGCTGCTGTCATCTTGCCAAGAGCTTACACTTCTTGAAACAAGAACTCAAACTTCCCAGCACACACTCAAGCTCACAAGAACATAGAATTCATTGCATTCCCTCTTAAAATAGCAATAAATTTGAGTGTTAATCTTTCTGTTTTCAACAGAACATTTTCAGACTGCAACTAGAGCACAATCCCATTGCATTCCCTATGAAAATAGCAATCTTTTAGCTTCACATTCTCTCTGATTGTCCAACAACTGTAGACTTTCAAAGTACCCATAACTGATAGCTTACACACACAGAAAAAACCTGCAGCAAAAACCTCTTTCACAAACCCAACGAAAAGCCACTGAAGTTTTCAGACTCTTTAACCTGTCTTCAATAGATTATCTGACTTGCTTCATAACCATTCTGCAATACTCTTTAAACTGAACCCAGAAAACTTTGATGATATCAAAAAAACACAGCATGAAACCCATCACTGAATCTTGACCAATTTATTGCAAAATCAGTACAAACTCTTTGAGTACCATCAAGCTTTCATTTTCAGTAAATATGCAGAACTGAGAAAATCTGAAACTTCATTTCAGAGTATCACAAATACCTTGTGAATGCAGCGGAATCTCCTAAAAATTTTGAGTCTTGTAGTTTGGCGATTTGATTCTGAGTCACAGAGCTTGCACTCATCATTACAAAATCCCAAAACCAGCTGAGACTTGTGAAAGACCTTCAGATTACACCAATATTCAATCGGTTTCTTAGCAATGATCAAGAACACTATCTCAGACCATATGCTTCTGCTTCGAACTTTGAATTTCCTTCTTTCTTGTGCTTGCAACAATTTTACTTGTGAGTAACCAGATTTCTCTCTCACTATGTTGCAGATTCTTGTATCTTATGGGCAACCTGATTCCAAGAACCCCTGAAACCACTTCACTTGATTCCAACTTGATCTGTGAATCCCCCCCCTCAAGATACAACATGATTACATCCACTTTCACACTCACTTAAATACCATAAGATTCCCAATATTTCTCCTTTGCTTCTCTGTTGCTCTTTGTCACTAATTCTGTCACTGAAACAGAAAGACCTGCAACAGGAACAGAAAACCTACAACTGCTTTGCTCTTATTGACATTTGAGATGCTGTGAACCAGATGCTTCATGAATCATCAGAATGAGTCTTATAACTCTTTCAAATCACGTGCTATTCACCAATATATAGCTTGGCTTTCAGCCTGAGACATTTATGTCTCCACAGTCTTCCTCAAAACCTGAGAAAAACCCCAATGATGCTTCACCAAGAAACAGCCTTACGACATCTTCCTCTCTTTTGCACCACTTACCAAGAGCTGCCGATTTGTTGTGCCACCAGAAAACGATGCTGTCTCAACACAACCAAGCTCTTCAAGAAAAGGAACATGGATGCTTAAGTTAAAAGCCTTACTGCTCTAACCTTCCAAAGATCCAACCTTTCTTCACTTCTCTTCAGTCTTTTTCTTTCTTTATACCTTTCTCTCATAGATCTGAGTCTACCTTGACTCTCTCTCTTCTTCTGAAACCCCTGGATCTGAGACTTCACTTCCTGAAAGCTCAGTCACCCTTAGAGCTTCACTACAACGAGCTCTTCTCCCATGAACCATAGCCTCCATGAAATAACAAGTTCTCCCACTTCAATACTTGACAATGACCTGATTCTTGGCTTGAGAGAACCAGAAGACACATAACTTGTCTCTGATACCAATCTGTTAGGATTTAGTGGCTCAAAGGTGTTTCCTGTAAGAGCATAAAACGTGTAGCAGACCAAGACTGAAGAAGCTTGAAGTAACAAATCGTGAGACTCAAATGGAAGTTGCAGAGGCTTGCAGAGAAAACAGAGTATGTGAGATTGAGAGAAGAAGAAGGGAGAAGGGAGCATACACAAACATTTAACGAGTTCACGCCCATAACAACATGAACGCTACATCTCGTTGAAACTGAGCTCGGAATCCATTAGATATCAGAGAGATTACAAATTTAGAGATGAGCATGTGACCTGTTTTAATGCCCTTCACTAGCACTTAAAACTCACTCTGTTATATCCCTTAAAACCAGAAGAAAAAACAATAGCTAAGCTTATGCTAAGATGTGTTTTTCTCTCAACTCTCACTAGAGACTACATTGTGTATATCTCACTCTCTTCTCTAATTGTGCGGCTTTATATCTCTCTCTCTCTCACATCCTCAGTTCCTCTTTATAGTAGAGACATCCACAAAACCTAATGCACAATAAGGCAAAAGCAAGAGGCTCCTCCTTGTGGTCCCAAAAGTAGAATCAAACCATAGTCAAGTTCTCCTTAACTAGAGTTTTTCTTTTATTGACCATATTTGGTCTTGTAAACTTGTCCATCAAGTTCTCATCTTCACACATCTCACGAAAACACTATCGAGATCAATTGAACACAAGAAAGATAAAAACAAACAAAGATCTTTAATGATGTATTTTGAGTATTTCTCGTCTAGAGATCCAACAATTTTCTAGATTAAAAGTTAGAGGTATTTTATCAAAAAAAAAAGTTAGAGGTGAAAACAAATCAAAATGAATGAAATTAGAAATTGACTTTAAACAGAATGGTGTTTTAACAGCTCTGAAAACTGACTTTTCCAGTTTCTCTTCACATGTATTGATGAAAATAAGATACAAAAGTGTTTCGTAAAAAACTATATTACTCTTATAAAATTTAAGTTACAAAATAAAATATATTTATATACATATAGAGGTATATGTTTATATAACTATATCCAATTGATTCTGATTATACCATTCCATTGAGTATTTGTGATAGGAATTCATAGCTAACCCAAACAGATAGGGACTCAAAGGATCACCCTTCCATAAACTCTTAAATCCTCTTGAAAAAGCTATGAAGAGATCCGTTAATGCCAACATAGTAAGATGGTGAAGATCACACTCCTTTATCCATATGATGAATTGAGGCAAAAGGTTAGAAGCAATCAAAACCCAAATTATGAAGTCCCATTTGAGAGAGTCAAAAGCCTTGGCTATGTACATTTTCAGGGTTAGTAGTCTCTTTGGTCCTTTATTTTTATGACACCTCTAACTATTTTTTAAGCAAGCAAACAGTTTTCTAGCGGTAATTAACCTTCCCTTGACAAAAACAGGCTAGTTAATAGGGATAATCTAAAGAAGCAATGGCTTCAATTCAGCAACCAGAAGCTTGGAGATGCCTTTTAGAGGATGTTATAACAAGAGAATGGGAGATATGCTTTGACGATAGAAGCTATCGAAAATGTTGAGGAACCAAAATGAGAATCATAGAATTGGTGGTTGTAAGCATGTTCGGAACTAGGCAAAATTTAGTGATTGCTGTTATGACCCATGATCCCATCTACACTATAAAATCAAGATGTATAACCATCTAGCCTTGAACTTTTATTAGGAGTAAGTTTAAACACTACTCTCATTATGTTCTCTCTTAATGGGATGATATATATAATCATAGAAGCCGATTGGGCCACAGAGCCATCATCCCTTATTAGAAACAAAGACTTTATTTTGCTATTAAATCTAGATTTTATCAAAAACAAAATAATCTCACGGTCAGAATCTAATTCTTTTATTGTTGTGAAATTTTTAAAATAGCACATTTTGATGTTTATGCCAAAAAAATATCACACAAAGGTGAAACTGACAAAATAGCATTCATTAAATAAGAAAAAGATTATTATACATTTACTTTTAATTAATCTAAACTCTCACTTCTCATTAAACCTAACTTTTTTTATTTCTTCTCAATCCCATAATCTTAAATCCTAAATCCTAAATCCAAAAAATAAATCCTAATTAATTATTTTTGACAAATAACCATTTTACTAGTAATAGACCCGCGGTTGCGCGGGATAATTTATTTTGTTTTCCTGTTTTTTTTTTTATAGTTTGGTTTCGAAAAATTCATGTTGTTTTTTTTACAAACAGAAAAAAATATTTGTGGGGAGTTAAACATTTTTAGTAGTGGAAAGTTACAATAAATAAGATTAATTTATTTTGTTTGGATGATTAATATATTAAAAGAACTGATTTGTTGTATGAGATTATTTTTTGTTGGAGTATAAAAAATGTATTATTTATGAAGCATATTTTGAAACCTTGAATGAGCATAATTGAAATCAAAATAATATCATTTTTATTATATTTAAAAATGAAATTTGAATATTATAAATATTGTGTTATTTATTGATTTAATATTCAAAAATAAGTTTATGATATAATAAAAAATGATATTATAGAAAAAATACAATGTAGAGTTTACCATTTTGAAATAGATATAAAATATTACGCAGATATTATTAATCAATATAAGATACTCCCTCTGTTTCATATTGATAAATTTTCTAGACTTTTCACATAGATTAAGAAAACTTTAATATTTTACAATTAATGCATCAATTTTTGTAATATAAACAATTTCCCATGACTTTTAACCAATACTCACTCCGTTTCTTTAAGAGTGTCATTTTGACACTTTTTTGTTACAAAAAGAATGTCATTTGGGAATTCCAATACAAATTATAGCAAACTATTCCTCTTTTAACCTTAATTAAGATGATCAAACACATTAATTAGATATAGAAAATTGTAATTAAATAAAAAGTTTAAAGGTAAAAAGGAAATTTAACTCATTTTCTTAATTTGTGTGAAACATGTCTGGATGACATTTATAATGAAAGGGAGGAAGAAATATATATTTTTATAAATACAATAAATATTCTTGAAGTTTACAATTTCTTATTGAAAATATATAAAAATGTAGAAATTTTATCTTTTAGAAACAAAAGAAAAATGCTATAAAATATATCTTTAAGAAACAGAGGGAGTATTACGCATATTTTATTTACTTTTTAATTCAAACCAACTATTTTATGTACAACTAAACCTATTGTCAAACAACTGTGATGGCATATCTCGTAATTAAGAGCATTTTTAAAAAAATCACTTCTCAAATAATAATAGTATATAAGATATAACGTTTGATCAAGCCACATATCTGCCTTTCAAATCACCATTTTATACTATTTCTTCTTTATATAATGACAAATGAATTATGTTGCTTTGCTTATCTTATCAAAGCAAAAGCCAATGAAGACCACAAAAACAAAGAAGAAAGTCCCAAATGTGACTTCTCTTGAATTCTCTATGACTTTTTTTTTGTTTCTTTTTATTTCTAAAATGTATACAAAAGTTGAAAAATCCTACACAGCTAAGGCACAACAAAATAGCTTATATAGCTCTAATATATATGACACACCGAAAAAAAAGATTAGCCTTCCCCAAAAGCCGTCTTCAACTATTGGAGCATTGGTTTTGTCTCTTCCGGTAACGTCTCAAGTTCTTCGAGAGCTTGCTCAATCGCATAGATCACCATCTTCCTTATCTGTTACACGAATAAAGCAAATAAAAAAACATTAAATGGTCAGCCCAGTGATAAAGGCAAAACGAGAAGAAGTGAATGCTTGAAGCATAACCGTCATCATACAATATTATCCGATCAAGATACTCACAATATTTCAAATCATTGTTTCAAATATCATCGAATATAATTTAATAAAACAAAGTGGAAAAGAGAATTTTTTTTTTTTTTATGGTTGATATTTGGGTTCAGAATTATAAAAACCTTTCATAATTCACTCAATATCATTTAAAAGCTCATTATCAATCAAATTATCTCAAATCTTCTCGAATACTAGTTTTTGGTTTTAACAAAAACTAAGTTAGATTCAATTTAGCTTGAATGAAATCAAGTTGGGCCGTGTTGGATTTTTCTTTCTTTTTCTTTGTTTCACTGTAGAAAATGGATTGGGTCTAATCCAAAATTATGCAGTTTCTTTTAAGGGGTGTATTGAACTATGAATTTTAAGAGATTTTGAGATTGTCTTAAAATCCTCTGTTATTCAACTAGGAATTTTAAAATGTATTCTCAAATATGGTGTTATTAAACCTGAGATTTACCTAAAGTCATTCAGGATCATTTAAAATTCTCTGTTATTCAAACAAGAATTTGTTAAAATCATATCAAAGTCACTGTTATTGAAAATGTTTTAAGTATTGAGATTTTAATATCTCTAGGAGATTTTGGAGGATTTCAGTAGACTTTCTTAGTTTAAAATATAAAGACCCAAATTTCATAGTTTTAGGTGGGATTGTAGGGGGTTTTAATACAAAATCATAACAACTTCTTTAAATTCACCCAAAACCATCAAAATAATCTAAAATCTTATTAAAACTCAAATCACCCTAAATACCCGGTTCAATACACCCCCCTTAATGTAGAAAATGGGTTGAATCTACTCGAAAATTAAACAGTCAATGCGTCACCTACGCAGTTAACATGGAACTTACGCGCCCAGTACATAAAATGACCGATCTGCTCCTTCTGGCCACAGCCATGTTCAGCTCTGCACCTAAATGGCCGATTAATCGGCTAGGCGGCCGCATTTTTTGAACATAAGTTAATACTAATATAAATAGTAACATTATAGTTTTTTTGTTACTTGTGGTAAGGATCCCAGCCAGATATAACCTCCTGATGGCAGATGCCATTTAATTTGGGTCTTACTAAAAAGGAGAAGTACATCTTTATTTGGGTGTATAGCTCAGTTGGTAGAGCATTGGGCTTTTAACCTAATGGTCGCAGGTTCAAGTCCTGCTATACCCAAACCTACCTTACCACTATATAGTAAAGATGCGTAGTAGCGTTCTAAGATCACTGAGGGGAAGGTTGGTCATAAATTTGGAGAGTACACGGAAACTCAGACTTTCGAGAACAAATATTGGAACTGGCGCACCTCAATAGGGTCTTCGTTTTGGCTTTAGCTTTGACCAATCCTTACTTAAATTTTAACATGTCGATTGTGCTAGTGTAGTCCTTATGTCACCATCCATATTCAGACCCCGTATAATGGTTCTGCCCAATCTACCCATACCAAAATCTAGTCGAGAGAGCTTCCAAAACCCGTTGTATAATCTTAAGTTACTATACCCTAGCATTATTTTGGGTAAAGTTGTTAGATTTTAGATCTTTTGTTGTCTTAGGTTTTGTTTATGTACGAATAACTTCTCTTTTTGCTGGATCTTTCAGATTTCCTCCAACAAACTCTTGTCGAAAATAGTTTCCATGAAATTCCGATTTCGCGTAAAATATTGATTTCTCCCAGTAACTGATTAATTTTGTCTGTAAATGCTTTTTTATGAGTTATAATCTCAATAAATACTGCATATTTGATTCTATCTATAAATTGATTTCCTGTTCTATGAATTCTAGTATCAATATGAATGCTAGTCTTTCCCATTCATATGTTATAATATGAATATACCACGACAATTTATTAGGTATAGATGACGAGAAAATTCAATTGGCGTGCATCCAGTAAAAACCGAATCTACAAATTCGCCAATTATTAGTTGGGTGCTTTAACGATTCAGCCATGAATGCTGATTCAGTTATGATTGTTTAGTCGAAATCCTCAAACCGAATCTACAAATTCGCCAATTATCAGTTGGATGCTTTAACGATTCAGCCATGAATGCGGATTCAGTTATGACTGTTTAGTCGAAATCCTCGAACCGAATCTACAAATTCGCCGATTATCAGTTGGGTGCTTTAACGATTCAACCATGATTGCTGATTCAGTTATGATGATTCAACCATGAATGCTGATTCAGTTATGAATGTTTAGTCGGAATCCTCAACCCGGATCTACAAATTCGCCAATTATCAGTTGGGTCCTTTAATGATTATGCTGATTCAGTTATGACTGTTTAGTCGGAATTCTCGGATATGGTGAATAACCAAATTCTAATTAAAAATGAAATCTTTAGAATAAATTAATGCAATTTAGTAGTGTATATATAGACCTGTTACACTTAGTAAAGTAAAAGAGGCAAACATATATAAAACATTTTTTCCTTTCCACGAGTGGAGAGGACCATGACTAATCTAGTTGATGACTAAATAAACTTGAGGCTCTCCCATTATCACGCTTGGTTGTAGTCAATTTATTGATCCTTGAGAACGTGAGGAAGAAATCGGATTCGCATACACATACCGACGCCCCGCCTTTGCTATAATGCTCCATCATTCGGCCGAGAAACTCGATGGAATGATCCATGGATTCCAAACAAGATCCAAGACGACTGTACCATCTGAAGGATTTAGGTTGCTAATAAACTAATAGTGGAACAGTGGCGGACCCATAAATGATTTTGACCAGGGTCAAGATATCAATTAAAAGAATTATATCAAAGGAGTCATGATGAGATTTGAACCATGGTTTGGTCTTGGGGTCTAAGACAACCTTGGACAAAAGTGATGGTGACCTTTTTAAGGACTTTTTTTTATTTATAAAAATTTAAGAGGTATCATGTGACATCGCATTTTACTTAGTGAATCCGCCACTAACCACAAACGATGAGCACCAACTATCTCACGAAATTGAGCGCGAACACGCGAAACCTAGATTTGAATGTCTTCAGACAACCAAAACCCACATCTCATGCAGAGACAAATTATTTATACAACCCGATCTTCTGCCTACAAATAAGGGGCTCAGTTACAGAGTCTCTGTAATCCGAGCCCCGATATTTTGTTGATAGGCAGTCTAGATGCAACCCAAACCCAAGCTTTCTCTTTGTTGTTGAAAGAAAAATCTCAGGGGTGTATTTTTGACCAAAACTCTATCAGATCTGGGTGTATCATCAAGCTGTCCAGGTTGACCACCGCCTGACAAGGGTCCTCTTGATGCAACCTGAACTTCATGTCCTTGTGATTTTCTTTTTAAGGCCTAAGACAATAAATCCCATGGGAAGCTATATTTTGGCATACGGAGGACTTGTTTCCAGTTTATGTGTGTGCTTTACGTGAGCCCAAAAAACAAACTTCAAAATAAATCAATATTTTATAAAGAAATCGTTTTTCTAAAACATCATCTAATACATTATAGAAAGCAAAATGTCATTGTGTTTTAATGATTTTTCAATTGTTCATTAAATGTATTTTAGTCAAATAATATATGCCAATTATGATTAAAATTCAAATCAAAACTAAATCGTTTGGATTTTTTTTAACAACCATTAAATATCTCAAAAAAATCTGAAGTTTTCCATGGCAATCTAATAAAATCTTAACAAAAAATCAGAATGTGAGATTATGAAAATAATATATTAATGATGAGATTTTTTGCCTAAATTTAGGCCTTAGTTTAAAAAATATATATGTTAATTCCAGTAGATAGAGATGTGAATTTTGGTTTTGGTTTATTGTTTTTGTTTGGTATGGAAAAAGTATCAGCTGAAATAAAACTAATATTTTGATAGAAAATGGTTTGGTCTGTTCGGTTTAGTTTTTTGGATAAAAAAATCAAACAAAAATATGAAATAAACAAATACTAATGCAAATAATATACAGATATAAAAAAAATCAAACAAAAATATGATATACCGATAAATCTAATTTAGATTTTTTTTTTTGTTAAAACCCCATTTTGAAAAGAAAAAAACATATTTTAGATTTGAATTTATGTATATATGAAAATAAAACATTTTGGTTATTTATGTTTGATTGGGTTTATTAAAATATATAATTTTATTCAAATAAATCGGTTTGAAAAATATAGAGTTAGTCGAGTAAGTTGGTTCAGATTCGGTTTTTAGTCTGGTTTAAGGTCTGGTTTCGGATTCAGCTTTTGGTTTGGGTTTCGGTTTGGGTTTGTTTCAAACGCCCATCTTTCCTAATTGGATCCAGTCATCCCGATATCCAAGACGAACCGGGATATCCAGCTCAACCCCACTCGCATCAACCATATATATGCAGTATGCTCACACACAAAACAATTAAATATATGGTAAAGAGATAAAAGACGTACCTCAAGTTTGTCCTCTCTGGCCTTATGGTTCTTGGGAAGTTGGCGAAACTCTTCAGTCAGACGCAGACACTCGTGAATATTTTCTGGTGACACAAAGTCTACTGCCACTTTTGTGCAAGACTGTCATAAAACAGGTTTTCATTAGATTCTCAACTACAAAGCAAATTGCGTGACAGTTTAAAGTGGACGAAGAAGAGGAAACAATTGAGTTTACCTTCAGATTCCGAACTTGATGAGGACAACCCGCGGGAATAAACACCGCTTCACCAAGCTTCTGCACAAATGTCCACGGTTCGATCCCTACAAATTCAGACAAAACATTTAGTTTCTGAATGTACAGTCGAAGAAGAGAGCAATACCGCATATGGTTGTTAGGTTCCATACCGAATTCCGCCTTGAGTTTTCTCTTATGCTCTACGGTTAAATAGCATGATTGGTCATGTATCGGATGATAAACCTTTGTAACTGGACAACAGAAACTGTGCCTAAATTCTCTGCAATGCTTTCTTAGATACTCTTCTAACTTAGGAACGTCTTCTCTCCTAAATATGTCCCAAAGAGCACTTCCTGTTTCCTCACGATTCTGCTCATTGTCATAGCTCAGAATCTCTGGCATGTTCAATTCTTCTTCCTCTTGGTTACAGGCAATGCCGTTATCTTCGGTGCCCTGTTCCTCTCGCTTGTTCTGTTCCTTGTGTTTCTGTTTTAGATCTTTGACTGCAGATATCTGTTCCTGACTTAACGTTACTTCAGCTGTATGCGTCAATATATTAACCTACATGAATTTCCATAAGTAGTGAGTCTTTGGACCAATAAAAACAGAACCACGACTGTAAAAACAAATTAATGAAAGCTTTACCGCGTCTGACATATCACAGTGAAGCTTAGTCACGGAATCGCCTCTACCAAGCTCATCTGGAATCCCATAGGCAATGTAAGTTTTTGGACCCAAATCTGGTTTTATAAGTCCTTCAGGAAGCTTTGCTGCAATGTTAAGAACTCCGGTTCTAGGATCGCTATATTCTTGGAATGGCAATGCGGATATGAACTCGTCACAGTGACGAGGTAAAAGGTCTTCGAACTTATCAGAAGGAGGCCAGTCCTTCAGCTTCAACATCTCAGGCCAGAAGTTGTCATATGCTCTTCCTTTGCTATAACCTTCAAAGAAGTGACGAGTATTGACCTCCACCTGAATTTGTATAGATAAAGAAAAAGAGAGATTAGAAACTATCAATCATTTCCGGATCTAAAGTATTATAACACGGAATGAAATATATACCTCACAATTAGCTAAACAATCAATAGCTTTGACTTCGGACATCTTAGAACCTGCTGCTGATAAATCCGCATTTTCGCATAAAGCTCGCCACATAACCATCGGCTCCCAACTTAAACCAGGTGTGTTATCAAGAGAGTTCCTGACAATTACTGGTTCACCTTTTGCCCAATGCTCTTGAAAATGCAGAAGCTCTTCTTCCTTCATGACATCAAGAGAATCAGGACAGAACAGGTAGTTGTCGCTTGATCTTGTCCTCGAAGCTGCTTTCCTTGTCATATCGGTCTCCAAGGCAGAACACCTGCAGTTCGACACTCTAGGGCTGTTACTGAATGATGCCAAGAAAGTCTCTGCTTTTTGTTCCAATTCTGATATCCAATTCCGCGGTAGGATCCGGTTAAGCTCCAACGTACATTCACCACAACCACCTAGCTCTTTTGGTGCACAAGTGATGCTTCCATTAAAACCGGCATTCCACTGAGCGGATGGTTTAGCTTCTTCGTCGTCCTCAGGAACAGAAGAGGATCTCGGTTCCATTTCTAAACCATGCATATAACCATTTCCTTTGTCAACATACTGGAACTTCATTTCAGGGCGTTTAGAAATCGATCCTTCGCGGATCTCTTGGCAGCAGTTCAAACAAAGTTCATAAGGGCACTTTGGGCAGCGTCGGTGGAAGTCAACGATTGAAGTTGCACAGTGATCACTGCAATACGGATCATTTCAGCAATATCCTCTAGAATTTAGTTGAATTAAAAATATCCCAACTCTCTACTAGGTAACTTGAGTGTGCTTACCAGTATACGCGTTCATCACACGAACTTTCTGCCCTAGTTGCGTCAACTTCAGATGGCGGTACTCCTACAGAAACAGGTCATAAGTTAGCAGAAGATCACTTATAGCAACAGAAGCCATGTCTTAGTAGCGTAAGATTCATACCTTGAACCTTTGCCTCAATTTCAATCTCTTCATTTTGGGATTTGGATAACTTATGCAGAAATGGAAGCATCAATGCAATCAAGTATTGGAGATGATGGCGTCTTTCAGAATTTGCGAGTTCCCTTTTCGACGTCTGTTAAGACAAAAGCACATATATCAGTTAGCAAACAAAAAACCATCACGAATGGTTCTACTAAAAACGAATTCTTCTGCGAATGCAATATCTTATACCTTGATTAAACCATTCAAATGCAAGCATCTGCTGCAATTACAATTTTTGCGGCAGAAAGGACATTTGTCTACGACATCATCCTCAGATAGATGGGGATACCTGCAACAAACCAAAAATAAAGTAAGGACCCGTAAACATAAAGTCTTACACGACAGAGAAATGTTAGTTAAGACAGAAACTAACCATTTCCTTATACATTGAAGACAATACATCGTCTCTTCACATTCACTGCAAATGAGAAGAGTTATCCTTTCCTCTTTCAAGCACTGGTGGCAAGTTGCATGGCGTTTCTTACGCTCCTGCTAACATTAAAGATTATTTAACAAGTTCAGTACAGTAACACGTTTATATTTCTTCGTTGATCGGATTCATGGAACTTGTGTAAAGACACGTTACCTTTGAAGTATTTTTAATGCTTGTGCAGTCCTCAGAACTCCCATTTTTCAGAAGGGAATCTGATACCTCTGAAGTTGGGGAACGTGACCGAGAAAGACTAACACCTGTGACATTCTCTGGAGTTTTGGAACTTCTCCTTCTTCGGGATGTTGCCTGCATCTTAGAAATCATCTTAACTTCTTCTTCCCATTCCATATCTTCTTCAAGTTCTAATTTGCGCCTGCCTTTCCTTTTACTAGAGAATCTTCCAGAATGCCGAGTAGCTACAACTGTGCAATCATCGTCTTCAGAAGCTTCCACTTTCATAACAGACACTGACTTCATCACAGATTTAACTTCAACTTCTTCTTCGCGTTTGTCTTTCCTTCTACTAGTGAATCTTCCAGAACGCCGAGTAGCTAATGTTGTGCAATTATCATCTTCAGAAGCCTCCACTTTCATAACAGACATTGACTTCATCTCAGATTTAAGTTCAACTTCTTCTTCGCGTTTGTCTTTCCTTTTACTAGTGAACCTTCCAGAACGCCGAGTAGCTAATACTGTGCAATCATCATCTTCAGAGGCCTCCACTTTCATAACAGACATTGACCTCATCTCGGATTTAACTTCAACCTCTTCTTCGCGTTTGTCTTTCCTTTTACTAGTGAACCTTCCAGAACGCCGAGTAGCTAATACTGTGCAATCATCATCTTCAGAGGCCTCCACTTTCATAACAGACATTGACCTCATCTCGGATTTAACTTCAACCTCTTCTTCGCGTTTGTCTTTCCTTTTACTAGTGAATCTTCCAGAACGCCGAGTAGCTAATACTGTGCAATCATCTTCAGAAGCCTCCACTTTCATTAGAGACATTGACTTCATCTCAGATTGAACTTCAACCTCTTCCTTGCGTTTGTCTTTCCTTTTACTAGTGAATCTTCCAGAACGCCGAGTAGCTAATACTGTGCAATCATCTTCAGAAGCCTCCACTTTCATTAGAGACATTGACTTCATCTCAGATTTAACTTCAACCTCTTCCTTGCGTTTGTCTTTCCTTTTACTAGTGAATCTTCCAGAACGGCGAGTAGCTATTACTGTGCAATCATCATCTTCAAAAGCTTCCACTTTCATAACAGACACTGACTTCATCTCAGACTTAACTTCAATTTCTTCTTCGCGTCTGCCTTTCCTTTTACTTGTGAATCTTCCAGAACGCCGAGTAGCTAATACTGTGCAAACATCATCTCCAGAAGCCTCCACTTCCATAACAGGCACTGACTTAACATCAACTTCTTCTTTACTTTTCACAGTGATCCTCCGCGAAACAATCCAATTACTTAATAAGATATCATCATCTTCAGAGTGTTTATGCTCTTTCTCACCAGATGTTGCCTTAGGAAAAACTTCAATTTCATCAGAGCTTTTAACTTTGCTGCAACCTCCTCTCCATCTTTTCGCATTGCTTTGAACCGCTAAGTCGCTATCCACTCTCGAACGATTCCGCTTCCTACTATAAACTCTCAATATCAAAGGCCGTGGCCTGGTCACGCCTTCTGCTTTCTCTTCCCTACGACTGCTAAAACCTCTCGACTTACCTAATCTCAAACTTCTCTTCTTCTTCCTCGACCAAGTATTTCGAAAGGAAAATCGAGAATTCCATCCGGAATTCACAGAGTCCATTTAAATCTGCAGAAGAACATGAAAGCTGTAAAATTAGCAAAATTAACCCAGAAAATTCGCAATTCCGAAAAAAAAAAAAATCAGAAGATTTTCCCCCAAATTCGCAAAGACTCTACAGGCAACGAATTGTGCTTGACTTTTGAACCCAGAACAAAACAAAATTCGAGTTCTTCGTTCATAATCACAAGTAAACTCGATCGGAATAAAACAGAGAGATATCTAATCAATCAACTCAAAATCAAAGTAGATAAGTAGAATTCCAAAAAAACGACATTGTTGGAATCAAATCGATCGAAGATACAACGAAACAAACACGTTTTCCTCAAAAGTTCGAATCAAAACGAGAGATTTAGCGAAAGAGGAACGAATTTTACTCTGGCGTTCGAAGCAACGATGATTCTCTATCGCGAAAGGATCGATCTAACCCTAGATTTTAGTTGATAAGATCTCCGAGAAGAAAAATAAATTAGATTCTCAAATTCGATATTTAACTCATTGGAAAAGTCAAGAATTTGCTTTCGTCCCTTATCAGTGAAATTTTCCCAGAAAGGGAAAATATCAATGGGCACGGAAAAAAAGAGAGCATCGCATCGTTCGTAATCTCACCGTTAAAGCTACACCTATCCTACTCTACTCTACTCTACTCCGTCAGATCTCACAATGTTTCTCCGTGGGGAGCAAGCTATTAAATGGACACGTGGCAGATGATTAATACCTACAGATTCGATCGCGTTCGTGACTAATAATTAACCTTTTTCCCGGTTAACTTTTTTCGGTTTTTCCCTTCGTGAATGTATATTTGTAGACAAACACCATCATTAATATAATATCTGGCCGAAAAAAATAATACTCCTACCTCTTAATAAGTCAGTAAAGAGAAGAAGAAAGAAAAAAAGTTATTTAGTACTAATAAATTACTTGCTGACTAGAGACAGTAATAGTTACCACGTGGAAAACGATATTAGATGTATTATCAGATAACACGTAAACATTGATTATTCAATTCAACAAACCAAATAAATCATGACAAAATTTGGAAAAATACCTTACACTGAGATTATATTTTGAAAACTACATCATCTTTTTTTTTTTTTTTGAAATCTACACTTATTATTAAGTGAAATGACTTACTTATCTAATTTCAATGTTTATAATTATTCAAAATTTAAAATAATAATATTAATAAATACATATTTGCCTAGATTTGAAACAAATATTTTAAAAACAAATCCAATTAAATCAGATATTTACTAACTTTATTTCTAAATAATATATTTAATATTTGTTTAATATCATATTAAAATATATATTTTGGATATAGTAAATAAAGATAAAAATAAACATTATGATAGAAAATTCCACAAAATCAAAATAGGTTCATATAAATAGCAAAAAAGGCAAAAATTTGAAATATACTCATTAAAATAATGATTATTTATACAAATATATCGCTTACAATCTCATAAAAATAATTTTAGAAACTAAACTTATAAAAAATTATAAAAATTTGAGCTAATAAGATCATATAAGTGTATATGAGAAAAAATATTTTGCAACATAGTTGTATAAACTTGGTTTATATAAAATTTATAAAACTGGAATTTTGTAGAGATAAACTTTAAAATATTTTTAAAATTATCTATTAGATATTTTAAAATATTAGTATGTATTTATCTCAATCATAGTAATCTGATACATAAATAATAGTGATTTTAATAATAATATTTATTATTGTTATTATTTTTAATTTAAAATTCTTTAAAATTTAGTTATTAAAAAGATAAGATTAAATTAAAATCAGGATATAAAAGCCTTAGTACATATAAAAAGTGTAGTTTTCAAAAAATAAATAAATAAGTGTATTTTTCAAAATATAAATCTTAAGTAGGATATTTTTCAAATTATCCCATAAATCATTAATGAAATTCTCGGATTTACTTCTATTCTTTTTTATTTACTTCTATTCTAGCCAATATTTTTGTCAATATCCAGATTTTGTTTGCATCTAAAGCGGCATCTTTTGATTTGGATTTTATTGTTATTCCTTTATTCATATTTTATTGGATTTATCTTCATATGCGATTTAACGTTTATCCGAAATTCCGAATATAAAAAGAGAACGCATTTATCTTGTGGTAAAAAGGAAAAAGTCAAGCAGATATTGGAGACTCTGCCATAAAACGAAAAAAAAATCAAGTAAAAATCAAAATCGGACGATGTCACATTATGTCAGAATGATTTATTTTCAGACAGTACAGTACACAGTGCACCAAGACCAAACCAACGATGCGATTAAAGACATACATCATGGTCTTGACCAAACCAACGGTGAGACTTAAGTCATACATGCTTATCTAGTTGTACATACATAAAGCGACTGGTTCTTTTCCCACCTCATTTTAAAATTTTCAAAATTTTCAAAATTAATGCTTTAAAACTAATTTTATCTTAATTTTTATCTTGATTTTGTGATACATGTTAGTATGATCGTAACACCTGCCGGTTTCTTCCTTCACACGGCATGCTATGAGTAGTCATGTCAATTCGTGTTCTAACTTCAACTTGGGTCTGACTCCTAAAATAATGGATTTGGGTTTTAGTCTTTTAGATATATAGGTTTACTTAGGGCTATAGATTTTTTGGGTTTAAACCCGGTCAGACCCTCCCCTTACTTAACAACATACACACATTATACAACCATTAATTCATACGATATGCATCACAAACAACAAGCAATACGCAAAGTCTTCTTCCATCTATAGTTCCTAATCCATATTCAATTATAATAAATCCGAGATCTAATTACACGCATCAATCAAATATGCATCGCCCTATACTACACAATGCGAATGTATATTTGTATCAGCCAAGGCTCTACAAATTAGAAGAAGACAAGGAAAATATGAAAAAGTGCATTCGGGACCTCACCTTACCCACTGGATGAGAGATGACAACTCACTTCTCTTTTACTTGTTAGACACATTTGTTATCCCGACTTTAACAACACGCTTCCATATGATTCTGAAAGCTTCATCAAAGTCTTCGAGCGGTTTTCCTTCGATCAAATGTGTTTTGTGTTTTTGTAAAGTCTTTCTGCGTTGACTAAGTTAAAGAGATGAATATTCTAAAAAAATGTTTCATATCATAAAGATCAGATTTTACCCGCGGTAACATTCTTTTATATTAAAACTGTATTTTATGAAAAGTTATGTTATTAAAATTGACTTTCAAATAAATTTATTAGATATGAAAACCTAATCATTCAAATTCAGATTCTAATGATGAATAAGTGAACTATGGATATAAAGTCATCTAGGAAATATGAGAATATCAATTGCTTACTTTGCTGTTCTTGGGAACATCTGATCTAGAGGAGCCTGAGTATCCATGGAAAGAGGAACCAAATCATCTTTGGCTTCATAGATAAGCAATGAAGCATCATCTGCATATAAACCAAAATGAAAATTGGAACACTAAAAAATGTACATTCATTGAAAAGCTTAACAAAAAAAAAATGTTTCTTCAAAGAAGGACATGATTTTTTTTAAAAAACTTTGTTTTATTGATCTTCGTTTCAAATGATTACAATATAGAAGAGATCTCACAAATAAAATACAGAGAGAAACCAATGATCTTTCCCAACAAATTAGTAAAGAGAGATTTTCTTGATGATACATTGGTGATACCGACGAAGCTTGAAAATGCTTATGAAAAGGTTAAGAAAAGATGTTCCCGTACCACAATAGTACCACAATAGCAGACAGATTTCTTATACTTTTGACGACAACATGACAACAATTCACACAATATAGATAGATCTCTTCTTTAATCAAACTTGAACTTTCCAATCAGACCAGTAGAACATAGGTGGGGAGTGGATGATCCAAACTAGTAGCATCGAATTTTCAAAGGGTGAACTCGAGAGAAACCAAACATGTTTCCAATGAAACAAACAAAAAAACCTGATAATCCCAAAACAGAAAAGCCACCAGAAACCAGATCTAAAAAATAGATCAAGAATAAAGCAAAACAACATAAATCTAAGGCATTTAGAGAAAGTTAAACCGACGATCAAAGCCATCCGACATCCCAAAACCAAGTTTATGCCTAAATCCAAACAGATCTGCAAATTAAAATCCCCAAAATCGAATTTTATATTTAAAAAAAAAACTCATGGCTAAACCAAAGAAAAACAAACAGGAATCCAACTCCGGAGCTGAAAGAACCACCGGAGCTGAAATTAGAGAAGGAAGGGTGGCGGCTCTTGGAGAGAAATTTAGGGTTTTGAACGACATGATTTATATTGGTGAAAATGTGACAAATTAAAAAATCAAAATATATTCAGTTTAGATTATTCCGAAAGATTTTATTTTAAAAATTTGTTATACAAAATTACATATAAGATAATCTTTATAAATGAGCATTAAAAGATTGCTAAAATTGAATCAAATGAAATTATAGAAAATAAACAGTTTTTTTTTATACAATGTGGGTCATTACTCATTAGACTCATTACAAAGTTACGAATAACGAATCATACAAAGAGTTTTTTTTTACAAAATTGCGTTGTGTATTAGAAATTGTTTTTGTACAATCAATGACAAGCATACAAATTTATACAAAACCGTTCACGACAGACCAAACAAAACAGATTTCTACTCATAAGTTCCGTTTCTTCTATATACTGAATACAAAACCAAAACGATTTAGTGGTTTACTCATTGGACATCGTCAAGGCTCCGATTTTCCTTTACTCGTGTCAGGTCTATTAGAAGGCAGTGCTAGTGACGAGCCACCATTTGCATTGCTGCTCGTCACGGTGGTTCTTCGAGATCGACGTTTGGTCGGTACAACTACACAAGTTTCGTCGTCCGAATCCTCGGTTAATTCCTCATTCCGGTCATCTTCGTATTCGTCATCTTTAAAAACTGGATGAATATATGCGTTTTGTAGAAACCCTTTCAGATTTAAGTTCGGTTCTCTTGCCCGTTCTAATGTATCCTTAATCATAGCTTCCTGTAAACCGGTATTATCAAGATTAAGCTAAAACTACCATCGCTTAACATAACAAGTCCTTAGACTGATATATTGATTTTGTGATCTTGGCATAAGAAAAGGTGAGCTGAAATGTTGTGGGAGTTATCATACTAACCTGCAAAGGGTTAATGACGAATGCTGATTCGTACCGGGCTTTGCAGAACCGGTGAAAACCGATGGTGAGAATCGGTAGAACGACGAGGAAAGGCGTGGACTGAGCTTTTCCTTTGGTGCTCATTAATCCAATCAAAAGGATTTGCGAGATGATCAATGCAGATATTATACGTCCATGAACGTCTGGCCAGTACGCAGCCGCGCTCTCATACTCTTGATTGTACACATTTATGATCTGCAAAGAAACTAGGTTTAGGGTTTGAGATAACTTGGAGAGTAAGATTTATATTTCGTGATAGCTTCACTTTAATGAGGGTTTGTTTCTTTTTTTCACCTGATGACGGAAGATGAGGTAAGCAAAACCAAAGAAGAAGATGATGAACGGAAGTAGAACAGGTGTGACCGGAGCATAGACAAGACCAAGAAGAAAGTAGAGTTGAATCCGAGGCTCCGTTGCATAGAAATCAATCTGTCCAGGATCCATTGCTTCTTCTCTATCCTTTTCGGTTTTCACCAAGAAGAAGTTCTTCAAATGGAAAATGACCAAAGCTTTAAGCCTAAGAATCTCTCCCGCCACACCAGCCCAACCGTCGACCATTATATACGTTATGAAGAATGTTGCCTTTATCGGAATCGCTACTCCAACTGTCCGTGGAATCCTAAAGAAAACAAGAACGTAAAAAAGTTGAGAAACAATGTTTTCAAGAGAGAGTAAAAGTGTGAGAGATGAGGCTAGTGAGAGAGATTCGAGCTTTACTGATTAGCAGATTGTTTAAGGAAAGAGTCGAGCTGTTCAAATGCAGATCCAGTGATTATGCTACCGAGGAAAACATTCACAAGGTTGAATAGGTAATATCGAGAAGCCGCTCTTCTCTCTAACGATGATATCGAAACAAACCCTTCAAATTTTGACATGATCATCAAAATCGTCGGCAGAAATATCAAAAAGAGCTTCAAGACAATACCGGGAAGAAACCCTTGGATCACTGATTTAATAAAATTACTGCACACGCAAAGATAAATTGATCAAAAACTGAATCAAGCAAGCATAATTCTCAATGGATACGGTAAGCAAGAAACTCGAGGAAATGTACGTACTTTTCGATTATGGGATTGAGGAACGGAGCGGATTTTTGAATACCTTCGATACTCGCAAGGGATTGCACAAATGCGATTGGGATGATGAAGAAGAAAGTGAGGAAGAAGAAGGCGACGTTCATCACAAGTCTCCTTACCGTGAGAGACACGTAAGGCTTGGCGAGGTTTGGCCAATACACTTCTCTTGCCTCGGGAGCCCATTCCGTTAACCACTCCGTTGGATTCTTTGTCTGTTGAGTCTGTGCACAAACCGCGGCTCCCCAACGCGTTTTAAAAGAGACAAAAGCTGCAGGCATCACACCTTTTTCATCTTTCTTTACTCTCTTCCTTTCTTCCATAATCTGTGAAAAAATCAAAGTTAAATCTGAAAAACCTAATCAAGAACCGCAAGGGGAACTTATAGAAGAAGCAATACTTACTTGCTCGCTTAGTTTCTCGATCTCAGCTGTATAATGATCCATTGCATCTACTTTCTTTCCCCATAGCCCGAGAAATCCTAACTGCGAGATGAAAACATACTTAGACAAAAGCTTCTCTGTTGATACATGTGTTTTCGGGTTTCTCCAAGTATCTTACCTTTACCCTTGGCCTTTGTTCTTTGTTTCTTGTATACTTCAAATGGTAGTAATCAAACCAATTCTGCATCTTCTTCTTCTCTGCTACTAAATCAGCCAATTCATTTGCATTGTAAACCGCCTGTGATATATAACCAAAGAGACTTAACCGAGAATATAGACATATCGACAGAACTAAAGATTGATTACATTAGGACTATAAGCTAACCTGATTCGTAAGATAATGGTCCGGGTGGTTAACCATAAAGAAATGCTCCACGTTCTCACTAATCGACTCGTGTGACTCTGGTGGTATGTTCCTAACCAGAACCTGTCATAATGCATATAATATTCTAAGAATTTAGAAGGTTTTCATATACAATGTTAATTTAGACCAAATATACAAATGTGAAGAAACATATTTACGGTGAATTGATCAGCACGTCGCTTCTCGGATTGGAGAAATGCTAAACGCATTGAAGCTATTTTCTCATATTCCTTCATTAGAACATAGCAAGTCCAGAATGTGAATGCGTATTCCATAACGAGATGTGCCCAAAACCTGTCTGATCCACGTTCAACATTTGATATCGAAAGCTTATCGATATTGCTTGATGTTACATTACGAAGTTTCGCTAGCTGCAATCCATCACTTGTCCAATTAACAGGAACCAGAACTGACCATGAAAGTACTGCAATAGGGACAAAAATCTTAAGCCTGTAAAAAAAAAAAAAGTACAAAAAACCATTAGAAACAAAAGCTATTCTTAAAGGCACATTTTATGCAATAAATAAAGTAACATTTTGATTACCCAATCAAGTAAATCCTCAAGTAAACAGCAGAATCAAAACCAGCATGATCAATAAGTTCAGACTCTGGCATCTTCAGAGCAGCAGGCATCCAGTTCAAGAACCGAATGTAAGAACGAATATCCAAATTCACAATCTTGCTCACGAAAGCACCCGAGTTCACAATAGGGCTGCTTCTAAGTCCTTTCAAGTACCATTTAGGGAAGTAAACCCTATCACTGAATGGTTGGATCCTCAAGATTGCAAATAGCAAAAGGAATATCAAAGCACTTAGAATGTTGATCGCTGCTGCTACTCCAATATCTGCTAGTGTCGCCATCTCCTTAAAACTATATAACAAACCTTTAAAAGTGTCACTCCACCTGCAAAAAAAAAAGTTTAGAACCCTAAAGTTTATAGTTTCAAAATGTGGATATATAGCAATGAAACAGTTACTTGACATGAGAGTTTAGACTATAGACTCAAAGATTATGTTTCAGATTTTGTAAAATATCAAAGAAGTTGACATTTTGCAGAACCGATTAAATAAAAAAAAAATCTCACCTTCTTATCACCCAGAAATTTTTATCTCTATCGTTGACCTAAAATAATATTTCTCCAAGAAAAGCATTGCACAAGCCAAACAAGTCTTTGGCTTTCTCCTTCTCCTTTCCTCTGACACAATGCTAAAGGCAAAGCAGAAACAAAGAGAAAAAAGAAAGAAAGAAACGAACAGAGTATAGAAACAGAGAGATCGGTTGTGTTTAATAACAGCACACAAATTGGGGAGAGAAAAAGAGAGACGTCATGCTGTTTTTTGTCAAATGCAAAACGCTGAAGATACACGGAGAAAAAGAAAGAAGAAGAAGAAGAACAGAGAGATTAGTTGTTTACCTCATTCGGTTGTTATAGTTGGTCGGCCTCTACTCGTAGACTCTGTCTCGAAAGTTGAAAAATGTCTCGTTCGGTTTATGCTAATTTAACTTAAAACCCCTCTAAATTTGTCAATTATTGCACATTTGCCTTTTTGTTTTAAGATGTGATGAGAATTGGGATGTATCCAGAACTTTGAGATGGAATCATATCTACCATCTTCTAACTGAATAATGTTATATCTATATCCATACTTATATCATAGATAAATCAAAATGATAAAATAGTAAAAAGGTAGTGCACATAAAAAAAAACGATAAAATAGTAAAAAGGTAATTTTTCTTAAATTTGAAGAAATATAAAGAAATCAGAACCAAGTCAAGATGATATACAGATTAATCACACCAAAGAAAATTAATTTTTGGAGTTAGCCACAGAGAAAAAGAGGAGAAAAACCATCCATAAAAGTTTAAATCCTTGAGAAACCATAGGGTAGATCCTAGTGAAAACAAAAGTATAGGGACCATGTGAAATATAAGATTAATAGATTAGACAACAATTGGAAATTTTTGATTCTGTCCCTAAAATCAGCAAACCTTGCTGCAGATGCCACCTGGGTATCAACGGTCTTCTAGCTTACGTCATAAAATTCACGCGCTTAAATAGGACCGTGCCTGATACGGCCCAATGAAAATCTACTTCAACCATGACATCACTTCATGTCGTCACTTTCTTTTTCCTCCTTCCTCTCACGGTCTCACCCATTCGCGTTTTTTCTTTTCTTTTGCGAAATAACGTGCCATCACGTTGAAGGCTACTTTAATCATATTTTCCTGTATGAATCACTTTATTTTACTCTCAAATGTGAATACTTGTCTTTGCGTTCAAATAATTGTATACATAAACTGTTATATTTGTGACCACCTTTCAGTATATTTATCATAGAAAAATATCAAACGACGTGCGTGTAGACGAATCGGGAATTCGGGATATGTCAAACGATAAAATTATTTTTTTGTAGACTTCTGTTTTTAAAAGAGAAAATAGGTCTCATAAAGTTTTGTCATGATAATGATACCATGTCGAAAAGGTCAAACACACAAGCCTTTGTATCATCAAATCGACAATTATTATGAAAGTATTTTAAATTTCTAATCTGTTTTTTTTTTTCTCCTCAGCGGAATATTATCGTCCCCACTGCTCTATTTTATTTATCTGTTCACTTGTTTTCTTCTTGTTTATTTTATTGCTAAACTGGATTTTTCTGTTCACTTGTTTGTTTATTTTAGGAATAAATTACAAATTTCAACAATGGGAAAGAACTGAAAGGACTCTTCTGCGAATATGTTTTTTAGAAGAGCTCCAAGATCTATGTATACAATAAAAACGTCAATACCTGTAAAGGTTATGAGATTCAACACAAAGAGAGACGTGGATTCACAAGAAATATTGGGTTAAATATTGTTACACCGAATAATAAGCTAAGCCGCGTGGACTACACGGATGGCTAGTGTATACTGTATAGTGTATACTAATTATATATACGAATTACCAGGAAAAAAAAATTAAGAAAATAGAAAAATAGGCAAGTCGTGGTACTACTGATCTGGTCAGTTGTAAATTGGGCATCCTCGTAGACTAGAGTTTTGTCGGATCAAAAATCTGTTTCGTCTTTTTTAACCTTCAGTCTATATGTACAAAAGAGATGTCACTTGGTTCTGTTATGTACTTCTATCATCGATGCTTTCTCCTGCATACTCTAATATAAACAACACTCTCATAAGTCATTATCTCAAACTCCAATATAAACAACACAGAGAGGTGAGAAAAGAGAAGACAAGGACCTCGTTTGGGGAACTGTTCTCGGAAGGGAACCATCGGAGGATGACACCGAGGTTCATTGCACTCGGTATTAACTTGAACAACAATGGAGTCGTCACCTGTAACAGTCGAGGTGTAAACTTATGTACATATATATATCTATGTACGTATTATCATTTCAAGTATGTTGGGCTTGTTTGGTCTGTCGAGGTAACTTACCAGACTCAGAGCTGTTGTTCCCAAGAGGAGGAGATACATTTTCCCCTGCATTGTCATTAATTATAACACACACAAAGTTGAGTAATGAAAAAAAAAATAGTATAAAGAGTGCTCAATTACAAAAGAAAAGCAAAGAGTCACCTCGATAACGTGGAGGTTTGATGCTCGGCTTAGAAGAACAAAGGCAAACTCGCCGATTTGAGCAAGAAGTACCCCGACCTGTTTACATTTTATGACAACAAATCTAAATGATTGGTTTCGATATGAAAAAAAAAAAAAAAAAAATCATAGAAGCTTTTAGCAGAAGTGGCCGAACTCACATGGAAAGATATCCTCATGTTGTACCCAAAAGCCTTAACTACTATTGCTGCAATTGCTGTCTTAATAACTATCACTAGAATCACAGATGCCAGAAGGATATCCACGTGGTTCCATAAAAAATGCACATTTATGAGCATCCCGATACTCGATAGGAAGAGAGCGGCAAACAAGTTACGAATTGGTTCCACCTACAATCAACAAGTAAGGGAGATTCCAAACTGTTAATGACCTTGAGACTTAAGTTCTTACCAGGTACTCAGCGCGTATTAACTTGAATTTATTATCAGTACCTGCTCTAGTGTATGTTGAGCAAATTCGGTTGTGGACAGCATAACACCAGCCACAAATGATCCCAACTCAAGACTAAGACCCAACTTGTCACTGCACTGAAGTTTTGCAAGGAACCAACAGTTGAGTCAAAATGGGTTATTACAGCGATATGCATATGGTAATTATACTTGGTGTCTATTATAATCATCATTATTTTCCCATATATCAGAAAGCTAACCAAACACCGATATGCTTCCAAAAAAAGAATGATAGATTAGACTTACCCATGCAGATAGTAAGCAGAATGCCACAGCAGCTAATTGGTAAAGTTCGTTTGTCTGCATTACATAATGAGAAACATTGGCATTAATTCGGATGCCACTCAAATGAAGGTAGTCAAAGTAGCATCCAGGGAAGATACGTAGCTAAAACTTACTTGAGATGATAATTGAATCATTAGCTTCAGAAAACGAGGTACGAATGACCACGTTAGTAGAGATGCAACAGTGAGATATATGGACAATATCAAGAGCCTAAATTAGACCAAAAAATGTTTTTATGTCAGATACGGTAATGAGTATATAGAAGAGGTTCCTGGACAAACTTTTTCCTACGAAACTACTTACAGCTTTCCCATTGATATAATTCCTTGTAGCAAACCACTGTTACCACCCAAAACTGGAAGCAATGCGAATAGTAAACCAACAACACAGTCCTGAAAAACTTCAAGAATAAGGAAGAGAATAGCTGAAGGAAACAAAAAACGTCGTACAATCAAACACTCAATTTGTAAATATAGAATGTCATGAGTGAAACCTGAAAGATAAGTATCCCTATCGTAACTTGACCATGAAGAGAGCTTGTACTGTTCCGTTCCACCAAAAACTTTACTACCTGGTTAAATTGACATGTGGGAAAAAAAAAAAAAAACAGAAACTTAGAGATGAAAGAGGAAAAGAGGAAAAGAGTAGCTTTTGTATAAGACTCGAGAAGAAAAAGGACATGAAAGGTACCACTGCAGTTGATGACATAGATAGAAAAGCACCAACAAAAATACCCTCCGACAATCTTGCTCCGCATAACTGCAAATGTCGACAGATCAATTATAAAAGTCGTTCCAAATTGCCAAATATTCACCAGAATATACATGATTGTTTTTCCCATACCAAAGCAGTTACACCACACAAAAACATAAGCAAAACGATCTGAAGAAGTCCTCCAAGGATAGCAACTGGACCAACAACTTTCAGCTGCACCATCAACACAAGAACAAGAGATTATCCAACTGAGATTGTGAAGTCCACATGAATATTCATTTTAGTTACAGTCAACAGCCAACGGATACCTACCTTAGTCATTGAGAATTCCAAGCCCAAAGCAAAAAGGAGGAAAACAACACCGAACTGGGCTACGGTTTCAACCTGCCATAGCATCAGAAAAAGAAACACAAAAAATCATGAAAACCAGAACGAACTTTAGAACGAATCGACTCAACTTTTCGTTTTATAATATTTATAGAAAAATAACTAAAAGAAGTTTCCAATATTCATAAATACCTGAACCATTTCACTGATGAATTTCAGTCCTCCTGGACCAATGATTGACCCCGCCAGAAGATATCCAACAATAACCTAAGACACGTAGCCATAATGCAACATAACATCAGAAAATATAATTGACCACAATGTGAAGCCCAGGATACTACAAACCCAAGAACAGATGTCTTTTCTACTAATTTGTAAGACTGCATACCGGTTGTCCAAGGCACGAGAAGACAATGCCACCAATCGCAGCAAAAACAATAATGACCACCAAATCCGAAATCAATCTGTCGGAAAAGCCAAAAAACTTTTCATCAAAAGTCTGAAACAGTGCATCTAATAAAATGCTCCAATACAAACGAAATCAGCGAGAGAACAAACCTCAGGTCTACTTGAAGTATCGGATACTTGGACTTTTTGTTTGACATGACAAAAACATTGTTCTGCAAAGTACCAGGAGAAGAAAATTAGCTACAACTGGAAAAAAAATGTTGAGAAAGGTATAGAAAACCTTGCTTAGTATTCCAAAACCTTTTTGTCAATAAGAGTCATATCATCAGAATCTTCATTTTCCAGGGAAAACACATCTTGAAGTTGGAATGGTCTAGTACCGCTGGGCAAACAAGAAAAACAATTAATCCTCATTTCAACAACATAATCGCAGAGTCACTTTCAACAATTCCAACAAGGTTCCAGCCTACTTATTTTCTTGTGTATCGTTTCTTTTGCCCTTCTCATGGGTTACTTTCGCTACAGTCTCTATCTCAGCCTGGAAACACACAATGGTAAACATCAGAATCTGAATGCAGATGATCTTAAAGGAGATCAAAAAGATGACACTCGTAAACGATAAAGAAGTGACTAAAAAACCTACTTGTTGATCAGCAACACTGCTGTTAAAGCTGGCTCCTCCATCGGATCCTAAGCAAAGAAACTTGTGTTAAGTCGACATACAAGATGTAAGCTTCACCATCCACCAACCTAATTGCACTCACAATCACACAAACCTTGAATGTTCCGATTACATTTTCACATCAACTGAAGAAATGTTATGTCCTTCTCCTTAAACTAACTTTGTATAGGAACTAACTAGCCATCTTTCTCAGAAAGCTAACCTTCAGGCTGATCGTTTTCGGGGAATTCGTTCTTGAGAACTTCATCGAACATTTTGGCGATACTCCCTTCGCCGTTTCGCGGTGCCGTCGAGTTCACGAGGTTGCCGTAAAACCGCTCTCTGGTTTCCTCATCAGATCTCGCTGATAAAGTCGTACCAACTAAAAGGAGGAACGAGAATCCAATCACTGTGAACCTCATCCTCGCCGTGGATAACTAACAATGTTCATTAGCAAATATTAGAAAAATAATTTGACTTCAAATGTGCAAAACCACAAAGAAACTCCGACGAGCTTTTCCAGTTGAACAAAAAAGGTAGGCGACGAGGTGAATGAATGTTCGTTAATCATTCAATTGCAAGTTTGACTTTGGAAGGACGAGAGATGAAGAAAGACGTACAGAAGCATGAAACTGACGAGAACCGTGTGGATTGTCGTCATCGGAGAACATGGCGGCGTTGCAGCCAATACGAAGGCACCGGAGCTTCTTCGTCGCAGATCGATTTCTCTCTTTCTCCCTTTTTTTTCAGATCCAATCTGTTTTTTTTTCAAAATAGTCAAATTGTTTTCTTTTGACAACAAAACTCCAAACTAACCTCCGTTTATTTACAAAACTTTAGATCATCATTTGATTATAGTGGTAATTTAATTTTACTACTTCCTTAGATTTTTTTGGGTGCAATTAGACTCAATTTAATCGGAACTATGCAATTGTATTAGATTAATTACAAATTGTACTAGTTTAATTAAAACTTATCACTTTCATATGACCTTACTTACATAAGCTCTACAGTGCGATTGGCCAGAGTCTAAAAGCAGCTCCATTTAGGGTTTATATGTGGGTGTTTACACTGTTGAATGGGCCCAAAAGCAGAAAAAGAAATGATAAACACAGATTTAATTTAACAGTCGTCTCTTATTTATCAGCCCGTAAGAGACGCGTCTAACCACGTGTCGAGCGTGGATTTTTTTTTTTCGCGATGAAACGTTCTCAGTATTCATCCTTTCCTCGTCATTTCCGCAGAATCAACAACGATTTCATTGGCGACATCGGAAAGGAGTGCTTTTCTCACCGGAATCAACGATCCAAACCGTTTTTTAGCAAGAACCAAGTAAGTTTCGATGAGACTTAAGCTCTTCCTGATCTGGGCTTGAACTCTGGGAACTCCGTTCTTAAGAGCTATGATATTGTCGCAGTTACGGCGATGAATCAGTATGCGTTCGATCAAGCCTGTACGAAAGCCAAAGTTTTTCCTTTTTTCCTCCCTAATCGAGTTTTATAGCTCAAAGTGATAATTTTTTTAGTTGGACTCTGAGATGATTCTTTATCTTGCTTGTTAGGTTGATATTATCTCGATTGATTTCTCAAATTTGTCGTTTGGATTGATGCACCCCTCGGTCAAAGCTGCTATTAAGGTTTGTGCTTCTCTCATTCTAAAGATTTCACATTGTTTCCTACTAGAAGATTCTGTATTTTTCCTTGCTTCAACTCGATGAATTTTCTTATCTGTAGCGAGGGATTTACTTTGAGATCAAGTACTCTGATCTCTTGAAGGATGCAGAGAAGAGGAGACAAGTGTTCTCTGTACTCTGATTTCTGTTTTTGTTGGTCTTATGAAGATACGGCGTGTGACAATGTCTTCTACTATTAAAATCATAGAAGAGCAGCAAAACCTAACTGAAAAGCTTCAGATTTATCCAACATGTAACACTGGTGTTCCCCTTTTTGGCGAGGTTGTCAGAGTTTACATCTTTTTAGCTGATTTTGATGAAATCATTAGATTAGCTTATATTCAACTGTTTCTTATCTATCAGAGAAGTATGAAAGAGATGCTAAGAAGTATTGGGATATATTTTACAAGCATCATGGAGATAGAGTAAGCCCTTTGTTTCTTTTTAGTTAGTTTCTTTCTCATTTCACATGTAACTGAGCTAAATAACTGTTGTTGATCTGTGTAAGAGTAACATTGGTTTGTGATTTTGGTGGCTAAACCTGAAAAAGACCCTTCAATTACATGTTCCATTAGCTAAATGAACTATGTTTCTGTGTATTCATTTGCTTCGTGAATATGTGGTAGTCTGGTGGATGTGTAAAAATGTGATAAGAGTTCTTAAGTTAGTGATTATTGATATGTTTGAGGCCTGAAGTTACTGATACGAAAGCTATTTAATTTGAGTTTAGTAACTCAGGACATGACTTTGTTTGTGTGGCGGTTCTGTAAGAGAAAAAGAATTAGGTTTTATTGTGTAAAGTTTCTGAAAAGAGGACTGGAGAGAGTTCGGTTTCATGTCACAAAGTTGCCATTGTTGTTTTGTGAAAAGTGAGTATGAGTTCATTGTAAAACGATCTTCTGCTTATCTGACATTCTCTTATTCTTCATCAGTTTTTCAAAGACCGGCATTATTTGGACAAGGGGGTTTTGGTGCAAGAACGAGCAGCTTCATCCTTAACTCCGATAAGATGTACAAAGACAGATGCAGCTTCTGATGTTAACATTGAGAAGCCTTACTTGGGGTCTGCCTAAACTCAGGAATGAGATTTACACACTTCAGGTGAGTTTCTTTTTCGTTTTCTAGCAACTTGTGCATCTAAAACTTCACTGATAATAAAGTGATAAAAATCTGATAAGAACTCCATCTTCAGGTTCACTAATGGAAGAACAAAATACAAAGAGATTCTTCACTATTCATGTTCCCACCAGAATATTAATACAAAATTCTTATGAACCCCAACAAGGGATTCACTAATGGAGTTGGTCTAATTGTCATATATGTTCTCTGCATCCAACATAATTTTAAGGTAGCATTGAACAACAATGTATATCTCTCTCTTCAGTTATTCGTAAGCAATGTACTTCTGAATGAATGAATTGAATACCATTAGGAAAAAAACAAATTTTAGCATTTGTAAGATATATATATATATATATAAGTTTATATATTCTTATGGTTGTTAAATAATAATATTGTATTAATACTAACACTTTGAAATTAAAAAAAAACAGGAAAAAGGCGATCGAAAAGGAGATCGAAAAAGGTTTTGACACAGCCGACAGTGAAGCGTTTCTCACGGTGTCTCTGAAGGGAATGTCCTGAAATTATACTTGTATTTACTCTAGTAGAGTCGTGATGTCGAGATAAGACAATCATATGGTATTGGACGGTTATAATGTTTTGCTAGAAGCCGCTTATAACTTATGAGTGAAACTCATTACCATTATCATATGATCCTATAGGGTCACACACCTAAGCAACTGGATATTATAAATTGGGTTTTGATCATTAGAGTAATGATTATGATCAACGTATATAAGATATACGTCGATATCGATTCTCTGTGAAGGTGTCGATCGACACCAATGGTTGGTATCGATCGACACCACTCGGGATCGTCTTCTAGAAGATCCTTGACTTTCTGCGAGGACCTGTCGGCAAGGTGTCGATCGACACCAATGGTGGGTGTCGATCGACACCTGTCGGCAACTCCAGCCTATATATATGATATGAGGCTGCTCGAGTTAAAAACCCACAGAAGCTCTAAAGCTTGAGAAAACAGAGAAAACGTTTCAGAAAACCCGAAGGCGAATCGTTCGCTCCGGTACTAGCATCCCGCCGTCCAGTTTGTGTGCGTGTGGACTTCTGTAGAGGCGCAGCACTTGAGGCGCTTCCTAATCTCGATTACCTGTTCTTCTTCCGCTGCAAATCTTCAGGTATGTTCGAGATTTGACATATATTCATCGTAGATTCAATTGGCACAAGATCCGTGGTTTAGGATTGTTGTTAGGGCTGTTTTAATTCGATTAAAACCTGAACGAATTC